>JAODKL010000119.1:634032-678683 GCA_026780765.1 Petrocephalus schoutedeni
CCCCCCCCCCCCCCCCCCCCCCCACCCCGCTCCTGGTGAAACTCGGAAAAACATTTGGATGCTGTCTCTGCACGACATTGGTCTGCTAGTGTTCATTTCAACTCTGTTCAACACTGTTAAATTTGCCCCCTGTCTCTGAAAGAGCTATGAGTGGGTCACATGACTGATAGAGGGCACCACGAGGGCTGTGATTGGGTAATTGACCTAGACAAGAGAAATGGTGAATGGATGCATGCTTCCCCTTCACTGTCCATTCCAGTTTAAAGATCTTTTTAGAGAGAGCAGAGCTCACTTACCCAGATAGCAGTAGCTCCTGTTTGCAGCGAACTGGCTTTGCTGTGTGCATACTCTGTGTGCATGTCAGATAACATTATGAGATTAGGAACTGATGAGCCCCACAGTGTGTCCTACGGGAGAATGGAAACGTGACCCAATTGCAGACTGCAGTGCAAGTACAGCCCTCGTAGGGGACTTTATTAAGGCGAGCAGCACAAAACGAAGGCGTGTACATTCGACGATGGCCAGACTGGGTAACGCTGGATGGGGAAGTACTTAAATATGCGACGGATTAGGAGTGAACAGGAAACAGCTGGGAGTGATGAAACACGAGGGAAGGTAAGACAAATGAGCAAAAGGCGGGGCCTGTTTGGCCACGCCCCAGGGAAAATGGGAGGATCAGTCAGACACAGTGGGCGGGGTGTGACGCCGTGGCCCGACTCCCCCCAGCCAATCACGTGACCCTGCTGACCTGGAATCACTGACCACCGCGAGGCACTCTCTTTCTGGCTGAAATAGATGCTGCAACAGGGAGGACACCCCCCCCCCCCCACCCCCACGGTCTCTCCTGTTTTTTAAAGTTATGCTGGATGTGGAGCCGAGCGAAGAATCAGGAGAAGGTAGGGCGATGGTTCCTTTGCTTGTTTTAGCGGTGCTAATGTTCAGTTTCTGACGCCTAAGGGCCCGCAGCTGTCATCGATGTGTATTTTTATTCTATAATTTTATCAAGAGGCTGACGTGGATTTCCCTTTCCCGCTGAGAACGGCATTACATCAGAACCTGGGACATGTAACCCTCGTGTGATTTATTATGAAGAGCTTACATCTCCCTCGGCACTAGCGTTGAAGGCGTTTTTTGGACTTTGCACGTCAGGCCTGTGCTACGTGAACGATCACCCGTTCATAATTCCCTCCACCAAAGAGCTCCAACTTTGGGTCCATCAGACCTCAGCACATCTTCCCATGTGCTTTTTCTTTTTGCAAAATTTTGCTGTGCTTGGATGTTTGTCTTTGGATGTCTTTTTGGCCACAATTCCAAAAGGTATGTTTGGTGCAAAAACAACACTGTGCATCACCCAAAATACACCATGCCCACGGTGAAGCATGGTAGTGGGAGCATCATGCTTTGGGGTTGGTTTTCTTCAGAAGAAACTGGGGCTTCAGTCAAGGTGGAGGGAATTATGAGCAGTTTCAAATACCAGCCGATTTTGGCCCAAAACCTTCAGGTGTCTGCTGAAAGTAAAGAGGAATTTCACCTTTCAGCAGTACAATGACCCCAAGCATACATCCAAATCAACAAAAGAATTTAAAAATTTAAAGTTATGGAGTGGCCTATCTCAGACCTAAATCCAGTTGGGGTGACCTGAAGAGGGTTGTGCACAGGAGATGTCCTCACAATCTGACTGATTTGGATTGTTTATGCAAGGAAGAGTGGGCAAATATTGCCAAATCATGCTACTGATAGACTCATACCCAAGAAGACGGAATGCTGTAATTAAATCAAAAGGTGCTTCAACGAAGTATTAGTTTAATGGGGTGCATAGTTATTGTAGGTTTTTTATTTCTTATATTTTTTTCCTCCTGAACAGACTTGTTTGTTTTTCAATTGAATTGTACAGGTTATAGGTCACATTAAAGGTGGAACACGTATTGAAATGATTTATTGTGGTCTCATATTTTTACATCACAAAAACCTGCCATTTAAACAGGGGGTGCATACTTTTTGCAGGCACTGTATGGCTTCTGTTATACTTATTAATCATGTGTTGGAAACCTGCTGATATCCCTGCTGCTTTCTCTTGCTGTGGTTGTGGAGTTGTCCTGACCAGGCCTTATTTGTTCATAATCTAAGTTACAGTGCACTGAGGGTCTGGTACGTGAGCAGGGTCTGCACGTGTGTGCCTGGGGCCATCTGGAGACCTTTGCAGTGTCCTTTTCGGTGCACGTGCCGTCCGGATGATCTGTGTGCTGCCGACATGCCCGCTCTGGGTTGAAGATGTCACAGTGGACATTCCTGCCCTCTCTGTCTAGAGAACCTAGCTGTGCCAGATACGCCTGTCGGATGGAGGGGAGTCCACCGCTAGCTTGGTTGTGGTGGCTTTGGGCCTTTGGCTTCCCCTTTACCGGGAGGCAGTTCTAGGTAAAAACCAATGTAAAGCACCACATTTAGAAGCATGTGACCATTAGGCCTCATGTCATTGGCCCAGCCAAAGATGGGGGTGTGGCCGGATGCTTGTGGCGTAGCCAGACGGCTCCCCTAGCCGTCGCGGCGGTAAAGTCGCCCGCCTGCCTTGCCCAGCATTTCGCTGGCTTGCGTCACTCTGAAAGCTGGCCAGGCCTGACGGTATGTCCAAGCCGGCATGGTATTTCTGTGCTGCTTGTTTGTAGGGTATCTGCAGCTTCACGGATATGTAGCAGGCACATGCTGTGTCAGATTTAACCAGAACGCCTTACAGCTGTTGTACAATGCAGTGGTGCATGATTTAAGAAGTTAGTTTCCAAGCTCACTGAAACGGATGGATGGATGGATGGATGGATAGGTTGTAAGAAGGTCTTCAAAGTGAATAAAGCAGACAATCTGCACACCCAAATCAGGCTGATTCTGGCTTGAAATGAGCCTTAAAGTCTTAATATTCAGATTAATGAAGGGGATTATGTGTGTTTGCAGTTTATGAACTGAACAGGTGTGCCTCGCACAGGATATGACTGCTTAAATCACAGAAGCCGCATGTGTTTATTTTGGGTTGCCTGTTGTTTCTTTGGGCTTAGAGTTTAATACCTGCTGCTTAAATTGTACATCCTCTGTTTTAATCAGCAGGTATCGGGCTTGTGATGTGAATGTCCTAGGAGGGTACGGCAGTTAACATGAATAACTGTGGGGGAATTTCAGCATTATGCGTGTGACACTTGGACTAACAGTGGCATATAAAATGCCTCACAGTGTGGACATGCTTAGTATGAATGAGTCATTTTTGCATCTGGTCATGTAATATTTTCGGCTGAATATAGAAAATACAAAATTCATATTTTAATTTACATGTATTTATTACATAGCATTTTAACAGCATTATGGATTTGACATCAAATGCACATCCAGGAAGAGGTAAAATGGTGACTAGCATTGCAGGGATGTTGCAGTGCTTTTAACAGTTTCATATTTCTGTCTTTATCTGGCTTCGGTGTTTGTTACCAATATGATATATAGATAGATTTTGGCAGTAACAGCTGAAATGAACCGGAGTGCTTTGCTGAACCGCTTTACGTCGATAAATCAGGGCTTATTGAAAATGTTGTTTGAGACCTACCCTTAAAATCCCCTCAGAATGGTCACTGCGGTCAGTTTGTGCCCTTCTGGTGCATGGGGCTGGTGTGGGATTAATGGCCCTCAATTTATGGCTTAGTTTGCGCAAGGACACCTTCCTGCCAGTCTTTTTTTTTTTTTTTTAAGCTGAGAAAAGAAATAGCGGCGAGCGCCGCATTCAGAGAATATCGTGGACACACCATTGTGGAGGCTGTCTCAGTTATTTGGGCATACTGACCCGTACTTGGCGTGTATGGAGGTCAACGGGCAATAGGGCATGCTTCTGTCTGTGTGTGTGTGTGGAGGGGGGGTCATTAGCTGGAAAGGTGAGCTTATGTTAGTGTTTATTGTCATGTGCACAGTATGAAAACACGTTTCCCTATACAATGTTCTTTCTTTGCTGTCCACAGCTAATACTGGTGGTAATAATATACTTATATACTGAAATCAAAGCATTTATGGGCACTTGAAGCAGGTTCTGAATATTCATACTTGCAGAAATATTGCAATAACTTTGGTGGTAAAAACAATATAAGAACACACAATACTATCAATACTGTCCATCCTTACCTATCTCCAGCTGATATAGGGAGGGCTGCTTAAATGTTCAGGTCACCACTGGCAGAGCGTAGCTGGTCAGGCAGTAAAATGTCCAGAAATGTTGGAACTTTTAAGAATGCGTTTCATGGTACTGTTTTAAGAACAGTGATTTGCAATACTGCCAGTACTATACTGCTGGTGCAATACTGCGGGTACAGTACTGCTGGTACAATACTGTCGGGATCTTTCCGGTAGAACCACTACTGATGCTGCCTGTTAGCCCTGGGCAATTCCTGGAAGTTCTGTAAATTGCTTTGGGTGTCTTGATAAGTGCTATATAAATGTAAGATTCATTCATTCATTCCGCTTTATGGTAACGTTGACCTTTGCATGGAATTGCTAAACTACAAATAATCCTACTAGTAGTACAGCTAAAGCAGTTATTGCTGCTGATGGTATTATTATGGCTGCTAAGCCCAGATGGGTCAGCTAAAAATCCCCTTTCTGTTTTGTCAGCTGTGGGATGGTGTCTCTGCTGTGAGCGAGGCGACCCAGCACTACAGAGCGCCACTGCACCCAGTTATCGCGGCTGCGCGGAAACCTCGCGACCTAGCGGGATTCTGTTAGATGACCGGCCACTGAGGGGCGCTGCTGAGAGCAGGCGCGAGAAGCAGGGCTGCAGCACTGGCGCGATGGAAGCCACGGCTCTGGAGTCCAAGGCCGCGCGGATCGCCCGCTACAAGGCCGAGCGGCGGAGGCAGCTGGCAGAGCAGTACGGCATCATCGAGGAGCTGCCGTCCAAGCACGTGAGGAGGGAGGCCGGCGAGGTCCCAGAGACTGCGGCCCCTGGCTTGGGGCTCACGGAAACCGATGGAGGGTCAGATGGGGCCCAACCCACCCTGGAGGATTCAGCAGCCCCGGGGGAGGACACGCACAGCCCAAATATTTCCAATGGAACCCATACCACTGCGGGAACGGAGAGCAGGTGAGCACACAGACTACCAGCCAAATGTCTGGACACTCCCAGATGGAAATCATTCGTTTTTCAACAAGATAATTACCGTAAGCACACCTGGAGGTTATGCAGAAAGTCTTATCTTGTGAACAAGGAAAGGGATGGAGTGCTGTGACTGATAACTGATATTTCACTCATTTCCTTGATACACATCACAGAGATACGCTGTATATGTGTATGCCTGATTTGCTTATGAATTCTTCAGTGTCCATTGTTGATTCAGTGTACACTTTTGATAATGCTGGGGGGCGGAGCATGAACTCAAGTTCACATGTTTTGAATTCTCTTGTTAAGGGCACCTATTTTAATTTTTTTGTGGGACTGTGTCTTGGGTGGACATTTCCTTCAAGCCTTATTCCATCTCCCACCCGTGCCCCCCCTCAATCCCCTGCAGGGAGGTGTCTGATGGCTCCGGGGGCCCGCGTGACAGTAGAAGCAGCTCTGCGGAGCCCCAGGCCCCCCATGCCTGCTACGTGCCGCAGCTGCAGACGCGGGTGTCTGTTGGGCACCTGAGGAGCACGCTGATGCAGCAGACCTGTGGCAGGATCCCGGGCGACATTGTGTAAGCTTTACCTGTCCTCTGACACTAGGGGGCACCAATGCAGGTTCCAAACATCAAGATTACTCAACCACAAACCCAAGGGGTATACTATGGAGCAGGTTTATTGCCTTAGAGAGGTTTCTTGAGGCTTACTATCGAGCTTTGCATTCTATGGATTGTATCTTATGTTTAAACAGGGTACGTAGTCTTGGTAATTTATGCTGCATGCCTAACATGCTCCGAGCAGGTTTAAGTGCAGGTCTCTGATCAAAACAGGCGTAAGTCCTGCCCATTCCCTAAAAACGTGCATAAGAACCACCCTTTTAACAAAAGACATAGCTGATATAAAAGCTGCCCTTTGACTAAAGCATGGATGGGGATACCAGGGATGGGTGATACCACTGATTTTCTTTTCAGTCCGATACAAAATGTTTTTATCTCAATACCGATATTCCACCTTGTCGGGTAGGTGGGGGCGGGGGATGCTGATGATAATATTTGCAGAACAGGGCAGGTATCACCTACCTTCTACTTATTAAGCTCTTTGTATGTGTTTTTCTGTCTGCAGTGATAACACTGCCCCTTTCATGCAAATGCACAGAAACACCCTGAGTTAACTTACCGAGCTGACAGCCACTGTCATAGTACCGTTTAACACTGATTGCGGCACCAGGGCTTGTTAACCCGTTGCCAGCCAGTTAACACTGGGTATATAGAAGTTGCTTTGTAGTACACCCCATTATTGTTCCTATCTACTGTTTTGCCACATACACATATTTTGTTACATATGAAGACCCTGAGCTGACCATCTCATGATGAATACTAGTACTTACTGTTGAGTAAATATTTTTTTTCTTTAAAATTTATAGAAAAAGCATCCAATTTTACAATAAGGCAGTTCAAAACTCCCATATCCAATGGCACATATTAGGGCAATTTTTTTTCCATTTGGGATTTTCACAGCTCCTATACTATATAGTCAGCTTGCATAAAATCTGGTCTCTTTCTATTAAATCAGTCAGTTATAGTTGTGCAGTGAGAACGACTGTTGTGGTCCTGGTGCATTTGTCTTTTTTCTAGATCTACTCTCTGAAATTCTCTCTCAATGAATGTTTACTTACTTTCTTCAAGGAAACCTGAGCATCATACTTTCATACTTGTTTTTAAGATGGTGTCCTTGCCATGTCCTTGTTGTCACTGACAGTCCCGCTGTCACAGTTGCAGTTAGCACAAGAGACTTATGATTCTCCCTCTCCCTCCCTTTCTTCATTGTTGTGCTCCCACGGCCTCGTGGGTAATAGCGCGGATGGTGGGTGTGGATCCCTCGACCTGGCTGTGAAGCTTGGGTCTGAGGAGAGGCGGCGCCCTCGGAGATACCTCCCGGGCGACGGCGCGGAACGCAAGACCAGCGATCGCTTCCGGACCCAGCCAGTCACAGCTGGCGAGATACAGGACAGCGGCGGGTCAGAGCTGGTTGGGGAAGGAGTGTTGTCATGTGACTAATTTATGAATTGCGTGAAGGAGTACTAAAACAGGGGCTTGCTTGTATCTGTCATTTGCTTTAAATTAACAGTCTCTCTACCCCATGAGTTTATCTGAAACTACTATAGATTACTTCTTGCTTTGTGGTAGTTATCTAAAAATGGAGCTGATTGGATAAGATGGTCTGTATGATGTTGCCATTGATTTAACCTTGGGCCGGGGGTGGTGGGCACCTTCAGAGCGCCGCAATCCTTCCATGGATGTAATGGTGGGATCATTTCCTGTATGCCCATTGAGAAAAAAACATATTCTGCCAATGTTCCTGGGAATCTCTGGTGCTGAGAGCAGCATGTATACACAGAACTGGTGTGGAAAAAGCACAGAGTATCACGCTAAGGCTGGCCAACTCATTATTCTTTATTTTATTTCAGCTCTTTGGAGATCGACAAACTGGAAATGTCGGGAGGTGAGTCCCGGGATCAGAATAGTTTATGGCTTTTCTAATCTAATGTGCTGCTTTGGGCCTATGTGATGCACCATGACTGCGCAGCCAGAATGAGTCCCTGGTTAAAATGGCTGTCTCGTTACGGGTCCCTTGGAGAGATCACCTCCCAGCTGACTAGTTATGAGGTGTCTCTAAATGTCATAGTATGTGTGTATGCGTGCCCGGTATACCCAGTGGTGCAGTTGTAGGAATATTTCAGGTGGGGTGAAGTGGGGGTGGGGGTGGGGGGGTCATCATTATGGGATGATAAAATTTGACAAGCACAATGGGTGGGTGGTGTCATATGTGACTGTGATTGACCAGAACATGTATATATGATTTCAGTGCTGGCAGGTCATATTGAATGTTTTTTGCTGTTGTTTGCAGCCGACACCAAAACCGATGACAAAGCCAAAATGAGTGTTGCTGCCAAGATGTCTCTGTTTAAAGTGAGTGCCCCTCCACCCCACCCCACCGCCACTTCCTGTCCGCCCCAACCCTCTGCCATGCCACTTGCTGTCCACTCAAGCCAGCTCTGAAGGTCATATTTACTACCAACGGAAAGATTTATTTGGCACTGATGGTCTTATCCAAAGTGACTTACATTTTTGAAATAAAAAACTGAGTTAAGTAAACTATCAGTGATGGTTGTCTTTAAATGCCCAGACATGTTGCCGTCTGCTGAGGGTACCAGAGCTCGCCTTGTCCCTTCCTTGCTTGTCTCCTCTGTCTCCTTATCAGTCTTGCATTTAGCTGTCATTATAGCAAACTGGTTTTGTATCTTTACAGTGGGGAAACTGAGGCGACATTAATGCCTGGGCCCCGTGGCCGGGCTGGGATGTTTGCATGGTGGCACAGTGCATTCTGGCAGGGTGCACATTTTGTTGGGGGGGGGGTGTTAGGGGATGAATGGGTCTGTAAAAGGAGACTGGACCCAACTGAAATAAACCAACAAGAGGCCAGACTGCAGAAAGGGGTCAACGTCAACACCTGCATTTAAGCTATATCATCTCATCAGAGCAGGTGATTTGAGCTAAAACCCTACTATTCGCTAATTCTAGTAGTCTAGGAGTGATTCTTTCTTGTACTCGTTGGCACTGATAGTGTGGGGGGTGCTAATTTGCTTCACACTGTATAAATACGATCACAGACCCTCGCAATAAAACTGGCTGGCGAGGTTGGGAGTAACGGTACACCCCGAGCTGCGGCATGACCCGCCGGACAGGGATGCCGTCCCCCACACACAGGGCAGCTGCTCTCCTTCTGGGTCTGCTGCTAAATTTATCTGACCAGGAGTGATTTTAATACCCAAAGTGCCCCTACCTCAGTCCATAAGGAGATACAGGGGACTGAAAATGGCCTGCATCTGTAACACTGCCCCTGGATTACCCACTGCCCCACTCCAGTACACAGAGTGAGTGGTTTCCCATCCTCTCTGCCCCTTCACCCTGTCTCTCTGTCCCTGGGGGTAACCTTGACAACACCGCCCTGGGGGGGGGGGGGGGTGTCACTTTTCAGGGGGTTCCAGGTTTCATGGTTTTAAAAAAGGTGAATAAACAAGAATGAATTGGTAAGGCCAAGACATTCTCACTCTCTGTACTAATAGCCCTATCAGTTTGTACGTCTTAAGTTTTCTCTGGACTGGATTCAGGTTATTTATAGTACATGCACCTATTAATAAGTTTGGATGTATGACCTGAATGTGGCAGGTTCTGCCTGAGTGATCAGAATCCCCTCTAAAGTAGTTTTAAGTATAATAATAATAATAATAATAATAATATTAACTATAATTATTATAATTAATAATAACCATGCATGGTGACCCTGACTGCTGTCTTTGTTCCGTGGATTTGCGTCTCCGCAGGAGCTGGAGAAGACGGCCGACCCTGGGAGCGCCCCCATTCCCCAGCCTCGCGGCGGTGGCGGTGTTCGGGAGCGGCGGGCTCGCCGCGCGGCCGGGCAGAGGGCGCTCACGCAGCTGGTCACCGGCGAGGATGTAGCGGAGGCCGCCAGGTGGGCGTGAGTTCCGTGGAGGGAGCCGCCACTGATTGCTGCTGTAATGCCTGCCTGATCATAGCCTAGCTATTTCAGTGTGGTTACGCTGTATCAGAAGAAATGTTATTTAATGAACCCCATTATTGCAAGTAGAGCAATAGTTCCAAAACCATTGGAAGTAGGAAATACATACTAGGTGTCACATTGGTCATGCTAGGCTTTCACGCAGGCAGAAGAATCCCCCGTGTGCTCCATCTGTCAAAGCCCTTTGTCACTTTAGCACATTTTTATGTTTTGTTGCTCTCAATTTTATTAGAAATGTGTTTACTGGTCAGTGCTTTGATACTTTTACTTAGGTTAAATCAAAGAAAGATCGAGCAATTTTAATTGCTATGAAGTTTTTTCTTCTCAGGTTTTGTTGACTTTTGATAATTATAAACTCGTTTTGTATATAACCTAGCTTTTGCCATGAATATAGCCCTTGGTGCTTGCATGGTGTGGAAGCTCCATTTAACAGAAAAAATGTTGTCAGATCTAGTTTACTAGATCTAGATCTAGTCTCCACTTTTACGTGAGTGCAGTGGAAGATAGATGAATTAGACAAAATGCTTCCTGAGATTCACATTTTGTCACCATCCGCATGATCATTATTGTCGTCATCGGTACTAATTATTTGTTTTTGAACTGGTGGCATTTAGTTGTCTGGCGAGTCTCTTCCCAGGAGTGTCTCTGCCATTATAATTCATCCAGCCTCCAGCCGAGCATAGCTGGGCAGCTCGGGGGCCTGGACCTGCTCGCAATCATGCTCTGCTTTACACCCCCACTTGCTCCTCTGTTCTCGCATGCTCCGCCGGTGCGCGGGCCAGAATTCCGACAATCTCCACGTCCTAAGCGGCAAGGCCCCCAGCTTTATGGCGGTAGCCCATCCAAGTGCGGAAAGCAGCTAATTAAAGAAACGATGCGGGGCGACACTCGCTCGGTTCGCGGTGTGGAGCAGGTGTGTGTGATGGGAGCCAAATGGCCCTCCGGGGCCATGGCACAGCAGCAGGCCGCTGGGGTTCTGGAAGAGTTCCGCGCAGCTGCCCGCCAGACGCCTGATTGTAAATTACGTCCTACCCTGCACCTGTGCTCCGACGTGCCCTTGCACTCCCAATTTGTCCCGTTACCAATGCCAGTTTCTTTCAGGCCTGCTCTACAAAAAGGTAGTTTTCAATCAGTTGAATAAGTACTTAAACTTAAATGAATACCTGGACGATTTTCAATCTGGTTTCCGACCGCATCACAGCACAGAGACGGCACTTGTTAAGATAATAAATGACATTCGCCTAAATCTGATTCTAGCAAGCGCCTGGTACCTAATTATGATAATTCTCGTTAAGTATTTATTTATTTTTGTAATGCTACAAAAGTCTTTGGGATATTCTATTTCTGTATGGTGTACTTTTAAAATTTGCACTATGTTTGCACCATGTGTACCGTCTTTGCTTGGGTTTTCCTATCAGATGTATTGCTTTCGGTCTTTGTGATGCTGACAAAAACAGTCGCTGGTTGAAACGGCTGCCTTAATGTCTTGCCGAGAACCCTTATATCCCAAAAATGGCCCTGTGGGCATTTCCATAACGATACCACCAGTCAGCCTCTGTAAATACCTTGGGATTTGTGTTTATTTGCAGGCACTTTGTCGGTTTGGCACTATATCTATGTCCATCTGTGCACATCGTTCTCGCTGCTGTATGCAGCAGAATTTCCCTCTGGGATCAATAAAATCCATCTTAATCTTAACTGGAAGTAATAGATAGAAATTAGCACAAAATATGCCTAATTAGCATAAGAGTATTAAGAGCATTATCCAGCCATCTGTCTTCCATTATCTGGTACAGGGTGGCAGGGAGCCTAGAGCCTTGTCCAGGGCAAAGGACACCCTAGTCAGGATACCAGTCCATGACATAACACACGTCTACACTCTGTGGGCAATTTGTGGACATTAATCAAGCCCAGCTAGTGTGAGGCAGAAGTACTGCCCGGATGAATTGTATATCATAAGTTTAACATTAAAACTTATCAAATTTATTCTCGAAGTCTCTCCAAGGCAGCAACTCTGGAAGAGGCTGCAAACAAGGGTGTCAGTCAGGAGGAGCAGCTGCCTGAAGACGACGAAAGCTCCAAGCTGTCCATGAGCGAAAAGCTGGCCCTGTTTACCAAGCTGGCCCAGCCGGCGGACATGACCGGCGGCACACCTGCGGTGCCGGAGCGACGTCGCCAGAAGGGGGCGCGCTATCGCACGCAGCCCATCACCCTCGGCGAGGTGGACCAGGTGGGTGCGGGCTTTCCCTCAGAGTAGAAGCGGGAAGGCAAAGATGAGGAATGATCACAAACAGAGCATCACAGACCAAACGTTACAGCAGTTAGTATCATGGCATTAAAAAGCAATCGAAAATAGCCAGTGGATAAAGCAGGAGAGGATGATATATCTACTAATGGTGCCGACTAATGGAGGAGAGACCTATGGGAGTCTAAGGCTAATTGGCTGCCCAGCTTCCCCCAGCATCCTAGCCTTCTACAATGTGATGCAGGCATTGTAGGCTCCTCTTATATGTATGATCTGTGAGTACAGGCACTAGTGGAAAAGTGCTTCCTCAAACATACGTTCCCTGGGTTGACTATTGAGATGATAGGAATGGAGTTGCTAAATGGTAGCCCTACTATGAACTATAAAATATGAATGAATTTGGTTTAAATCTTTCCAACAGCTTCAGAAAGGTCCCTTTAGGTTGCCTCCCCTGCAACTTTCCAGCCAGCTCTCTGATAGGCAGCAGGCCCTGTCCATCAACCTGAAGCCCAGTGAGATTTGTGAACATCTGCCCCCACCCACCCAGCAACCTGAAGAGCCCTGCCTACCACCACAGGAATCATTAAAACAGCAGAAATCAGAGTCACTGGAAATAAAGGGTATCTTGAAAAAAATTGGGGAGACTGCGTCCTCAGTCTGCTGCGTGGCTGCACAAGAGCAGTTGGATGCCGAGGCCGGAATCAACCAGCAGAGGGTGCCAGAGGTGTCAATCCAGGATCGAAGAACAGAGGAACCAAAGAAAGAGAAAACAGGGCAAGGTGTAGGAAATGGAGCTGGAACTCACACTGCCCTAAGGGCCAGTGGAAAAAGGTTTACAAATGCCACTGCACCAGCGTCTACTGCTCCCTGGAGGCAGAGGGGAGGAAGTGCTGCTTCCAATTCAAGGGAATATGTGAGAACCATCTTATCCAATCAGTGCGAAGTGAACAATAATATGGAAGGCAGCCTAAGGGACTCTGACAGAGACAGGTACTGACATGAAGCCAAGTATGAGGAATCATTGTTCCCTTTCTGTATCATCATCTTGTATATATGTGTGTAGGTGTGTTTTTTTTTTTTTTAAGTTGCTCGTTGTGTGTGATTGTGTGTGTCAGTGTTTGTGTTTTCTGAGATGGACTAGCATCCCTTCCCAGATCTTCCCTGCCTTGTGCCCTATGTTGCCTGGGAGTTTGCATGTTCTCCCCATGTTGTCGTGGGATTTCCTCTGGGTACTCCGATTTCCCCCCACAGTCCAAAAACATGCTGAGGCTAATTGGAGTTACTAAGATTGCCCATAGGTGTGGATGGTGTGTGCTGTACCTTGTGAAGGGCTGGCCCCCTGTCCATGCCCATAGGTTCCAGACCCCTCCGTAGGCTTCATTCACTGCAGACAGTAGGCTCCGTATGCGTTCCGATGACCCCATCGTGATAACTGAACTGTGTCGATCGCTGGCAAAAGTGCAACATCTCACAAGGCGGGAGATACGTACATCCCTGCAGCATCACACCACGTACACCGCTATGTTTGCCTGCCGCGCGAAATTTTAAATATTTTTACAATTTTGTCATATCGCTGTAATCATTGTAAGATAGAAAAATCATAAGTCTAACCATCGTAACTTGGGGACCATCTGTACTATTTACCAGTGTTTCCACTCCAGTACATTTTTTCATTTCCTCCAAGCTCCCTGTCAGTCTACATTTTATCTCCCTCTCAGCTCCAAAAATGTAGACTGTCTGCGGGTTCCCAGGATTGTGTAACACTGCCATAGACTTAGGTGGACACCCCAACAAAGACACCGGAACCGAGCATGTCCGTGTGAATGCCTCTGTTTGCGTTTTCCTTTCTCCATTGAGTGTCTCTGTCCCTTGACCAGAATGACAAGCAAGGAAGACGAGCTGAGAGATGGCAGCGTCGACAAACCGGCCCGACCGTGTCTGGCCCAAGGCTGCCAGGAAGCTAAGAGTGCCAGGGAGATGGTGGGTTCACGGTGCATCTGGTTTGGTGGAGGGGCAAGCTTTTTGCCTGTGCATTTTCGAGGGGTGGAGGAGAGCTGGGGGCCTCAGAATGGGAAGGTTCAAGAAGAAGGACTCTTATTCACAGAAACATCTCTTAAACATCAATAGCTCTTTAATGTCAATAACCAAAACAAACAAAAACTCAAGGGGACACAGACCAGGAATTCCTTCTGTTACCCAGCCGTTTTAGACCAGCTGGCTTTTATCTTGTCTGCTTGTCTCTGATTGGAGGCAGCTGGTCGACATTAACTGGTACTGGAGGGCTGGCGCCAAACCAGTCAGTGTCAGGCAGTTCTGGAGAACTTGGCCCTGGTCTCTGTTTATTATCTTCATGGTCAGTGTAGGTAGTTTAATTTGCTGACTTCCCTCGGCCATTGGGGTTTCGCTGGTTTGGCGGCGGCTGGTTGGTTGAGAAGTTGTGGGGTGAGTAAGGTTTGGATTGTGGTTGGACAAGAGAGGTGTGTTTCAATGGGTTTCCAGAACGTGGATGTTTTACTGGGTGATTGTTCATCACCAATCTGTTGGTAGCATGCCGCTGGCTTTGGGCAAGAATAATTTGAGACAATGTAATGTTGTGAACATGTGCTACAGAAAAATAAATTGGTTGACAGGAGAGTATCTGTCCTCCCTGAATGTTGGTCTCATGCAAAATGACCATCATTGGGGCGGGGGGTTCCTGGTTTATGGCCCCCTCTCTATGGCTCTATCTCCCCCACTTTGACTGTTTACACAGTGAACAATGCATTCATTCAGTGCCTAATCTTCCAGACTACAGTGATTACGAGAACCATGACCAGGTTGCCAGGAGACCTGGAGCCCATCCCAGGAAGCACAAGCCACAAAGCTGTCAGACATCCTCTATAGGTCACCAGTCCATCATAGAGCAAAAACTCTAGTAACAATTTGACATTAGATATCTGGAATCCAATTTTTGCCAGTAATGAAGTCCTGGGCTGCGGCCGGTATTGCAGTGCCTGTAATGACTGCACCCATATCTTGCAGGGTGTTCCCAGCGTGGTGGTGTAGACCAAAGCAGACTTCTGCTGTGATTTTTCACCCCAGCTGTGACTTCCGCTATGGTTTACCCTTTCCTTATTCCTTATTCCTGTTATTTTCTCTGTCTTTCTCCATGCTGCCCCCTTGTAGGCTGACAGTGATATTGCCAGTGGTTCCCCTGGCTCCACCCTTTGCTGGGTAAGATTGTGAACTGGTCAGTCTTTATAGGTAGCATGCATCAAAAACCAGTATGAGCCCTTTTCGATCCTATGGTGTTAATGGCGCTTAGTTGTTGGATTTTATAGGTTCTGTACCAATACAGATTTTTATTTTAGAGGCAAAATGTCTCTTACTAACCCTCGCATCTCCTCAATCCTACACATGAACCTACAAGGCCACAGCTTAGACTGAGCTATGTGTATGTGTGGCAGGAGGTGGGATTAAATCTAACCAATAATCTGCCCCCTCCCCTGTACCTGTCCAATCCCAGGAACCCGTCCTCTCCTCCATCTTCACACCCGCTAACAGCACTCTGCAGTATGTTATCTGTTACAACCAGGTGAGTGTGCGTGCGTGTGTGTCTGCATTTAGCATGTGTGTGAATGAAGGATGTGAATGTTAAGGCCTGCTTAAACAGGAGCATGCACATACAAACATAAAAACAGATGTTTGTACTGGCATAAAGACAGACTGGTACGCAAAAATAAAGCAGAACAGGCAGCATATGTTTGTGTTAGAGATGCACGATTTGTCAATTAACATATTGGTATCAGCTGATATTCCTTAAAAATTGGCTGATGTGTCAGTCTTGGGCAACATTTAAACAGCTTTAAACTTTAATTGATCAGGAATGTTTCCCTAGTGAAGGACAAGGGATGTACTCCCTAGGTTTCACCTCTGGAAACCACCCCTCTGGGCTCGTACAAGTGGCTCAGGTGGTAGCTAGTCATTGGTATTAGTGACATTTTACACAAATGATATGTTATCAGTATCGGTCAGTTATTTGCATGTTGGTGCCGGATCAGGATCCTGCCGTCGAGGGCAATTAATGCTGAGAGGTGTCCTCTGTAAGTGCTCCACTTTGGGCTTCCTCCAAGTAGGGGTCTGCCTGCATCTCCTATGAATAAGTGGTCAGCGGAGAGGTGGATGGGTGGACCCTGCAAGCTCTTGGGCTTTATCAAGGGTCCCACACACAGACCCAAACCTGAAAACACACAAACCAGCCCACACAAATTCCACCCATGACTAATGAAGCCTGTGCTATCTTTCTAGGTGTATCACATATATATGATGCGTTTATGGAATTAAGCCCTGCGGGGTCTCAAAGTGCATTTGATAAACACTCAAACCCATTGTGATGCACAGTCATTAGCATAATTATGCTCCTGGAATGGAAATCAGATGGCATCAAGGACTATAAATTGCGAGTTAAGTACTTTTTCCCGACACTTTTATGGTAAATAATTTGCAGATAATTTTGCGGGCTTCATGCACTGGATAAACACTGCAGATCTTATGTCTCTATTTTCTTTCTCTTTTTTTATCATTATAACTGCCCCCCCCCCCCCCTTTTGGGGTTTCATCCTTGAGCTTAACCGTACCATACTAAAGAGCGGATGCTTCATTGTGAGGGTGCAGTTAACGACCTGATGATGAAACCCCATGGGGGCGGAGACCCGGGGGGACGGAAGTGTGCATAGGGGTCAGAGGTCAGCCGTGTGGAGATATCGGCGAATGAAATGTCACAGCAAGGCCTATGGGCTGCACCTGATACTTGAACTTAATGATGTCTGAAATGATCTGTGTCTACTTTTAGAAGGATAACAGCGAAAACAAACACACTTCACTGCAAATAGCACATCTGGATGCACTATAGTGTTTCCTACTAAGCCTCACTATTGAATGGTGGTTTTCCTACTGTTTAATTAGGCTAATTATGTATCTTTCTGAGTCATTGTTTACCTTCTGTGAGCCATTGGACTTCAGGACACATGACCGGATGTTTTGTCTGATACCCTCCACTGACCCCGCCTCTTTTCTTTCTCCTCCCTGCTTTTTTTTGCAGACCACCCATTCCTATGAGGCCAGAGAAGTGTCCTCTGCAGGTCAGAAAGACTCCCAGACTACCTTGGGGTCAAAGGTGAAATAAACTCTCTTACCAATATGCACACACAAGCATACATGTATGCGGGTATGGTGGTACTGTATCGTGCGGGCTTCAAATCAGCTACCATTACTCATCAAAACCCATCAAAAAGCAACACATTTTTTTTCTCTCAGAACACTTGAATATAATTTATGGAGTTTCAAGTTTGTCCTATGTGTTTGGACAATGAGGTGATTAATTGCAAGCCTCCATCCATTTGTAGCTAAATTGCATTTTACGTGTTTTCAGCTACTCAATTAAAGCCGTTTGTTAATATTAAAAGCTGTGGAGGATGAAAATTGCTATTCGGCGTTTGGCGACTCTTTGGTCCACATCCTTGGTTCGAGTCGACTACTCGGTGATCCCCAAACCGCATGCTGACATGCTAACAGCACTGCTGTCGCCTGCACAGGTTCTTCCAGCTGACGCGTCCGCAGTAGAGTTTGCACATGGCTCGCAGGAGCAAGATGAGCATCACAGGATGCAGGGTGAGGAGGCCTCAGAGCGGTCCGTGCTGTTCACCCTTTATGGAATTCGTCATTCTTCCCGGTGGAACAATGTGAAGAAACTCTGTAGCTGGCAATGGGTAGTACATAATGAGGCAGAATTATGCTTTTCCATCTAAAAACAAACGTCGCCAGGCCATAAGCTGGCATGCAGAATAAGCTCGGTCAAAACAAATTTGTTTGGCGTGTCAGAATCGTTTTTGGACGGGGTGCACTTTCTGTGCAGCAGATGGTGCATATAAGCATTGAGTTGAGTTTCTGTTGAGTTTAATGAGTTTTTCTTTTCTGAGTTTAGGGCAAATCGGTTTTATTGAAAAATTCTAATGACTTCTGTAGCTTAAAAGTATTGAGTGACTCTGGATTCCCACCCACCTAGTCCTCTGACTTTGAAATCAGGGATTGAGATTCATTGGGATTCTCATAAACACCTTCTCTTCTCAGCAGGCACTGGTAAACTGGAGTCCTCTGTCAGGGTCACCGCAGAGACCGTGAAGGAAGTGATGACTCTGGACAGTGAGGAGACCTTTGGCTGCTTCTACCGGGCAGTGACCATCAGCTCCAGCCTTTCTGTCGGCAAGGAGCTGGACCTGGGAGCCATCTTCCAGTCCGACGTGCCGAAGTACGCCAGAGCCGTCTGTAGATTGTGCCCTGTGATCTTTCATCTTCGATTTGCTGGGATGTTCTACTGCTTTACGTTCCTGCTTGTGTCCCGGTCTTATGGTATCTCTGTCCTCTGGCTGATCATCTCACCGTCTTGCTGTTGGTTTGTGTCTGGGTGCCCAGCACTTTGCTTGTCCCTCGAGCTAACATCATTGTTGATGTTTTCCCTCATTTGGTGCCAATATACTGCACCCATGCCTTCCATCAACCACTGACCTTGCATCTCACGGTGACCTTTTTACACCATTTATGGAGCCCTGGTCTATTAAGGGCTGCAGGAGTTCATTTTCCTCGCCTCTTAATTTCCCATTTGGATTTGCTCGTTCCAGGCATTGACTAGAAAGCCGTGTCAATGAAGGTTCCAGATGCAAATCCATTTCCAAAAAGAGAGTTAACTTCAAAGCCTTTAGACGCAGTGGCCCTCACAGGGCCAGTGTTACCCTGACATCACGGATACCTGGCACAATGTGTCATGTGTTTAACGCTGTCCCGGTGTGTGTGTGTATGTGTATGTGTGTATCAAGGCTGAGGTCTGCGGTGGCGGAGCACAAGCGGTCCGTGCGTCCGAACCGGAAGACTCAGGCATCCCGCAACCCCCTGCGGACGCTGGCGGCGCGGGAAGACGTCAGGCAGGAGTACACAGAGCAGCGGATCAGCGTGGTTACACTGGAGACGGAGACGACGCAAGTCAACAACAGTGAGTCGTATGCTGTATACCACACCCAATGTACCTTCTTTCCTTGTTTGACCAGCTCTAAATGTAATTTATAATGTAAATTTATATTTATGCGTGAAAGGTCATGTGACCTGTCCATCAACCTTAACAGAGGCATGTGAGACATTTATATAATGAAGGGCTTGTATATGTGGATGATTATGGAACAACGGGTCCAGTGACTTCGAATCTCGACCCTAACCCCAACCCCACCTGCTCCCCTCTCAGTGCTGGGAAAACTCCCTCTGTAGGACTCACGGCTCACTCAGCTGTAATCTGTTCCTCCCTGATTCCTCAGTGCTTGCTTAGCGCCTGCTTTGCTAAGCTGTATTGCATTTATTTGATTGGCAGATATTTTCTTCTATGCGATTTGCAAAGTGCAGTTCGCTTTTCATTAAATTATGCAGTCATCTGTTTTTTTTTATTGTTATCCATCTGAGTGCTTTGATTAGCAATTCTAATTTCATACATTATATTTCTTAGAAAAGCATTTCTGGCACTTTGTCAAAAGGCACAGCAGTAATATTTGTCTAGAGCCTAAAAAAAAACTCAAAAAATGAAACATTCTGCATTTCTGTGGTTATCTGAGGACTGTAGTTATCAAAGTTATCGGGACTGTAGTGTAGTAGCATAATTATTGGTTAGAATAATTTGACCTAACCTTCTCACATCACTCTCTTCACGAGCAGGCCTGGCTGGTGAGGAAAACCTCTGTAACATCAGTCTACAAAGAGCCAACTCCACCGAGGCAGAGACTGGAAACAGCGCCCTCCCCTTCAGTGAACTTATGCTGATTCACATAAAAGGTCAGAGGCCTTGGGCTGTTGCCTGGATTTCAGGCTATGCTTGTGGGTGATGAGTAAATTACATGCAGGGGCTGCTGGGTATTGTAGTGTTTTGCGAAACGCTCAGACATTACGGCCAGACAGATAACGGGGCCCACATATAAGGGAACCAGGGTTGAAGCTCGGGCTTGAAGCGCCTACTCATAGTGTGTTGCTCACTACGGACAGGGCGACGGCACGTCCAGGCGCGGCTAGTAGAGCCAGCAGCACGCTCCCTGAACAGCGGTGATTGCTTTCTGCTTGTGACGCCTACTCAGTGCTACCAGTGGAATGGCAGGTCTGCCAATGTGGCTGAGAGAGCCAAGGTAAAGCACACCCAGCCTGATCACCAATGGGCATGCCTCCCTCCCCCATTCCTGTTAGCTCTTGTCATCCCACACTATCAACACACTAAATCATGGACCCTGTCTTGGTGGATGCACATGGTAGTTTACATGTATATTTATATGTGGCACCATAATGTGTATTCTCAGTGTCTGCTTTCTTTGTAATATTTGTAGTGCTTTAGGTTTTATGTCCTGTAGGGGGAGCACCAGTGCTAGCGGGACGTAGGGAATTATAGTGTTCGTTCAGCCCCCTCTATTAGCAGCCAGACTGAAGCTGTCATTTGGCTGGGCCTCAGCTTGCGTTCCGGGCACAAAGTTAGCTTAGACACCCCCAGACCCCAGCATGATTCTGGAGGACCGTTGGCCCTGCCGTAGCTGTACCATCCAGCCCTGTCTGTTTCTTGGACGGCGTAGGCCTCTGAAATGGCATCCCGCCTGCTGTCGAAGCGGGACCTGGGCTGCCAGGCGCCCCGGGTGACCGTCCTGGAGGAGGGGGACAGCTCGGACACCAGCCTGGCTGCAGAGTTTTGGAGCCTGCTGGGGGGCAGGGTGGCGCACAGAGGTGAGGGACGCCTTTCTGATTCTTTCCAGTTTCTTCCTGTTATTGGAGCCCTAATCCCACAGCAGCAAAACTCTGACGCAGATGAGAAAGAAGACAGAGGAAACAAAATGGACACATATATATACCAAGCTCATATATACATAGGTGGATACAGTATATAGAATAGCTTACTGCCAGGAACAAAATATGCATGTATTCATTCATTTAAATTCATTCACTTGATGCTGGTGTCCATGACTGCTTAAGGCATTCATGCAAAAACAGGAGAAATATGGACAGCAGCAAAGAGTGACGTGATTGGTTAACTACACTGGGAGGTTGTTTATGATTGGTCAGTCCCTCTGGCATGGTTTCTGCTGTTTCAGCAGAAATGAAGTGCCACAGTTGGCCTGGTTTGATGATTGTGTGTGTGTGTGTTTGTGTCACAGGCGCAGGTCAGCCAGACGAGGACGAGGCTTACGAAAGCGGGGTGGTGGAGTCTAACTGCGCGTACCGTCTGGTGATGGACCGGCTGGTCCCTGTGGAGGAGGCCTGGGCCTCCATGCCCAGCGTGTCCCTGCTCAGCTCCACAGAGGTGACGCCCCCCCTTCTCTTTGCATTCCCATGATGTTCTTTGTCAGGCGACTTTTCTTTTGCAGAACTTTGTGTGGAATATATATATATACTGTTGAGCTGCTGTCTCAGATGTGCGCCCCCTGTGAATCTCTGCGTTGTCATCGCGCCCCCTTGTTCCGGTTCCAGGTGCTCCTGTTTGACTTTGGCAGCGAGGTGTACGTGTGGCATGGCAGCGATGCCCCCCAGAGCGACAGGAAGCTGGCACTGCAGCTGGGCAGGCAGGTGTGGGGGGGGAGCTACGATTACAGCAACTGCAGAGTCAACCCCCTGGACCCACTGTCCAGCAGCCCGGGGATCCAGCGGTGAGGGTCTGTCACACATGAGCCTAAACGTTTTAAGTGTATTAAAAAAATTATTTGTTGCTCCGATTTTTTTTAACTATTTTCCCCAAAGAGGTAGCCAGAAATCTTAAGGTCAAATAACTGAGAACTAGACAAAATGTTCCTAATTTTTTTTTTTACTTTATTGCGTGTAACTCACAATAGAAAAACAGTTTGTATGAAAATATGTAATGTTTTGCTCAAACTTTTGTTAGTTTGTCATTTTTATTTAATCTCCGTAGCTCTTGCCCTGGAATTGGTGAAATAATTTTGTTTATTTCAGAAATAAATGGTAGTATAATAACATTGATTAGCTACCACAGAGGCAAGTTTGACAGTTTAGACAATTAGGTTGTATAATTTCAGTCTTCAATCTAATTTTTAAAAATTGAGAAAATTGATTTGTAATTAATGACCTAAAAAATGCTGATTCATTCACTGAAACTGCTAAACTGAGGTTAGATATAGATTCAACTGCTGTATTTAGATAAGGGTGTGTCTGATAATTCCACCTGCAACCCAAATATATCCAGAATACATTTTTTATTCATTTAACAGATAACATTTACATTTATCTGATGCTTTTACATTAGCAGGAAGTGTTATATTATATCTGTGCTATCTGGGATTTGAACCCACGACCTGTTGGCACACTGCCCTACCTAACAAGCTATAGAATAGCAGTGTCTTAGGATGTGTTTTATTACTTTATTTCATCCTACTCATACTGTCTTTCTCTTCACTGGGTCGTTAAGCAGTATCTGGGTGTGCAGTGCCCTTACTTATTTTCAAATTTGTCCAGCCCCTACTTTGCAACCATATTTTGTGTGCCATATGTGCCTTTTATGTGGCTTTTTTGTGAGTAACAGTGCCACCTAGTGGAGTAGAAGCACATTGCAGCCAAATATTACCAGAGATGGCAGACTGGCATATAATCACTAGTGATGACTATTGGTTATAACTGAGTGTGATGATTCCACGTGGGGCCCGGTCTCTCTGCAGGCAGGGTGTGGGCCGTCCCCGCTGGGCTCTGTTCGGGCTCCTGACAGAGCACCACGAGACAGTCCTCTTCAGGGAGAAGTTCCTGGACTGGGCAGAGCAGAACGGAGGCATGGAGGAGGACCTGGGGGAGGTGAGGGGAGCCAGAGGAGACTTCAGTTTGGGCTGGCTGCCCCTGTATGCTGGGGACTGAGGCCTTGTTATTCCCAGCCATTTTTAGGTGGCCAGGTGCACTCTGGTTTGGGTTGTCTAAAACAATCTGGGGGAAAAATTAAAAATATGTGAGCAAAGTGTATTATAATTGTACTTATTGCCCAAAAGGGTGGTCACAGGTGTAAGAGAGCTAAGGGTACAAGCAGCCTAACACTATAAGATGTCCTTTATATTTATTTATTTAGCAGATGCGAGCAATACGGCTGACTTATTTTTGTAGAAGTGCTTCTTATCCCCAGTGACTTGTGTGGCATCTGCAGGTTATGATGTCCTTGAGCCCCCCGTCCCTCCAGCTAGTATTTACAGTGTGTGGTGGAATTAGTTTAAGTTTAAGTGCTGCTCGGTCAGTAGGTTGTGATGCCTTATGCCTTCTTGTTTGTACCCCCCCCCCCCCCACCCAATCCAGAGTAGGCAGACTCATGAGCTACGACCCTGCGATGTCAAGGCCCTGCTAGTGGGCGGGGCCGGAAGTGGGCAGCTGGCCAGGGGGCGTGGCCTGCCGGCAAAGGGGGATGGCCAGTGGGTGGAGGGGGGCGCGGTGGACGTCTGGCACATCGGGGAGTTAGGCGAGCGGCGGCTGCTGCCGGAGGGTGCGGCTCAGCTTCACGAGGGGGACGCCTACCTGGTCAGCCGGAGGTCCTCCATCAGCGGGGCCGGTGAGTTCCACCCTCCGGGGAGGAGTAATGAGTCCCGCATTAATGTCGTGATGCTCGTCACCTGCTCGGGTGCAGCACTGGGACTTATTTATGTTAATCGGCATCGAACCGCGAGGTGGATGTGCTGCCTGCAAGTTTTTCACAAAGTGAGACTCGGGACAGCAGACAGAACTGTGTGAGATGGAGAGGGGACTGTTTGGGTGCAGGAGTGGAGAGGATTTAAATATATGTTGGGCGGGAGAGGACATATACATAGACATACATTATATACTTATGTATATGTTTATGGGTATATGTGTTTTTCTGCATGTGTTTGTGCATGTGTCTGTTTGTGTGTATATTTGTATTGTCTGTGCATTTGGGGGCATTTTTGAGTGTGGTTATACAGTATATCTGTACTGATGAGTGGATGTCCACAGGGGCCCCCAGCTGTGGGACTCTTGAGAGCGAGAACAGTGCCTGCTTCCTGTGGCAGGGCCGGCACTCCACCAGGGGAACCTCCATCCATAAAGACTTGGACACCAACAACCACCAGAGGGCGCCGGTGAGCATGCCGCAAATTTGCCACCTTGATCAAACAGTCGAGTCATAATTCCTAACGGTTTCCATATCACGGGTGTCTAGGTGTCATACCTGTCGACAAATATAATTTGTCCATCCTCTCACAGCTGGTTTTTGATATTATATGTTTATGTTTTCGAGCCTACCATGTCCTCTCCTGCTATAGCTGAGACAGACTGACTTCCCGCACTAACACCCTGTTAGATGTTATTTACCCCCCCCCGTGCCAGATTACTTCCATTAAGGTCTGCTTTCAGTTCACTGGTCCAGTCTGCTGTGATCGATTATTTAAGTTGCGATTCCCGCGAGCCCTCTAATGGCGTTGATCATGCCGGGGTGGGGGGGGGGCAGACTCCTCGCGATCAGTCGCCATCGACGGGCACTTTCCAGAAGGACGGGGCTGCGGGTACGGAAATGGCTGGAGGTTGTTGCCCCCGCAGCCTGAGGCAGTGGCAGATGTGAAACACCCCCCTTCTCCCTCCCTCCCTCTCTGTCCGTCAATCTAGGTGCTTGTCCTCCAGGGAATGGAGCCTCCCTCATTCCTGCGGCTCTTTCAAGGAGGCCTGGTCATCCACAGGGGGAGCCGCAAGGACAGCGCTGACAAAAGAGGTACCTGAGTGCCATTATCAGCACAAAGCAGTAGCTCAGTGCCCGGCTGGTCCTTTCAATTGGACGGCAAAGTGAACCTATGCTGCCGTAACATATAGCAGCAGCTCAGTGCCCGGCTGGTCCTTTGAAGTGGACAGCAAAGTGAACCTATGCTGCCGTAACATTTAGCAGCAGCTCAGTGCCCGGCTGGTCCTTTTACACAGATGTTAAAGTGTGCTCATTTAGATTTAGGTAGCCCTGCCAGAGCTTGTGTAGCATTGATGTGTCTTTTTTTTCCAGGTGGTTGGCGCTTGTTCTGTGCACGTGGCGAGATCGAGCCCGAGGCCTCCCTGGTGGAGGTAGAGTGCTGCTGTGCTAGCCTGCGTTCCCGTGGTTCTCTTGTTCTGCTCGGCACCGGCCAGGGGGCGCTGTACTTGTGGCACGGCTGCAAAGCCCACAGCGTCACCCGTGATGTGGCCAGGAGGGCTGTAGAGCGCCTCACGAAGGTGTAAGTGGTGTCTCCTCACCTGCCCGGTGCTCTGATGGTACAGTCCAGTGCTCAATTGGAATATATGCTTTCCTTGCACTATACACATGGGTTGATGGAGCGTGTGGGTGTTTATGTAACAGTTGCCCCCCTGAGCTCGGCCTGAGCAGCGACAGCAGGGTACGGGTGCAGGAAGTGGAAGAGGGGGCGGAGCCAGCGGAGTTCTGGCACACCCTCGGGCAGCAGGACAGGAAGGCCTACGACTGCATGCTCCGAGGTACTGAACGCAGCATAGCGTAACACAACCCACTCAGCACATACATATACAATCGCCTTTTTTCCCCAGAGGCACAAAAAGTGGAAAGATGGAATATTCCTGCTGCATGGTTTAGTATGGAGCTCACAGAAATAGTGGGGGAAAAAGTGAAATGTGCAAATTTTGTGGCACATATAAAGTCGCCTATCTAGATTTGTGTGTAGTTCTCAGCAAAATGTCCTGCTAGATAAATCTTGAGGGATAAAAGGGTGATAGCCCTAAATCTGATTTTGAGAGGGCCTTATGGGAAATGCCATTGAGTTTAGATAACAATCTCTGCTGTATTTCTCCAGACCCCGGCAAGTACAACTTTACCCCACGCCTGTTTCATCTGAGCGCGTCCTCAGGTGTCTTCAAGGGGGAGGAGCTAGTAAGCCCCACCCATGTGGGCGGGGCAGCCATGGCCATGCCCTTCCTGCAGGAGGTCCTGTACTCAGTGCTGCAGCCATGTGAGGCCACACCCTCACAGCGCCAAACACACACAGCTGCTCTGGCTTCCGGTTCACATTTGCGGTGATGCAGTTTTCAATGCCCAGCGTCCCTGGAAAACTCAAAAGCAATTTGATCAATTTCTAAACAAACAGAGGTGGACATTTGAGGTCCAGAAAGTAAAAATCCGGAACAGGATTTTGTTTCAACCAACTAGCTGAGTACTATGTGACTGGTATTCTTTAGACTGAACTAGTAGGTCAAAACAAAATCCTGGTCCGGATTTTTTACTTTCTGGACCTGAAATGTCCGCCTCTTTAAACAAAAAAACATGGACACAGTGGCGACGCTTGAGCAGTGGCCCTCATGTTTCTCATGCCCCGTTCCCCAGCCCTCTTCCTCCTGGACAACAGCATGGAGGTGTACCTGTGGCAAAGCGAGCGGGTGAGTGACGCAGGCAGCGGCGACTCGGGGTCCGTCCGCTGGGACGACGAGAGGAAGTGTGCCATGGAGACGGCGCTTCAGTACTGCAAAGGTCAGGGGTCAGCGTACTGGGGGGGGGCTCTGCTTTAACCATTAAAGATTCGCCTTCCCCTTGTCCTGTTACTGACTATCAAGACACTGGGTATGTTCGAGCCCATAGAGTGACTCTCGGGGGGATTCTGCCTTTCAGAGCGGAACCCACAGCGCCCCCCGGAGGCGTACCTTATCCAGGAGGGTTCAGAACCCCTCACCTTCACCAACGTCTTTCCCCGATGGGAGAGGAACCCGGGGACTGAGCTGCAGGTAGGACATGAGTTCCTGGGGGGCGGGAGTGGTCGTCGATGTGTTCGGCAGCCCTGCGAGCGGAATTTCAGCACAGTTTTTTCCTGCGGCCAGGGGCAGGCTCTGCAGGGAAAGGTGACGCTGGTTAGGGATGCTTTGGCCCGGCTGAGCAAGTCCCAGTACCCAGGGGAGAAGCCCAATGGAGTGGATCTCCTCCCAGTCCAAGATTTCCAGACAGGAACCTGCAACCACTCTATATAACATCTATAGCCGCCCTTCAGATCAGAGGTACTTTCTACTTGATCTAAAATACAGGGCTGCGCATGTGTGTGTGTGTGTTTGCTTCTAAATCCATGCATCAAATCCCCACTCATTAATTGCTGTTGCTCGGATCGGTGGCTTTGGTTTTTATAGCATAACTAATAACTGCACGGCTGAAATATCACCGATATACCGGAAGCCACGAGGATTTAATGCTATATTTAATACGACTCTCACTGCCTTTTTTTTTCGTAATTGAAAATTTCTAAAATGATTTGACAGTCTTTTTGAAGCATGTTCCCATTTACAGCATCCAGTTGTTAAAAAAAAAAATAAAAAAATCCCATTTCTCACAGACGGAGTTGGAGGTGCAGAGGGATGGATATGACTCGCTCCAGAGCTGGAGGCAAACCCAACAGAAAAAAAGCAAAGGCCTGTTTTGAAAAAGAGCCAAAATATATTGTTGTGGCATATGTCCGCATAAAGAAATATTTAGCTAAGAAGACCACGTACATTTGTATTTTTTATTTTTAGGGGAAAAGGCACATTTTCTAGTAAACTAAGGAGGTTCTGATGTACCGTGTGATACCGAGCCTTTGTTCTGAAGAGTCTTTATTTTTGTTTCACCACCCTTTTATGAAACTGATTATTTCCGACAGTCACTGACTGTGGGTCACTTGCACGGCCCGCGATCTTGTACCTAAGGTCCACCATTAGCTTAAATCAGTGTTTCCCAACCCAGTCCTTGGGTGACCCCAGGCAGTCCACATTTTTGCTCCCTCCCAGCTTCCTGTACCTGTTCCTGGTATTCTGTGATCCTGATTGGCCTTTGAGCTCAGAGGGAGCAGAACTGTGGACTGGATTGAGAAACACTTGCTTAAAGAACAAACGGCCTCCTTTCTGCGTTGTTTTCTGAACTGATGGCCCCAGAAGGAGGCAGGTTGGCCATGTGGCGGGCCGGTGCTCAGCACACATGGCCGTGGCAGGCGATCCTGAAGTGACATGCTATCACTTGATCCGTCCTCAGCTTGTTATCCCTACAAGTCCTTTAATCTTCTTAGACCCAATGAACCTTAAACGATACTCCAGAGAGACATTAAAAACCTGTAGCCTTTCAAAAACAGCAATAATGTGTAAATCTGCAAGGTTCCTAGGTTTGTGTATGTATGCATTTCTGTGTTGGCCTAGTAGTTCATATTAACTATTTGGGTAATTTATATTACATAAACATATTTGTAAAACTTCTCAGTTTTCAAAATAATCTTATCATCATTAATATAACCAAATAGAATGAAGTCGATACATGTGAATTAAATGAAATTTATTTCCATATAAAATATATATAACTAAACAAATATATATTGTCATACCTCTACATGTTGCACTGATGCTCTGACAATAGGGGGCAGCAGTGGGAAGCTGTGACTTCACATGAGTGCAGTTTCTGCCCTGCTTCTGTGTGTATGCAGTGTAAATGCTTTCTCTGTGGCAGAAGGAGTGTGGTTTTGGTGATCACCGCAGTGCAGTGTTTCCCAACCTGGTCCTCGGGGTCCCCAGACAGAGCAACAATATGGACAGTCTGGCAGGGAGCAAAACGGCAGACTGTCTGTGGGCCCCCGGAGACCGGGTTGGGAAACGTCGCCTTAGTGGTCCGTCCTGGGTGTGTGCTGTGTTTCTTGGGAAAGTCTGCAGGCTTGCTGTGATTGGCAGTGGATGAGCAGTTATGGAAGAAGGATGGAAGGATGGACAAACAGATGGATGAATCGATCGATGCACCAAACTATGTAGTGTGGGCATTGCCCAAGTTCTGCGGGGGTTAGAAAGAAGGCTGCTTTTCAAGGTTCCCGTGCCCAACATCCACTGCAATTCAGCCGTAAGCGGCGTGTACGTAAACAACTCGTTTTGCAACACTGGACACAGAAAATCAGTTTTCCGCTGAACAGTCGATCTTGGACTCAGTGGAGCATCCAAAGGAGAGGAGGAGTATTAACAGTATTTGTAAGAAAATGTAATCTGCACAAATCAGTTAAAATAAGAGAAGCTGAGCATCTCTTCTGAACATTGTCAATAATATCGAAGCAAGCAAATAACATATAACAAAGGAGATGCTGTTTTCAATGTCATTTCGATCGGGGCATGATGCCCCCCGCTCCTCAGTCTGCATCACAGCGGGATGCTTTGAGAGGAACAAACAAAGCTTCTCAGGGTTCTCCTGGGCCAACCTTCTGGAAAGTAAAGCGTCGAGGCTGTGGAGACCAGCTCTTTTGACTTTCGCCTGCTGGCCGCATTTGGACCGGCAGAGGCGGAAACATCAGTCCCATCTCACGATGTTGGTGATGATTGCTTCACGAGTGTTCAGTAGATCCCATAAAATGTAACGTTGCTGGTGAGATGCTCCGTTAACTGGCCTCCACCGTTTTTGCTGGAATGGTCCTGGCAAAGTCCCAGCGTCTCTGACCTGGCAGTCCTGCATGTGACTGATTGGCATAGTGATGGAGTTTGCCAGGACAGCATGAGCCAAACAGAACTTGTAGAAATTATGGAATTAAGGGTCCCATGGACCTATCGTGGGTCACCTGTAACTTCCCTTAAGGACAAAAATACTATGTTTATTTACATTAGGTCTCTCACTTATAACCGGTGGGTTGTTGTTTTAATAGGATGATTTGGTGTTCAATATATTTTCACACCCCAAATGTGGTAAGAAGGTAAATCACTGCAGCACTGACCAACCATATTTCAGTAGTCTGTGTTGTAAGGTTTGGTGTCAGATTAATGTCACAAAACCCAGGGGGTCTGATTATATATAAAAGTATATATAAAAGTATGTGCGCGTGTTTGTGTGCATGCGCAGTGCGGGTCAGATGGTGTGCTCCTGCTGTGTGGCTTCCGCTCCCAGCAGCATGCGGTCGGTCTCGGAGGCCAGTGCCGCCTCCCGCAAGGCCACCATGTGACCCTCAGCCGTGCGCAGCAATTGGTCGATCCAGTCCAGGTTGCCGGACATGTGACAGGCGTGGCGGGTCACCAGCACCAGGTGGCTGACAGACAGAAACAAGGCGGTGGCTCTGTCGGGGGGCAGGATTCGACAGCAGCTGAGAAAACTCGTCATGAATGAAAATGAATGGATAAAAGAATATCGTTTGAGAATCACCGTTTACTTCCCAGACCAAACCAAATGCTCAGTATAAACATATTGTTATAAAGGTAAAATATAAATGTTATTCATGATTTTTAACAGAAGGAATTTTTTTTTAATATTTTGAAAAAGTACTTTTTCTGCACATTCACTTTGATGTACCTGGCATCGAGCAGTACTGGGCTGAGAGGTGGATACAGGGTCCGAACAACATCATCCACCCTGAAGGAATACCAACAGGAAAAATGAATACTACCTTATTGCTAAAAAAATAACCAGTTTTGTTGAAAGGTATCACTCTCACACCTGGGGTTAATCCGCTTGGCCACGGTGATGATGTCACTGAGCCCATGTGGGGCTTTGACCTTTGCCCCTGAGCCCATTGTCATGGCCACCAGCTTTTCAGTCAAGGTGTGACATATCTAAGAAGGAAATGTACATCAATGCCTATGATCCGCTTAGCACATTAGGTCCTTTATGCAAGAAGTATGAGTGAACATTGTAACTGTACCTTTAAGATGGCGATGCCATGTGACATCAGCCCACTGAAACAAACAAAAGTGTTTTTTTTTTTAAATGAGAGATGAAAGAATAAAAATCTGCAGAAAACCTATGCAAAAAAACAGACAATGGTGGGGAAAAAAACTGTCCAATTGAGATGGAAATAGCGGGGCACGTTACATATCACTGGCTACAGGACTGGCGTTGCTGTCTGTCTCTGATAAACCTACGAGGCGTCCTCGATCCAGTCCTCCTCCTCCAGGATGGCCTTGATGTAGGGGTTAGTGATGATCACGTCGTCCAGCTCCAGCTCAGAAGGCTCAGCCTGGCTCTCCACGGTGCCGATCAGGTCCGCCGTCGGCCTGTGCCCGGGGAAATGGGGGGTAGCTGTGAACGGAACAGCAGGTGTATGCAGACCCCCCCTCCCCCCAACAGGGTCAAGCTCCAGTCTTGTCCAATCACACGGGGTTGATTCCAGGGATAGGCCAATCCACAGTCTTTCTATTCTGATCCGATACACAAACACAGATGCCGATACAGATTCTGATACAAGAGCTCTTTTTACCTTAATATTTTAATATAATAAACATGCCCCACTTACATGCACTTACATAAACATGCCCCTCGTGTATCCTGAGCTGTAGCGAATGTGCAAAACAGCCCAAGTCAGCGACACCTAAATCATACGTTGCTTTTTTCTCGCATTCTCACACAATTGCATGCACTTTATTTAGTGGGATTTTCCATTAAAAGCTATGTCCACCTCTCAAAACTTATTTTATTAAATTTTTTTCAGACTGCAAGTCAATGCACTGCTAGTTGTCGTTTTAAACGTAAAATATTTCCAGATCGCCACCCTCTTATCTGACATTCTTACGCTCCTCCTGCTGAAGAGGGTAGGCGTGTGACATCACAGCAGGCGGGAGTCACCGCGCGCGCACCCACTGAGCTGCAGCGCTAGTGTTTAGCATGATGTATAAAACCCATTTATAAGGGGAAAGGGCTGTCCTGTGACTGACTGAGCTAATCGATTCAATAAGAAATAGGAACTGCCTTTTCACAGACTGCTGAAAACTAAATAAGTAAGTATGGAACGTGGATCACTCACATATGGCCAATACCCCATCCGGCTGACAGGAATGGATTGGTGCTGATAACAATCTGAATATCAGATTGGTGTACTTCTAGATGATTCTGCTGTTATATATTTACAAAAACATGACTCCACAGAAATATGGAGGACTGACTCTGCTGTAATATACTCTAAGGACACTCTCAGTGGATTAGATTCTGCTGTAATACACTCCTAGGGGACTAACTCTGCTGTAATACACTCCCTGCGGACTCAATCTTCCGTAATACACTTTCTGGACCCTGGGTTTGCTCCTCCAGTGGGCTGATTCTGCTGTAATACACTCCCAGGGGACTGACTCTGCTCTAATACACTCTCGGGGGACTGACTCTGCTGTAATACACTCCCAGGGGACTGACTCTGCTGTAATACACTCTCAGGGGACGGACTCTGCTGTAATACACTGCTAGGGGACTGACTCTGCTGTAATACACTCTCAGGGGACGGACTCTGCTGTAATAGACAGTCAGGGGACTGACTCTGCTGTAATACACTCTCAGGGGACGGACTCTGCTGTAATGCACTCACAGGAGCCCCTACAATCTCACATGACATCACAATCCCTGTAGACAGTTCTGCTAGAAAAATGTGTGCTAAAGCCAGTCTGTCGCTGATGTTCTCCGTTCTCATCCTTTCCGTCATTGCTTCTAAATTTCCCTTGACCATAAGATTCTTTTTTCCCCAGGGGCCTTTTCAGAGCCTTATTGTAAGTGGCGCACCAGCGGAGTAGTGGGGCTTTTCCCCAGCCAGCATTTGCTCAGAGAGGCCGGCCCAGCCTCTCTGCCCGACAAGCCACAGAGGAAACTGAACAGACTTGCGAGTCTCTGACCCTGCATGGTGGATAAAACATCCTCTAAGCTCTGTCCTCATGGACCTAAGCTCCGTTTCTGTTTATGCAGAAAAGTGTGTGTGTATCTGTGTTGGGGGGGGTGCTTTGTTGCTATTCATAATGCCCAAAAAAGCATTTACAGACTCCCTGCTTCCCTGCAGTAGCGGCCAGCATCCGTAATCCGTAATCTCTTGTAGAAGGTCTCTGACAGAAAAAAAAATGCCAGGGGAACAGACTCCTTTAGAGGGCCTGTGTGAGAGGTCAGTGTTGCTCGGATACACTGGATGCATTCCATACGGAATGTAAATATCTGATCAGCACTGCTGCAAATACCAATAGCAGCTGCCCATAGAGATATGGGCAGAAACTGGATATCCCATAATCCTCTCCAAAACAGTGATACAGCCCCCCACAGGCCTGGTACCCACTTGGACTGGAGCCGCTGCAGCAGGCCAGCAGGGCGGCAGTAGCGCTGATGGCAGACGACCACCAGAGTGACGAGGGACGCCAGGAAGACGGCGGCCAGCGCAGCGATGGCCACGATCACCGCCGTCTCCATGCCGACACGCCGCCGTCTGTCTGAAGTGCAGGGGCCGGGCCGGTGACTGGGCCTGCGCGCTAAGCACCACTCATCTGAAAATGCAGGGGTAGGAAAAACAAGCAACCCGCCCACCCGGTCCCAAGTAGCGCAAGTCAGTGAAATTTATTTATAAAGCGCCTTTCACAGACAAGAAGTGCTGCACAGAACTAAAATACTTAAACGTGCATTCAACATAAAACCAAACGACGAGAAGTTAATTAACAAAAGCACTACTAAAAACAACAATAGAATACAAGAAAAGACTACTCGATTCAAACGGATGCTTAAACAAAGGCGGCTTTGGTTGCTTTCTAAACGAGTCAGCTCACGGCAGGGTTTATGATATGCAGGATGCTTCACCATATAGACACAGTAAATCCTTTAGGCACACATGTAAATAACTACCACAGCATGGCTCTGTTACTTTAAAACATCGCAGTGGACAAGCACTCAGCATGTAGCCTATGTTAGCTACGGAGTCTAGGAATAAAGCGTCAGTGTTTGATTAAAGTGATTAATGATCAATGTCGACACACTACAGCACACAGCGATGAAGCAAGACCTCAGCATTTAACTCATATATGACATAGCAGTGGGCAGCTAATTCAGCGTCTGGGGATAAGTGCTTGGGGGCAGGTGGGTGTGATACTGTACCTCGCTCAGAGTACCTCGGTGGTGCCTTGTAGGGCAGGGAATCAAACGAGTAACCTTTCAATCAGAACTGCGCCTTCGCTAACCATTAAGCCAAACAGCCTGCAGGAAATAATTCTTTGGCCCGAGCGCTTATTGTCCAGAACCGTCAGTCAGACAGCAGCAGGGGAAACGTGAAACGCCCAGCCTCGGGGGATCCCTCCTTGCGTCGGCCACTGATGGCCCGGTACGCAAAGTCCCGCTTTGGGACTGACGGCCGGATACCAGCACAGCTATAGGTGGCGGAAGGTCCAATGTCGCGGAGGTGACGCCGGGCCAGGTTGCGTCTGCCGGACCTCCTTGGCGTCCGTATGGCGAGCGGGTAAATGCACACCCACCTGCCCTCTGCCCAGCTGGGTTACTCATTAACCAGCCCCACCCTTCATACTAGGTGCAGCCGTTGAGACGTAAAACCGAGGTCCTGACTCTCTGAGGTCATAAAAGATCCCTGGGCATCTTTCTAAAAAGTAGGGGTGGTACTCTGGTGTCCGGGTTAAAATTGCCCCCTGTGGCCCAATCAAACCTGGCCTCCTAATCATCCCCTATACCTGATTGGTGAATTCTCACCTGCCCCTTCACCACCATGGCTACTGTGTGGTGAGTGTATTGGAGCAGAATGGCTGCCGTCGCATCATCCAGGTGGGAGCTACACAGTGGGGGGCTGGGGGGTGAAGTGGCTCCACATTGGTTCTGAAAAGTGCTTTGGGTGTCTTCAAAGATGCTTTATAAATGACTCTTGCATTGATTCATTTATCCAACCTTAAGAGGCCACAGATGTCAAACAGTTCCCAAGCGCGGTGCGAGTACCAGATGCCCGAGCAAGCGATTGTTCCAAATTCCCCCGACTTCTTCGTGAATCTGATGCTGCTGGCCATCTGTCAGCAAAGACCACAAATGCCCCTTACAGAAAACTTTCTCGATAAGGCCCAGAGAACCGTTTATCTCACCTGTGCCTCACAACTTGTGCTATATCGGCTTCCAACAGGAAACAGCAAGTGCTGAAGTTACAAAACATATTTTAAGCCCTGGTAGGCTACTAAAAGCAGACACGGTTATCAAAAGGGATAACTCATCTAGAATATTAAAGAAATCCAGTTTGTCGGATGAAAAATTTAAAAATTGCCATGACAATTACTAGTACTGTACTAGATAGGCCTATGTTCCACTGCGTGGTGAAAGGTATTTCTTTAAAAGGAAATAAATAATATATTACTGGTATCGCCTCCATTTGACTTTCCGCTGTCAGAGCGAGTCAACTTATCTCTACTCTGTTCCAGGGACCCTGGAAAACTGCAAGGATTACCAGACACAAGTTATGCATTTTTTGATCAAATGGAGAAGAAATTAATTTTAAATGAAAAGGGGAAATTTTACAGAGTGCGAGTTCTGCCGTATTTCGAGAGGCTGGAGGACTGAGGCACGCATGCAAGGAAGAAAGGGCCAACCTTCCTGAAAAGTTTGTAAAATAGAAATAAGAAAAATACTGAAAGTAAATGGTAAGTGTCTGATTCATAACCCTCGCCCCAGATTAGCAGTACTGCACAAAATGGCTCTTAGGCACAACAACAACAACAATAACCATCCATTTTCTGTAACTGCTTATCCTATTGAGGGTCACGGGAGGTCTGGAGCCTATCAGCGCAAGGCAGGGAACAACCCAGGCCGGGATGCCAACCCGTCGCGGGACACACGCCATTCACTCACACAGGCACACCCATGGGCAGTTTGCTAATTCCCATTAACCTCAGCATGTGTTTGGGGGGGGCGGAGTACCTGGCATTTGTCCAGAAACCCCCGCAAGAACACGGCGAGAACATGCAAACTCCACACACATGGAGCCATGGCGGAAACTCAAATTAACCCTGGTCCCAGAGGTGTGAGGCAACAGTGGTAACAACAGTTAATAATAATAATAATAATAATAATAATAATAATAATAATAATGAAAAAGAACGAGGCCGTTACAGAACCTGTACAGTTTTCCCCACACCGCGTTTATTACTATGTGAAATAAATGAAAAATAAGTTTCTTAGCTAAGAATTCCGAATTACGTGCAACTCGATAAGCACTGTGAATTACGCCGCCACCGTTCGCGGAAACCCCCCCGGCCCGGCGTGATTCTTTAATAGGATTTCACGCCGCCGTGGATAAGAAGCTCAGTCCAGCCCTTTGTTCAGCAGTTTTGCACACTTTCGCGTCAAAGATAAAGCCACCGTGAAAACAAATGTCCAGATACGACGGGACTCGTTTATCGCTGTACCAATGAAGAGCAGCCACCCGTAACTACGCCCCTCTCCCCCGCAAAATTCAAAGCCGGCCTAGAAGTCACGCAGCACATGATCAGCAAAGGCGTGGATGCGTTTGGCGCTACATAACCATAATTATGCATTATACATTTAGAATGTGCTTATTTTCTCATTAGAAAATAAACCGTATTAAAAAATCCCACAGTTTGAATGTAGAGCAACAACTGAACATTCCTTAAAGTGATGTGAGGAAAGGAATCGAGAGACGCAAAACTTAATCATGCATCTTGTATTTTCAATCAAATTTAATTATATGTATATACACGTGTTTAGAGGATGCACATATAATATTTGTTACACCCATTTCTTTCGCGAAAAAACCCTACTAATGCCATAGATTTTTAAGGCAGACTGATTTTCAAGATTTCCTGTAAATACTTTTTAGGACTTCAGAACAATATACCACTGCTGTCTAAAACTATTTTAAAAATACATTAAAACACAGTTTAATGGCGTACGTTTAAGTGTCATACGTGTATTTACTTATTCAGCTCAGCGCACGAGTCAATGCTTTTACGGAATAATTTGTTTGCTGAACCGCCGAATTTTATTATTTCCCCAAACATTTCTGTAAACCAGCAGTCATGTACAGTATGCCTAAAAAAATAGATGTTACTTTTTCCCCAAGCATATACAGACTCACCTAGTCATGTTTGGCCGTCTTACTGAGGTTAGGATTTAAGGCACGGTCGCGCACCTCCGCCTTGCACGGAGGTATTCGGGTGGGGGTACATGGGCCATATGACGTGAACTTCGGTGGTTGGCACGGCACTTTTTCGCCGTGGACTCCCGTCTGAATCGCTAGGCTGCGGACCGATCGGTACAGGAGAGCCGTGGGAGTGCGCTTTCCGGGAGCGCGCATTCAAGAATGCCCTCTCTGTTCCTTATCAAATTCAGACGTAACGACGTTATTATATAATCCACATAAAAAAAGTCACTTTCAATATTTTCTTGCGGATTTCTTGCTGCCACAGCATATTTTATAATGGTAATTCAAAAACAGTTCATATTATTTACGTCTGTTACTACTATAAGAAAAAACTATTTATATAATTATATGGAGAGCACACATGCGGAGCACGAAAACATAATTTATTCCGTACTACATGTATGAGTATTAATATATTTGTAATACACGCCGCTACACATTAATGATTAAATTGTGCGCTTATGTTATATTCATATTTTATAGGTTATCGTCCGCCGTTTCTGCTCAGTACGCAAACAGGCGTGTTATTTATTTGACAATGATTAACCACATATTCACTTATCGCGCTTCCGCGTCCACTCGTGCGCGCCGTCCGTACGCGCCCCGCCGCTAGGGGGCGAGATCGGACCGCGGCACCGCGCCGGCCTCCATGCGCCTTTGGCCTGGTGCGTCTGATTGACGGCTCGCAGCGGTAAACAGACAGCTTTCTGGATGCAAAATCCGAAAACTATGAAAAGCGTGTGAGGTAAGATGACACGTTTTCTCTGCGCACATTGTCGAAATTGATCCACCCAGTGATTGCACAAAAACATAGGGCATGGGTACTTAGAAAGCCCCGACTGGGGGTGACGCAGTATACTCCTACTCTAAGTGATACTAATGATGGAAGGTACTGCCGATTTCTATTACAGATTATATTCGATTTCGGGTTTATCTTTAAATGAAATATCTATAAAAGTTTTTTGTTATCATTGGTGACGTTGGATATCAGTGGTGTGGTTTGTCTCTTGCACACAAAAGTTCAGGCTTCTAAACCAGAGTCTGTACAGGTGGCCAAATGTCTTTTGCAGCTGGGTGCCTCTTGCCCTTGCAGCAGGTTGGAATGGAAATGAACCTGTCCTTCTCCTCCTACGTAAGCTTAGCCATTTGGGTGGCAGCCCTGTGGTGGGAGAGGGCATTTGGAGCCCGTTCGTGGCCCACCTCCCATCACTGTCCGGGGCTCTGCGGGCAGTTCGGTGGGGCTATCCCAGGCAAGCTGTCGAGAGGGGCAGGTTCCAAGCTCCCGGTAGCTGTTTGGCAGGATCGCCGTCACCCTGAAGCGGGTGTCTCTGCACCCATGTCACAGCGTCCAACCAGGACTTACTTTGTTCTCTTCAGCTCTATAGAAGAGGAAAAATGAGGCAATTTCGCTTCATTCCTCACTCTTTTCAAAGCTGGCCCCGTTTTGTGGAACTGACAGGAATCCATTAGAAGTAACAGAAATACATTAAGAGACTTCGTCAGCAAGAAAGCTGCGATCCCGTCGCGGGCCGGCGGAGACGCTGACAGCCCCTGACGCGGATGCGAGTAGAGCGGGCATCTGTCCAGAAAGCCACAGATGAAGCTGGGATCGCTTCTCCTGACGACCTGCCCGCGGATGTGACACCTTCGGAGTGCAGTGGAAATCTCCTTGCCATGCAGAACACAACTTGTGGATGCGGTTAACAGGCTAGAGTTAGTCCTTCATTGCGAGTCTGAGCCCGTTCCGTGAGGAGAATTCAGTTTTGGTCGAAGCCCATGTGTCGTCCTTGGCAACTGGTGGGGACATTTGTAGATATGAAATTGATGCCCCCTCCGATAGTGCCGCCCTCGCCAAGCTTCCACCTATCAGAATGAACGTGCTTTAAACCCAGAGCCCCCATTGGCTGTCTCTGGCCACAGGTATGATGGTGCTTCGCTTTCCCCTACCAGCATGTCTCCGGCTTCGGACCTCTGCTCCAGCCTGCAGCCTCCTAAGGCCGCCTTGGAGAATCTTAGGCACAGAGAGATGCCAGACTGGGGAATTTCCACTGACAGATGGCAGGGGTGGGGTGGGGATATTGCCAGATTCCCGGAATGGGAGTCCTGTGCTTCTTCATTCTTTGATTGTGTTCCGGCAAACACGGATTTTTAGACCCCCCCCTGTAGCGGCAGTACCCTGTAGCTGCAGCCATCACGGGGATCGAGATTGATCTGTGCTGTGGATGGATGCCGTGAGGATTTACCACCCAGCGGACGTGGAGGGAAAGCTGCTCCCAGGGGTGTGCAGCTCATTAGGACCGAGTCTGTAGACAGCAGCTGCCTCCGTCTTTATTGTCTTTCCCTCACATTCCCGCATGAGGCCGCGATGCAAAAAATACCCGAGTTCCACGCGTCAGTGTTTTGCCCCCTGTGCTGTTACAAGTGTCTGAATACAAAGTTTCATAAACAAACAGTCGGATTAAATTCAGAGGAATATACATTATGTATGTGTAAGAGTTTGCAATGTTTTTACGGGGAGATTTTGTTTAGCAAACTGAGCCATTCATTATTTATTTTTGGACGTGTTTGTGCCTCTGTTAATGCCACGTGTTATATCGCAGACTTGTCAAAATCTTGTTACACAGAATATTTTACACTAAGAATTTAGAAATCAACTCTTGCTACTGATTTTATAGATACTTTATTACAAGTATAGAAAAGAAGCTGCGTGTTAAATGAAAGCAACCCAGATTAACTCAAATTAATGGAAGCTGTCTCTTCCTGCTGTTTGAATACATGTTACTCTGAGCATAAAACAAGATGTATAAACATATTTATATATATCAGAGGCAGATGGGCTGCATAGTAGCCTAACCACCCAACACATACTGGATTTCATTTGCCTTAATGTGCATTCCTATGGTGAGATTAAGTATGAATAACTGTATAAAGAGTCACGATACTCATGGTACTACTTATGTTATAAATCATGTTGCGTAGACCTCAGTGCTGGGTGAGTACTCACAATGCCGTGTTGTTATGATTAGTTTGGACAGACCACTGTAAACAAATTCAGACTAAGGCTGTTGGTCTCTGCAACAGTATTAACCAAACTTATGGTTCCAGTTATCCCGCAGTAGCCATGGGAACCCAAAGCCTCCCACCCCTCCCAACGCAATAACAGCAAATGGCCTTTGAAAGCTCTGCCAAATGGATTCTAATGCCCTTATAATGGGCAGCATTGCAGAAGGGCAGATAGTGTTTGAGCTTGTGGGAGAGGTGGTCCTAGTCTCACTGAGAACAGGTTTGCTTCGCCGTTCGAATGTCTGTGTAGCTACACGTATCTGTACATGACCTCAGAAAGGTCTTTTGTTTCACTGTTCCCTTACATAAACTGAAATGACAATAAAATAGAATTGAAGAGTTTAGTTACTTACTTTGGTTATCACGAAATGCTTGGTGACGAATTTAAGGGAATCTAACAAGTCAAGCATTAGTGATTGGTTTAATACCGCGATCGATCTGAAAATACTCGTTGAGTGTTTCAACATTCTATGCTGGACCTGATATTATCAAGATGGCTGACTGCGCAGATACATAGTACGAGGCAGACTGCGGCCAGAAGATTCATTTAGATCAGTATTGCCCAGTCCAGTCCTTGGGGACCCACAGCCAGTCTGTGTTTTTGATCCCTCTGAGTCCACATTTTTGCAAGGACCGGATTGGTAAGTACTGATTTAGATGATAAAACTCTTACTGAGTTTCTAGGCTGTTTGAGTTTCGATTTTGAGTGCTGACCCAACACCCATTGCTGTAGTTTAAGGTGCTCCCTGGTAGATCCTGGCCTGTGTTGGGCTGCAAACTGAAGGCAATGCACCACCCTCCCTGGGCTTTATAAGGCTGAGTGAGCAGAGAGGTCCTCTAATCCCCCACAGATTGCCTGGGGCTGTTTAAATCCCCACAATTTTAGCCGTCTTAAAGAACATCTGACTCCGTCAAGCATCAGGAAACTGACAACGGCAACTAATTGTGATAATTTTTACATGGGGAAACGAGGCCTTCCTAATCCATAAGGTGACGGTTTTACTAGTAGTGCAATTTTTTTTTCTTATGGGGGAATTTTAAAGAATCTGTACGTTTAACTATAATATCAAACAATTAAAAGATCATTTCCTGCAACCTTGGATAGATGGAAGGATCCCAGAGTAGTTCAGGTGTGACTAGACTTGTCCAGGATATTGATCCTCCTGTCTTTTGGCAGCTGTTCAACCGGCCCCCCCCTCGCCCCCGCCCCCCTTCACCTTCAAGGATGAGTTGGGCCCCGTGCCAGGGTGCGAGAGCATTTTATCTGCTGCTGTGGTGGGGGCGGAGTGGGAGCAGCATTATGGCTGTGATGTCCACGGTAACCCATCTGGACAGATTACCTACATGGGTGATTTATACCTAAAGTAAATTGTAACTTAATCCCCCCCCCAAAATAGCTGCAAAGAGTAAATAGTTGGGGGGGGGCATTTTTCGGGAAGACTAAAGAAGTTCGATCACTTTTCAAATTAGTTGTTACTTTGTTGGTGTTTTGTGGGCGTGGATTTTTTTTGTGATCCCCCAATGGGCAACTCCATATGATTTTGGGACTGCTGCCGCAGACACTTATCTCCGCACGATAACGTCAGAGGTATTTGACGGATCGTTTTCAGACTTTGGAGACACGTCGAATGGGCGACGATCTGGAGGTGATAAAATTTTGGGACAAATCACATGAAAATCCCAGCAGCGCCTCCAAGTGGTAGCAAATAGAAGGGCAGCTTCGGATGCAGATCTGGTGAACCTGATATCACTGAGTCACACAAAGTTGGGCTTTTAATAAAGATATTTTGGGGAGGTGTGCAGATGCGAACATTTCAGGTACAGAAAGTAAAAATCCAGACCAGGATTTTGTTTCAATCTACTAGTTGAGTATAAAGAATCCCAGTCACTGGGATACTCAGCTGGTTGGTTGAAACAAAATCCTGTTCACGATTTTTACTTTCTGCACATGAAATGTCTGGCCTCTGAGAGTGTGTAGGGGGGTTAGAGATTGCTGAGCTTGTGGGAGGAGTAGGGATTAGAGGGGGGCAATATGTTGTTCCTGTTCTGCCAGCATCTAGTTTTAAAATGCTTTGTAGATTCTGTTAGAGTTGTTTGGATTAAGTACCTTGCAGAGCCCTTCCAGGGACTTTAGTGAGCAGGCTTCATTAGGGGAGTCCGTGGTTTTCGGGAATACGCTACCTGCTGCATGAGAGAGGTCGCCTTCAGTGTTCAGTAGACTCTGTAATGCCGCAGCTTGTTACCGCAAGGCCAGCGCCCAGCTTAGCTCTGGCTTTCATCCTGCTCTTGAGGCCCGCGCTCCCTCATTTAGATAACCGATGCTTGTTTAACTCCGACGGATAAATGGCGAGTGAATTCCGTAAACATTTACCTTAGCTCTCCCTCGGGAGCCTCGTACGGATATGTTGTGTTTGTTTGTGTGTCAGGACGTCTCAGGCTTGGGCCAGAATAAGCCCTTGGTTTGCTGAGGAGACATTTCTCAGGATGGCAGGGAATTCTCTGGAAAGGCTTTGCCACTTCTGAGTGGGCTCTTGCGTAAGTGTGAGCTCAACGGTACGAGTACGAGGGGAAAGTAATAACAGATCAGTCTGACTGGCTGTGACTTTACACCGGTTCTAGCCCAAACTGTTCTGCTCGACTAATCAATCATGGAACCAACACAGCCATCATTTTAAGGTGAGATGTTCCATGTGCCTTTCCCAAAATGTACAACAGTCTGACTTCCAGGAAGAGAAGTTTTGTTGAAATTCTAGTTAATAGCAGGAGTTGATGCTTACAAGGATAGGTCTTATTATTATTAGGTGCCATGATATTAATGGCAGTTCTTGATGATCATAAAGTAGGAATTCCTTCAGAACTTCTTGTGCGTTCTTCCGGCGGATTGCCTGTTGGGGGGGGGGGGGGGGGCTTCCTTTTTACAGCCACCTTTGTGCTAAGAGTGTCAAACAGCTGACTGGGGTATATGAGGTTTTACAGAGGGAGGTTTTATGACGAAAGCTGCAGATAATGCACGTTGTTATCGAAAATGTGACTTGCAGGAGACCGCGGTTGTTAGCCTAGCACGGTGCTGTGATGTACGGCGCTGAGCTTGTCAGAGGGTGTTGAAGCGCGTTCAGGTTTGAAACCCAGAGCCGGGAGTGGGTGTTGTGTTTCTGTAGACTGCTGAAGGTGTTGAGCATTGGGGGGTAACTGTCTCTTTGTGATTCTCATTGTGTTCAGCCTCTGTTCTACACTGAAGGTCTTACTCACATTACCTCCCCACCCCCCCTACCCACACACGACCTTTCCTGTGGCCCCATCTTCTGACTCTGCCTTGGCGAGTCTCCTGTCCTTTGGGGGTAGGTCGTGGGGGGGGGGCTTGGGGCAGCGTTTGATGTAAGAATAATCGCATTGGAGGGAGAAGGCGACTGCTCCTGGAGCACGGAGCTCGCCGTACGCCGGGCCGCCGTGGCCCCGGGTCTGTTTGGAATCGATGTGTCATTTATTATTCATATCCGTGAGTAATGGCACGTAAACTCCCTGCGATGTCACGGCCACGGGACGTGCCGGGACGTACGGATGTGGGTCTCTGCGTGGGATGGGGGGGGGGGGCGCAGGTGGAACGGTGGCAATTATCTCAATAAATTGCAGAATGGAGGAGGATTAAACGGTAGGATTAAAACATAGATTTTTAGGCCAGAAGTTAAGCGGTGCGCCTAAAGTGGTAATTAGGCCTACCTGTTTGGTTTACCGTGTTTCTGACTGCTGGGAAAGACACTGAATGAGTCCTGTTACACTGTATCATTTCTTTATTTAATCAAATACTGTTTGAATTAGCGTGTTGTCTTTAGCATGCGGCACCGTGAATGACTGTTGTGTAATTAGTACCCAAACACGCAGTATACTTAGTAAGTAGCTAATTGAGGTCTGGCTAGCTGGCCATCTGTGTACCACGATGGGGGAGCAGCCTGTCAGCAGTTAAGGTCACGGTGTAGCTGAGCAGTGTCACTTGCTGAAATGGAGTTTAATATACTGCAGAAATGTGCTTTCGGGTGGTTAAATTGTGCCTGAGGAAAATGTCGGGCGAAACGCCGGCTGCAGTGTTGTGGCGTCAGCCTGCCAGACGCGTAATCTAGACTTACAGCACTATTCACGTGTCGACTGTCAGTCAGGGATTTTACCGGGAATGGTGGAGGCAGGCCTGTGAGCTGGGGGGGGGGGGGGGGGGGGGGGGGGGGGGGGGGGGGGGGGGGGGGGGGGGGGGGCAGGTAGCTGTCAGTATGGCTGGTACGGGTGGGACAGACCGATTGATGCTCTGTGACTAATGTAGGATTGAATTAGAATGCCGGTACAAAACAGTTTCAATACAGTAAAGTTAAAACAACAGCAGTGAATGAACATGACTTTGGGTTAAAGTTGCCTGTCAGGTCCAGTGTTTTAATAAAAACAGACATGCATAGTATGATGTTGTCTCTTTGCGAGTTAATTTGTTCTCAGATTTTTTATGTTATTTATGTGCTCTTTAATGTTTCCTCTGGGTACACTGGTTCCCCTCCACAGTCCAAAAACATGCTCAGGTTAATTGGAGTTGGGTCACATGCCTTGTATATTTTGTGTCAGTTTTTTCAAAATCCTTTAATAAATTCATAGCATGCCTCAAATTATTATACACAACCTTTTTAATGTGAATATGTTTTCAATAAGGGGCGGCACGGTGGCGCAGTGGGTAGCACTTCCGCCTCACACCTCTGGGACCAGGGTTCGAATCCGGCCCAGTT
>JAODKL010000119.1:688657-714630 GCA_026780765.1 Petrocephalus schoutedeni
GGGGGGTGGGTATAGGCTTGCTGTCACAGGTGCAGCAGACCAGTATGAAGCAAAACAACAAAGCTGGGGGCCGCGTTTAGGTTCAGCCTGTGGCATGTCATATGATTGAAGCCATCCAGCCGTGGACCTCGGACTCCCCTGGAGGAGAAGCCTCGCGTTTGGAAGACGGGATGGATTTTCTGGGACTGGTGACTTCACTGTCCCTGCCTGCCAATCTGGGCTGCATTGTTTCATTTTCTGCACACTTCATAAGAGACGACATTTGGAAAGGGCTTTCTGAGTCTTACCCCTGTGCCAAACCGGGCTTGCAGGGAAGCTGGGGGTTATGGGGTTTGGATGATGCACTCGCTGGGGGTATCAGCTTGGGAATGGGGGGGGGGGTTCATATATGGGACTAATCTTTAGAGCTCACCCCCCAAATTGCGTGTTTGTGGACAATGAGACAATTCTCACTGTCCATCTAAGCTGAGGTTGAAGAACTTTTCATGGGTCCTTCAAGCAATTTTTCCAAAATAGTTTTTCTGCAAAAGCATTTGCTGTGTTCTGTCACATGATTCAAGCCCTGGGCGCTATCAGGGAGAGTGTCTTCGCTATAGTGTTAAAAGCAACAGGCACGTCAAGTACCCGCTGCTCTCAAGGGAGCGATTCAAGATAGCCGAATATTTAAAAAATATATTCGACAGTTCAAGGAATAGGACAAAAATAACGTTTCCTATTTTTCTTCCCTAAGATAATTGCGTCTAATTATGCAACCGACTCGGGTGTCCGTGGTGACTGTCCGCCCACCTGGAAACCGGCGTCAACTTTCAGCACTCCTCGGTAACGGCCCCCGGTTACAGCCCCCCCGCCCCCCGGCTGTTCTCCCTGCTCCCAGGGTGGTATGGGAGATTGGGAGGGGGGTTGTGCCAACTGCTGGCCAATGGCAACAGGTGCGGTGCAGGTCAGTTGAAGTTCTTTAGTCCTGGCCTTAAACTGCAGCATGGATGGATGGATGTTTGCATAACATAACAGTGACGTACTTTTAGAAATAATGTTGCTGCTTATGCTTGGGCCAGGAGCTGCATGGTTAAAAATAAAGGGTAATCCAACAAAGAAGGGTTAACTGCATGTAACCCGATACGGTTTGCTAAATAAACAAGTTTTTAAAAAGGGTTTGAGTGTGATTTCTAAGTTACAGCAAAACAAATCAGTACTAACTGTGCTGAGGATTTTAGCATTTTAGGAATCGCTGATGGCTTTTTTGTTGGTGGTGGATGACTTTGCAGTAGTCTGGGTGCTCTTTTAAAGGTAAACTGCAGAACATTTTTGTTGCTACTGACAAAAGGAGAGATCGGCTTGTGATGCTGGAAAATCCAGAACCGGTCCGAATGCCATGGGGCTCCATACTTTGGCTTGACCCGACTTGTCAAAAACGGCATCACTAAGTCTCTGGGTGACCAGCTGGGGTGCCAGTCACTGCCTGTCACTTTTTTTTTGGAAAAGAAACTAAACGGGGGCAGCACAGTGGTGCAATGGTTAGTACTGTTGCCTCACACATCTCGGCGCGGGGTTTGAGGCTGTGTGTGTGTGTGTGTGCTCTCTTGTGGTTTCCTTCAGGTTTCCCCCCACAGTCCAAAAACGCACTACGATTGAGTGGCGTTACCACATTGCCCCTAGGTGTGCCCTGCGATGGGTTGGCACATTGGGTTATTGCCCACCTATGCCCCTAGCTTCCAGGGTAAGCTCCGGACCAAAGATCTCGGCAGCCATTTTGTTCCCATTATTATTATTATTATCATTTTTAACCTGAAGAATGGGAGGTGGGGAGCTGAAAACCAGCACGGTTCTGGTCTATGTTTCTTCTAGCACCTGGTTTCACGGGGAAGTACACGGGCAGCCGGTTTTGCAGACAAATGTTCAGACGTCCCCCGTGGTGGAGGGCCGCTGGAGAAGAGCTCTTACCCTGAGCTGTTTTAGCAGATATCCCCAGATTTCTGTCTGTGTCGACAGGAGTGTCTGTGAGAATGCGCCAAAGTGTTCTGGGTAAAGGGCTCGCCCTCCAGAACTCGTCAACGTCGGCTCCGAAGATGGAAGAGCCAAAGTACTTTTGGAAAGGGAAACTTGGGGGTAAATGTCTGTTGCGAAGATGTGTGTTTAGAGCTCCGTCGCAGACCTCTCTCCTGGATCGTGAAAACTGTCGTACGGCTGTGTCACTGAAGACTCCCAGATCAGCTTCTGGGACCGTCTGTCTCAGTGCCCGTGTTCGTTGAGATGAAGTTTCATGGAAGACAACGCCATAATTAATATTACGCTGGGAGAGCCTGTCACGGGGAGGGGAGAGCCTGGACTATAAATAAGAGACACAATAAGCTGCTAGGAAGCCATGAGAGAGGCTTGAGCTTAGAAAATGCTGGGCAGAGACACACACACGCACACACACACACACACACACACACACACGCGCGCGCAGCACGATGGCTCTTGTAAGAGACAGAGCACGCAGTAACTTGCATGGAAAACACCTGCATCTTGTTGAATCCTAAATACCACTCCAGATGAATGTTGTTGTTTTGTAGTCAGAGTACAGAAACAGCGAAACATTTACTCACCTGGATCCCGCTGTACTGCTATTTACTGCTGTGAATCACCCGAAACGGGCCGCGCTCGGCCAGCCCCAGGCTGTCCACGGGTGCCCTTCTCATCCTACTCGTTGCCATAACGACATTTACAGGCTTGGTGACATGACTGGCCAATATAGACACGTGTTGCAAGGTGTACACATGGTGAGAACCTGCTTTAGGGAAGTCCGCCCACTGGAGTTGACTAGCCATTCAGGTAATGGCGGCCATATTTATCTTAAGGCTGTCCGTCAGGTCATGGGAGATTTATTTATGAAAATGTTCTCAGGGCAGAATGAAAAATGATTGGTTCAGAGAGATAGCCAATCATATCTTGTGTCAGATCAACCAATCAGATGTCTTGGTCCCACCTCATCTAGTTGCCTGCACCCGCTTCTCTACAATTTCATTGGTTATACCTCTGAATCATTTTTCGTTCTGCCTTCAGAATGTAGTTGTGTAAATAAAATTCCAACTAGATGTTTGTCATACCCCTGGCATCAGGTCGAGGGTACCTATCAGCCCTACGAGATAAGTGATCTGGAGATGGATGGCTGGATGGACTTATGATTTTCATATCTTGGGCCTGAAAGTCTGACTCACACCATCACCAATCTGCGGGTAACATCTCACTACTAATGCGTGAATTACACTTCAAAGAACCTAGGGCACACCGGGGGGCGGGGGGGCTCAGAGGATCGCACTGAAAAGATCTCCTTGGATTGATGCATCAGCACCAGGTCATGCGTGGGATGGAGCTCTGCTGCCCGCCAGCTTGACCAAATGTCGGGTGGCAGGCCTTTCACCTCCTTCAGCCCGAATAAATGAAGCAGAACGTCCTGTGGTCTCTGTGTGGGGAATCTGGATGTTTTCCTTGTGTTTGTTGAATTATTTCAAATTTGAAATTTGAATATATATATAAAATTCAAATTGTTATCTATATAAAAATATGAAGTTATATATAAGAAACTTCATCCCTTGATGTCGAACGATGAGCAAGATGAACGTCACAAAGGCAGGGACGTGCTTTAGATGCCACGGCAATGTTGAGGCACAGCCCCTGAGGTCTGACTGTGTAGTTCGGTCACTGCCGGCTGGCTGGCCGGGACGCCAGGCCGTCACCCTCCATGACAGACATGTGACGCTAAACCTCAGACCGAGGCGGTGGGTGGGAGGCGGTTACAGGCAAACGAAGCGGCTATTTATATTGCCTGGTTCGCTTCTCCGCGTAACGGCGGTTACGCGACAGCCCAGAGGAATTCCGCGTGTGGCCGACGACGGCGTCGGGTACGTGATGAAGGCAGACTCAGCTGGCACTGAGATGGAGTCAGCGACCGCAAAGGCGAAAATGCTGAATGCTGAGCATTTTATACACGAGGGGGGAGTCAGAGCCCACCCCTGCATGCTTGAGGGGCTTGCGTGACTTATTAACTGTCCAGAACAGTGTTTCCCAACCCAGTCCTTGCTGTGTAGTGAGGATGGATGGATGTGCAGTAGTTATCATCAAATGTTCTCTAACTGAGTCTCCTTGGCTGTGAAAACAGGGCTGCAGTCTTAAAACAGCTGCAAACTCACAAATTCTTCATTAGCTCCTTTTGGATAGCAGCTAAATGGATTAATGGAAAAGATAACGACTCGATTTCCATAATATGATGTTCCGGGAACATTCTAGAAAGTGAGACACGGATTTGCATAAATGTAGTAACACTGGTTTCTCATCAGGCCTTTTTTTCCGGATGGGGCCGTTTTTGGATCCGTTAATTATCGCCGCACGCGGGGAGACGGCGGAGCGTCTGTCCGCCCCCGTGTCCCTGGGGGGCACCACTCGAGGACGGTGACCTTCCGCGTCAGGCTTAGAGGTGCTGCTGTATTGCCGTGGTTGGGGCAAAATGAGTTTAAGAAGCTTTGGCAGAGTGGCAGTTTATGGGTGAGTTTAGGTGTTTGTGGCACTGTTCAGACACACACTGATAAATCTACACTAACTGCATCAGTCTGAAGTGATGGGCCCGAACCCAGCTGCTGTTTCTCTTTGCTTTCATGGCTTCTCTTGTCTCAGCACTCTGAGCCCTGGAGCATGACTGTCTGCCTTCCTTCCTCTTATGCCTGATGCCTTATACTCTCAGGAAAAGGCTCAGATGAGTGGGCCCGGCCTGCACCTGAGCTTCACACCTCGGGCACTTCTGTTACTCATGCCTGTCATCACCCATTACCTGTTGCCGTGGACACCGTTGGCTGCTCTGATTTTCTCCCTCTTCCGCTCCCCCTCTCACTTTCTTCCTGCCTCTTAGTCTCCCTCTCCCCCTCCCTCTCTTCATCTTTGTCTCCCTTTTTCTCTCTCCCTCCCACTCTCTCCTTCTCCCTCTTAGTCTCCCCCTCTCTATCCCTCTCTTCCTCCCTCTCCCTCTTAGTCTCCCTCTGCCTCTCTCTCTCCCTCCTTCTCCCTCTCTTTTTCTCTCCCTCTCCCTCCCTCTTTCTCCATCCCTCTCCCTATCCCTCCCTCTCTCCCTGTCCCTACCTCTCTCTCCCTCCGTCTCCCACTCTTTCCTTCTCTCTCTCTCCCTCTCTCCCCATCCCTCCCTCTCCTTCCCGCTCTTCATCCCTCTCCCTCTCCCCCTCTATCTCCCTTTATCTCTCTCCCTCCCTCTCCCCCCCTCTCTGTCTCTCTTTCCCTCCCTCTCTTTCCCTCCCTATCACTCTCTTTCCTTCCCTGTCTGTCCCTCTCTCTCTCTCTCCCTCTCCCTCCCGGCCGTCTCCTGTATGGCTGAGAGTGCAGTACACCGCAGGCCAGGCTTCTGGTCGCACTTCCACTTCCCTGTGAATGTACACAATGAAGATGAGTCCGCGCGCCACCCGCTAAAAAGCCGCCAGACGCCCCATTAGCGTCCTGTGTCATGTCCCCATTTCCCACCCCTGCTGGCCATGGGGGCCACAGTCCCCCAGAAAGACAGACAGGTTTATCCTTGTGAGCCTCTGCTTCCCGCACGTTCCCCGCTTGGCACTGCGGCGCTGGGGTGGGTTTCGGGGGTGGGGGGGGGGGGGGGGTGGCTGGTCAGCAGGGACAGCCCTCATGTAATGTTACAGCCTCACGACGAAGCCAGACAGCTCCTCATTGCCAGTTGTGTCCTGCGGCAAGATGAACAGTAATTTGTGGATGTTTCTGCATTATTTAAAGATACCTTAAATATTAAAAACGCCATTAATATCTATTTAAAGTTTCCAATGTATTGGTACCTTTGGGTATTCTAGAAATTCTGGAAAACTTGAAGATCATTTTAATGAATTTTTAGAAAATTTTAATTCCTTAGGGTGTCTGTGAGTCTCTTATATTCAGAACTGTGGGCTTTCTTTGCATTTATTTATTACATGTCTTAAATATCCCATTTAAAACCTCATAAAAGAGACCTCACCAGATACACAGATATACAGAAAACTCTTAGAATTAAGCCCATGTACAAAAAAATACATTAAAAAATAGCAGTTAACTCTTAGCAAGCATTTGAGATCTGAAAATCTGAAAAATGATTTTGATATCTCTCCTAATGAGATATAACTTGCTGAGGATTGTGTAGTGCGTGTGGTGGCAGTCTGCTGCGGTGGTCTGCTGCATGCGACGGCAGTGTGTGGTGGCAGTCTGCTGCATGCGGCAGCAGTGTGTGGTGGCAGTCTGCTGCAGTGGTCTGCTGCATGCGGCAGCAGTGTGTGGTGGCAGTCTGCAGCGGTGGTGTGCAGCAGCAGTGTGCGCCATGTGGTGGTGTGTGCTGTGTGGCGCTGTGTTGTGCTGTGCTGTATACGGCGGCAGTGTGTGGTGATGTGCTGTATACAATGTGCTGTATACGATGTGCTGTATACGTGCTCTGTGCGGTGGTGTGCAGTGTGCCTCTTCTCCAAATGGCCTCTGGCCTTTCGCTTCTCCAGCTCAGTGCGTCAAACAGACCGTTTAAAATGGCCGCTGACCCTTCTGCTTTGTTAGGATGGCTAATTTCTCCCCGGCGCAAAACAGGATTATCAGCGCATGAACGCTCTGGCGGACGGTGCTTTCCGTGGCGACCCCGGAAAACCGGGTCAGGGAGTACAAGCGCCACCCCCCCATATCTGAGCGACACATCTCCCCTCCATGGCGGACAGAGCCGGGTTACATGACTGCTGGAGCGTGATTCGCATCAGGGAGGGGTCTCTCTTACTTAAAAATGACTTCCTGTAATGACTGCAGTCATCCAGAGGCCTGTTCTTTCATTAAATACAGCAAAAATGAACCATTAGCTGAGACTACCCAGACGCTACACACAGCGTTCAGAGTTCAGGTTTGACTTCTTGTTGTCAAACATTTACTGTTGCATCCACATTGTACTGTATTCTAAGTCTAGTTTTCCTGTTGATTCTTAAAAATTCTGTGAAAGACTGAATGCTTTCCTTTCCAGAGTATTTCCTTCTTATTGCAAAAAGTTAGTCAGCTAAACATTTGACAGTGATGAGCTTATGAAATGCCTCATATGGTCTTATCCAGGATATCGCTGGTGTGTAATCAGTGCTTGTGTGTGTGTTGCTTTAAATTCATATTACACCTTCAGTGGAACATTAATACTCCCCATTGTCACTGAGCCCGTGTAACATTGACGTAACCACTTGAAGGTTCTGTCTCCATGCCGTGCCGACCATCGGACCCCTGACCGAACGCTGGGCTGACCTGGTGCAGACACACCCGCGGCACAGTTGAAAACCAGCCCATTCCCCTCCGTCACGGTCCTCCCGGGGGGAGACAGCGCCAGATCGGCTGAGATTGACAGCTTTTACTCACTCCTAATTTCTAATCTTCTAACCTTCCGGGGCGACCAGGAGAAGAAAACCCAGCTGTTTATCTGCACCCCTGGTGTCTCCCGACACCTCGAAATGAGGTTAGTGTGAAAGGACGTCTTCTTCTGACCATCGCTGATCACATGTCAGGTGCACGAGAGTGACACTCGTCCAACTCATAAGCTCAGTCACACCTGTGCCAGTCATCCAGACAAAGTAATTTTCTGTGTTGAAAATGACATGTCTGCTGTTACCCCTGAGAGGTTAAAAATACTTTTAAAAGCCCTCAGGTCGGAAGAGAGTGTCAGTGCGTGGTCGGTCACTTTAGCCATTGATTTAGGGTAATTGCCAGTCTTATTAAGGGTAATTGCACACGTCTGAATATCAGTAAGCTTGTAAGCAGGGTGGTCGTTCTCTGGTCTGCGTGGACAGAGGCCCTGTTACAGTCTACGGCGCAATTAAAGCTCATCTCTGCTTGCGAGTCCTCGGTCTGTGTCCTCCTCGGGTAGCGGACGCAACGCAATCATACGGCACGTTTCCTCTGCCGACGTTTACGGAATCTGTGAAATGTGCATTAAGTCGGCAGTGTGGGAATGCAGGGGATGATCGGGGAAATGCCAGCGGTAAGATACGAGGGGTGGGTGGGTTTCCAATGTGCGTCTTTAGCTGGTCGATCTGCGTGTCTTGAGCATTCCCGAGGGATGGGGGGTGGAGATGCTGGAGGATGTCGGGAGACTTTTATCACTGATCGAGATTGCGGGGGAACAGGTTCGCTTTTCCTGCCTTTGGATACCGAATCCGAAGATGTGCACAGGGGAAGGTTGAGGTGTGCCCTGAGGGCAGCGGGTTTATCTCTCTGGTTTGATCACGAAGTGCAGAAGAGCGTTTGCGGGGGGGCTTTTTTAAGTTGATGGCAACTGAGGTTAGGCCTGGGGAAATAAGGGTACCGTTAAAGGACCTTCCTGGAGACCTGGGGAGAGTCACTATTCCTCCGGGCTGTGTTCACTAGAGCCGTAGAATGAAAGCAGCCTTTGAACCCCAAAGAGGAACAGGAACGTTCAGATCACTTGATGCAGAACGGCGGAACCTACCGGCTTATCTGCGCGTCAGGCTGGCAACACCGGTTCCTCGTACATTTCCTTCTAATCGGGATGCTGTCAGGGAAGCCAGGAACTCGGCCATAAAGGCGATAACCAATGTGTAGCGAGTTGCGCGCGTCAGCAATGCAGTAAGCAACCTCCAGCTTAGAAATGCGGCAGACTGCTGCAGTGCAGATCGCAGGTCTGGACGCAGCTGTGAGGTGAGCGGGCATGTGCCCACACTGCGGCGGTTCACGTAACACTGTAATGTGTCAGGCAGTCATGTGTAAGTGGCCGTGTGTATGACCTCTGATCCTATTGGTCAATGATGAGATGGGACTAAGTTTTAATTGGCTGGGCCACACTTCACCCGTCCAGTCTAGCGTCTGACATTCCCAGGACTGTGGGCGTGTGTCAGGATAGGCTCCGCCTTAATGCTCCTGGCATCGTGGCCTGGGCTCCAGGGTCTCCAACACTGTTGCTGAATAAGTGGTCAAGCGGGAAAAAAACGATAAACAGCAGAGCAGCTGATATCATGCTCATGCAGCCAGATCAAATTGTGGCTAAATGAGCTGGGTGTCTGTATGAAATATTCACCAGATAAAATGGTCTATAAGTTATAAATCTCTAAATTTAATTTGAGTTAATGGGGAGGGAACTAGTGGGGTGGAAAGATGATAATTATATCACGCTGGGATTAATAAGAAAAATATTGTATCATATATATTTATCTAAATGACTGTGTTGAACATGCAAAATAAAAATCAGTCGTGCAGCACGCATCCTGGCTGAGCCGCAGGATTGATGTGACGGTTTTTCATACAGATGAGGCTGCAGAGATAGGGAGATTTGCCCTCCAAAAGTTGGTGTCCATGCACTCAGGGGATCAGCCTGCAGCTTCTACGGGGAGTGTCACATACCCCCGGCCTTTCCGGTATGGACACCCTCCCGGACTGTACTCATGCACGATTCACTGCAGCAGAAGCTCTTCCTGAAGTACAACAGAAGGACCCTTATTGGGATGTCAGATTAAGAGTCCATGGTCTAAACCATGATGTTACATGCCGCCCGGCTCCCATTGATTAAAAAATTAAAAAATGTGTTTGTTAATTAACTGAATTGTATGTGAATGTTTGTTCAAAGGCAGGTGTAGGTTGGTAGACATAGCCTTGCTCAGATCCTCAGAGATGAACGTCAATGCTCAGTCTGATCAATACTTGGTATGGTATGGATCAGGAGTTCCCAGTGTGGATCAGTACCGGTCAGCGGCAAGTATTCCACTGGGCCATGGAACGCTGGGGTTTTTGTGGAGGGGTTGGTTAATTTCCAAAAATAAACTTATGGAAAGACAGAAATAATTATATTTATGAAACCGTTCATCAACACGCCCCACACAGTCGTTTTAGCAGTCTGTGAAAATTTTGTATCATACAAATCAGCCCTTGTACATCAAAAGGTTAGGAACCCCTATTACAAATGAGATTTTTACTTTGAGGAGGTCACATGGTACCTGGATAAGCATCAAAGACCAACGAGGGATTAACTATCCCGATTTGACATTCTGGCACAAAGATACTCCTGGGGTCATAGCTGAAAAGCTGTTAGCGTGCGGAGAAGCTCGCCTCGTGCTCCAAGTACGATCTCCGTTCCTCAGATTCCCCATGTGCTCTGATGAATGGGAGGATGCTTGTTTGATGTTGGCCGGTTTAATCACTGAGGCACTTGTGTGCAGCTTGGCAAAGGTCACTTGGGAGAAGAAACGAAAAAGGAACAGGCCTACGGTGGAATTCGCCATTTGAATATTGATCTGCGATGGGTCACTGTAATGGAGAGAAATGGCTTCATTTCACATGGCCGATTGGATAAAGCAGGCTTCCTCAAGCATTCCCGGATGTGGTCCACGCATCAACCATTAATTGCATAGCCATTTAATTACTGTACTGAGCGTGGGACCAAAGAGGACTAATGAAGAAATTGCAGCATTTATCTCACGACGCGCACAGTAAAATCTGGGGGGATACAGAGCTGGGAAATGGCATCTTCTCAGCATCGTGTTGCAAAGCAGAAGGTTTTCCAGGTGAAATTAGGTAGATGGCATCCATTAAGATCACTGGTTGGGGCAAAATCCAGCATACACAGGAAGAAGCCCATCTTGCGATAAAATTGAGCTAATGTGTGCTAAGCTAATATATGCTAACAGAAGGCAAGCTAAGCTACTTTTACTTAAGTCATGACACCACCCGCACCAAAAGAAAATCCTTGTATTTCTCTGTACTTGGCAAATAAAGATTCTATTCTATTCTAATGTGCGCTAAGATAATGAACGCTAACATAAGGCAAGCTAAGCTAATGTACGCTAACATGAGGCAAGCTAAGCTAATGTATGCTAACATGAGGCAAGCTAGGCTAATGTGCGCTAAGCTAATGTTTAATGGATAGTTCACCTTCTGCTGGTTCACTTTTCATCAGTAAGTTTTCCCCTCTCCATACCCCACATACCACAGCCCTTTCAGAAAAATTGGCTGTCACTGAGCAAAATGGGGACAGGCAGAGATTCCACCAAACACCAGGATTTGGACACTACCACAACACTCTGCCGATTCATTCGAAACTGCCCGTCTGTGGACTGTGGGAGGAGATTAGATGAACCTGGAGGAAAATTGCACCTAGATCTTTCTGGAGTTGTGGTGGACCTCTTAGTTATGCAGTTCTGGGAACCATTTCCAGGTTATTTTTATACTGGAAAAAGTGGGTTTTAAATATTCTCTCTGGAATATTAAATTTTTTGGATCACTTACAGTAAAGTGAAAATTGTGAAATTTAGGTCCATTTACCAGAAAATAAAATAAAATAAAGAAATAAATAAAAATCACCAAAGAAGAATATGGAGGAGACGGGGCAGTGTAAGGATGGGAGGATAATTATAGCAAACCAGCTCTATAATTCTTTGACATGACATAGAGAAAATTAAATCATACTCCTCTACTTCTGGAATTATAATAAAAGCTCATCTGCAGGTTGGAATAATGGATTCATTGATGAGTCGTCATGACTACTGACACCAGACCGACAGGTTTCTCAGGCTTAATGGTAGTTCTTAATTACTGCTCAGTGGCGAGCCTGGCCAGCAATGGAAAGATCCAGAAATCTATGACATGATGGAATTAGACAAGCTGACCATGCGTCCTGAGCATATCTCTTTTAGATGAAGGGTTTTAACACAATGGAAGGCTTTACACAGAGAGCCACGATTTCCAGTCTGCGGTAGACAGTGATTTCCCGGCTGCTGTTATTAATTTGAACTGGGAAGCCATATTGAAAAGGCTTTCCCTCACTCTATACAGGGTGGCGTCTAGTAAGGACTGCAGAGGAATCTGGGGTTTTGCCATAGTTTTACCTGATTCAAACCACCCGCTAACTGAAATATCAGTCCACAGCCTAGGGACAGCAGCATTCCTCACAACTCTTTTATGGTGTGAAACTGTAATGCCTTCGTAATGCTCAAATTTATGGCAGAACCAGCACCTCAAACCTTGCAATACCCCCCCCCCCCCCACCCTTAGCAACCCTTCACTAGTAGCACAATGTGCTCATTAGCAGATTAAAGACTTTATGTCATTTTTTAATTCACTTTAATTTCACAAGTGGCTCCCTTGAGAGAAGACCTCCTGGCCAGCGGTCCCTCTGTTGTTTAAGTTTGAGCCGCCTGCTGAACTCCTTGATTTTTTTTGTAATATTTAATTTAATTTTTTGAATGGTAAATTAAGATGGGGCTGGAATGTACATTGAATGTTGTGGTGGGCTCAGAGACTGGTCTAGTGAAGGTGTTAGGAATTAGGGATAGGGTTAGGGTTAGTGTTGGGCACGGTTTGGGTTAGGGTTAGAATAAGGATTCTGGTCAGTCTTAGGTGGAAGACGTGTGTGATACCTATAAGCAAACAAAATTAACCACAATGCAGCGCTGACAAACACTTGGCCTGTTCACTAGTGCAGATAGTCGGCCGGTTTCCCTGTGACCCATGTCTCCGCAGACTCACCCTTTTATCAGTGAGCTTGGGGCCTGATGGGAGTCGCAGTCCGTCACAATACTTAGAATTGAAAGTCGGCGTGGCTTTGACAGCTGGTGCGTGTGATCATCATTGCTCACATCACGGAAAAATCCGCTGAGGATGCCATGTGCCATACCTGTCCCTCTCTACGTCTGCACGAGAGACCCCGGCAAAACAGCCCAGCACAGCCGCTCACTGAGAACCAGATTCAGCAAAGATCACTAATCATTAGGCTGAACTGCAGACCTTTGGCCCACACATCAGAAAGCTCTCGCAGCTTCTGTATGCTGGCCGGCGGGTGGCGTGGGGGGGGGGGGGGGCATGGGCCGATCTCTCGAGTTGACCCTGCTTTCGCACCTGAGAGCTAGCAGGCTTAACTCGAAACGGGTCAGTAAATGGGGTGAAACTGTGATTTTGCTTTGGGGTGAGGAGCCTGTCCACAGCCATTCCAGAAGATTTATCTCTGAGATGATCTTCAGATCTCCACACTATGGCTGTATTTATTATATCTGATATAAGGTTATTACTCTGCTAGACCTGCTTCAACTTTTATACTTTAAATTGGAATTTCCAAAAATCAGATTTTCTCTCTCTCCCTCTTCCTCTCTCTCTTTCTCTGGGTACCCCTATGTAGTACCAGTTCGGACCCCCTTTTGACCAGGTTTGAGGTTTAAACCCCCACAGGTGGACTTGGACTTAGAACCTTCAGCTTTCTTAGGAAACTGCCCAGTTATCCACTTTCCTGTCATGATGGGTAAGTCTCCAGAAGCCCCGGTTAAGTGGCCGTGCAAATAGGACTTACTGTGAATCTATTCCAGAATGATTACTGAGGCATTTGAGCTGGTGGGAGACCAGGCAGTCCCCGGGTTACCGCTTTTGTTTGCCGTCTCGCCTCATTTCCTCTCCTGACTGCGCTAACGTGAACGATTGGAGAGCACCAATGGTAGCTTCTGCATGGTGGCAGGACCCCAACATAGGAGTCGAAAGCATTAGCTTACTTACAAACCGGGGATCATGGGAAAACTGTGGGCCCATGTTTTCAGTTACATTCACCAGGCTTGAGCATTGTTGCTTTTAAACATTTGTGCTTGGCATATGACTTTGGAGTCAGGTGACTAGGTTTGGCATGCTGATTGGTTCAGCCCATCTGTCCTTTCCGGCGAGTTCTGTCCCCATCCCACCACCTAAATTTTGCCACCCTGTTTTATATATACTCCCCCTGTTTCCCCCCTTAAAAGGTTTCCCCAACAAATATCCCGCTCCCTGTCAAACTCTACGTGTAATTTGGTCTCACCTGACTTCTCAAACAGATGGGTTTTCCAAACGTCGGAGCATAAATTCGAGGCATCGGATGACAAATAAACTTCATCAGCAGAAGCAGGGAAGAAGTCATTTAGCATGGTAATTTTGCACAGCGCCGCTGAATATATGAGTTCTTAGAGTGCAGTGCTCTGTAACATTCATCAATGCTGAGACCAGGGGGCTGTTCATCCCCCGATAACCAGTCACTGGAAAAACCCGGCGGCTGGTGGAACGCTGAATGAACCACATTTGGAGAGATCTCGCCGACGGCTTGCTAGAGGCGACTAAGGCGTCTGGCTTGTATAATTCCCACCTAACGGAGATGGAGGTTTACACCCGCCCTGGAGCGTCCACCAGCTCTCACACCCCTCTTGTTGTGCATAATGATGTTGCCCACAACAGACAAATGCCATCAACAAGTACATAATCAGTGAGCGTGATATCTTGGTGCATTCCATTATAGGGGTAAATTTGTTGATTATAATTATAGTTTATGATTAGACATACTTTTGTTCGAGTGTTACTGATAACAAAGACAATATGTATTCCATCGAATGCAGCCACTAAATGGGACTGGCGTTTACCCGTTGTCTGTGACGAGGTTTTAGAAATCTTCATAAAAAGGCTTACAAATCGCTCTCCAGATAGACAAAGCAGCACTTGTTGTAAGGGCATAAGCTGAATTCATTTGTGTGTGTGTGTGTGGGGGGGGGGGGGGGGGAATTGTGTCATTTTCAATTTCAGGCACGTACATTAAGCGGCTGTCGTATGATTAGTGACGGCGGAAATCGCGCCTTAAAAGATACCATGGCGAGATTAGCGTGCCCTGTCAGTCCCCATTTCTATCACAGCTACATATGTTATTAGCGATAACATCGTATTCAGTCACCTGAAAATGTGATTTAATTGTGCGGCAAGTTATCACCGTAGGCTCAGTTTCTGGTGAAATGCTGGGAGTCGTTTAACTTATGTACAATTAAGCTCGGTTCAAAATCAATTTATTTTATATTACATTTCAGTTTTGATTACAATTTCTTCCAGCAGGGGGAGTGGTCGTCAGCTTCCGTAGAGTGTGACCTTTGTACAGACCTTACAGTTTTCTTTTTTTGGGGCCACAACGGTTGGAATACTGCGGGGAGAGGATGGAATCAGTTGTGCTTGGAAATATAAATGGAAATCAAGACGTCAGTGAGGGGAGAGGCGGACTCTGGGGCTGTTTAGAGGCTGAAAGCGAGTCGCCGACTGATGAAAGGCCATGAAATCATGGGTAATCTCGGGCCCCTGTTTTGCCGTGACTTTTTAATTAGGCCGAGGCAGATGGCACGTCGCAGCCACTTGACATAATGCGTACAGGAAGGAAGACCAACAGCGCCTAAAAAGCTTAGATGTGGAGCACAATGATGGTTTTATTTTTATTTTGTCTGAGCTCCAGCAAGCGATGAGGCGAGGCGACCTTAAAGTCCTGGCGATTTAATGTTACGCAATGACCTTCGATGCTAGCGAGAAGTACACCCTGGCTGAGTATACGGTCGCTCCCATTCTTTGCTGATATAAACTGAGCTGAATTAATGTCTCCCACACGCTCAATATTAAACCTATTCAAAACCAGACATCTGACCTTCTTTAGCGTGTGTGATTGGCGGAGGCGCTGGGTCCTTCTCTCTTCGTCTCTTTTCCCCGACAGCGGATGGTAATTATTTCATTTGGCCATCAAAGGCACAGAGTCTCACTCGGACGATCTGCTGCAATCTCATCCTCTTAACGTTAATTGACTTCAATGCAGTGTTAGCTAGGACAGTCCGTGTTTTGGCTCTCATTTCTAAGCCAGCATTACGGAAAATCGTTACGAAGGGGAAGTCAGACTGATGCACATTTTTGTGAGACCGCATTTAAACTAGACCATTTAAACCATATGAACGTACTGGGATTAGATCACTTGTTCTTTGAAATAATGCACTGTCTCAACAAGTCAATGTCATTGACCTGCCAGGGGCCTTGCCTCACTGCGCCAACCTTGGACTCCAATGAATAAAACATTCACCAGGTTGGTACCTTGCCCAGGGGGTGGAGGGTGCCAAGGTGTGTATCTTTAATTTAATAAGGTATAAGCTTATTATACAACGCTACCAATACACAATATTGATCTAATTTGTCTGGCAGGCTGCCTCTAGACTTTGTTGGGCGGGGGGGGGGGGTGGTGGTTGCATTGGAAGAGCCCTAGACCATAGCTTTGCAGGCTATATGTATTAAGATGCTTGCCGAATGCTATTTGAACTAATATCATATGCCAAAGTATGCTACACCTGAGTTAACCAGAAGGTTATGTGAGTTGCTGGTAGATGTTAGTTGATCAAAGTCACTGTGCCTTTTGTCCATTCTGCTGAATCCAGAACCTGCCAGTTAGATTGCTTAGATGTTAGTGTAAAGAAGTGGGTCAGTTAATTAATTTAAAAGATGATTGAAGGATGTGGAAACCCCCGCAGCAGAGAAAAGCCAGATTCATCGCTCTAGGAAAAGCAGAACCTTCCGAGGGGAATTAGGAATTCCAGAGCTTACCGTGTGCTGGTGGGTTCGGGGAATGAGGTCACCAGCGTGGGCGGGGGCTCAGAAGATTTCTTCAGAAGATGGGTGACCCCAGCTGGCATGACTTGCATGCAGAATTTGAGATAGCTAGTGTAATGGAATTATGGGCTGGTCTCAACCAAAATTAATGCAGGGAATCATCCATCAATTCATCCATCCATTTTTCATAACTGCACTGAACCCGGAGCCTGTCCCAATAAACAAAGGGCATGAGGCAGGGGATTCACTACACAGGATGCTGGGAATATTAATGTGTGGATATTTCATACATGAATAATGTGTCTAAAGGCTGTTTAGCTCTCTTGTGGGAGCGTATCCTGGAGGTCACTGAAGAGTAACGACGGCAGCCCTTATCCTGGACTGGCGAGCCCTGTGATAACGCAATATCACAATCCTGTTATGAAATCGTGCGCCAATTTTTTTTTCTGGAATGAGGGAATTACAGGACGTTTCATACTGTATGGTTCTGTTCCCGAATCCCTAGGATCGTCACAGCGGCATTGATACCCTGGCAGAATTGGGGAGCCCAACTACCTCTTGGGGGCCCTGAATACATAGCATTATATGTAAAATTGGCCTGGGAGTTCAAGGTGACATTTTGTCAAAGGGACCTGAATGTCTAGCTGTGCCCCTGCCAATGTGTGTTCCGTCTTTGTTGGCTACAGACAGTCCTCTTTGCTTTTAATTCTGATTAGATGTGTTTACAGGGAAATGGCATGGAATAGGACAGCTTTGGTGTCCCCGGATTCATTTGGCTCACGCACCAGGCATCACTTTTTAACGCGGCTTTTAATTGCCTCGAGCTGACGGCTCATCCAGGCAGCTGCCAAAGCACAGTCGGGCGTGATTTGCTTTGGATTCCCCCCACCCCGGGCCTCCAGCTTGGCGGGGGGGGGGTACGGGGATGCTCAGAGCTGAGGCCTCTCGTTCCCGTGCTGAGCCGGGCTTGCCCGAGGATGCCGGTTTTGGGGAATAGGACTTTCGCGGTCCCGTAACGATACGGGCATGTCGACGCAGCCTCCGTCTCCTGAAGCGAAGCCGTTATCCTCTGGGGTTGGGATTTGATTTTCGCTGCGTGATAATTATGCAGAGATGTGGAAAGCTAAAGCGTTGCTGGGGATGCAACTCATGAGTTGTGCTCAAATCCCAGGTGGGATTTTTAATATCGCTCCACTAACCAAAAGTCCTGCAAATTTTATTATTTTTATTTATTGTCCTTCAGTGTAGGTATTATAATCGGAATTATTATTAGTCGGACAGTATCATATTAATATGTCTAATATATAAATCGATTTTGATCTTATAGATCTTTTGAATTTGTAGCCTGATTCAGCACGAAAAAATGTCAGAAGCCAGTCACTGGGCTGGGAGTGAGATGCGCGGTCAATTTGATGACAGCTGTGATTCCTGGTTGATGTTCGACCCCCCCCTGTCCTTCCAGTAAGCACGCTGTTTAGAAATGACCGACCTTGCTTTAAAAAACCGGCATAGCCACGTCAAAAGCACATCGTTAAACAAGACCATATGTGGCGAGAAATATGATTAGCATAGATGCATTGCGACGATTAGATATGCCGCTCGACGCACCGCGCATTTGAATGGCGAGCGTGAAAATCTGTATCACTGGAAAAGCAATTTCTACAGGTTTATTGCCTTATTTGTTTTTCCCGCGTGATGTTTTCATGGCCAGATGTTCCTCGGAGGCGTCTTAACTTCCGCCACCTGTGTTTTCACGTCCCGCCTGTCACGCCATTCATTTATCTCTTCCTGTTTATTCCGCAATTTGCAAAGGCCGCCGGGGGCTGATAGCGGCGATAATTAAGCATATTGCTTTTCGCCACCCGGCCATGAAACGCCAGTTTCGCCGCGCCGATCTCCCGCCGTCACCCCCGATGCATCCGCAGCGTCTTTTTACAGTGCTTGGCAAGGATGTCTCGGTCGATACGGAAACATCGATTCTTTCGATCTAAATGTTTTTGAGAATCGATTCTCACGTCAAAATATAGATCTTTTTTATGGCCAATTGCGAGCAAACTTAATACCCCTATTGTGATACGAGCCTTAGTTTTGCTTGGTATCAGATTGGTCTTGCCCGCCCCATCCCTAGTTGCTGGGGTTCCGCGCGTTCCGTGTCTAGCGAGGGAGTGGGATAGGACCAGCGAGCCGCAGTAGACCGTAACTCGTAACGTAACGGTTAACCGACAATCCTTATTTAACAGTTAGCTAACAGAAAGAGCGCCATTCTCACGTACGTCGGGTAGAAATGTGTCAACGCGAATGAATAAATGACATATTCTACCCCTTCAAGTGGCGGTATGCTGCCAGTGAGCTTACCCGCCATAACTCCCCTCCGGTCCCACTGCAGTTTGTTAATAAAAAAGGCTGCAGACGGTAATTATGGAGGGAAGGTAGTAGCGTGGCTAGGTAGTATAGCCCGGACCTTTTTCACGGTGTCGTTAATTATGTCCCGGGGGTCTCGTCACGGGTGCCCTCTCATCACTTTTAATATCTTCCCGACCTGATTTCCCGCTGTTACGATAAAATGGCAGCTAATTCCCTCTAATGCGACGTGTCTGCGGTGAGGACTAGCATTCCGCTAAAAACACGAGGCTAAACGCGGGAACACCGGGGGGGCAGGGGGGGTACTGTTTGCCTGTAGCCCTGGACGCAGGTGATGTAGCAGCTAAATAAGCCGACTTGTCACCAACCGGGGGTTTTAAATTGCCCTTGAGGCAGGCTGTTAAGACCTTTTTGGGTGCGACAAATGAAAGTGGAATGCAGTGTTGTGTTGTGTTGTGTTGTCTGTGCCTTCCAGAGTTTCCTTGTGTTCTGCTGCAGGAATGAGCGGTCGCTGCTGACAGAGTACATCGTCAGTTTGACAACCAACACGGACGTTGCTTAAGCCAGTTAATGTGTTTATTCAGGGCTAAGCTCTTTCTGTTATTACCATCATCAGGATGCCAGGCATCCATATTCTGTGCTGAGAGCTATGAAAACCTGCCAGTTAAATAAATCGAGTCGCTTGCGTGTTTTCTTGCAGGTATGGATTGCCATTTCCTTCCGCTGGTTGGACCGGCGTCCCGTCCAGTGTGTCCCCCCTGCTTTGTGCCCTGTGCTTCCTGGGATTTAGCTCACCAAAACCCTGTATTGGTACACTTAATACGGGCTGGAGAATAATGCCCGTGTCAGTTGCATTGATGTCTATTGCGTTGTTGTCAACCTGGCAGTTAAACTAAATTGTTTTGGAAATGAACTAAAACAGGGTTCGATTTATTTAATTACGTTTGATTGGCTGGCTCCCACTGTAAGAGGAAGAAAGGTACCCCCTAGTGGTACTGATGTTGCTGTGATTGTTGCATTAATTGTAAAAAGCAAATGGGGGGCAGGTTGGCTACAACTGAGTGTTGCGCCACAGAGGGCCTCTATGGTACAGGGATGCTAGGGGAAATCATTTATGTAATTTACAGAAAGCATGCCGTTCATAGAAGGCCAATCAGACGGGTCCACACAATTGAGGTAATTTACATATGTGAATGAAATGTAAAAACCAGATTGATTGGGTCGCAGAGGTAGCATGAAATCCAGTAATAAGTTTTTCATTGGTGAGGGAGAGAGGAATTGAAAATATGACATTCATGTCAGCTGTGGGCGCATCAATACAGAATTCTGATGCGCTTCAGGCATGTTTGGAGGATCTGCAAGGATGCCCATTTCACTTTAGTGGTTAGAGGAAGTAGTGGAGAGAATCGTAAAAGTCATTCAGGAGTCATAAGTGGCCTGGTGTCTTGTTTCAGGTTCACGTTGAGAGTTTAATGCCAGCTGCTGTTTCCTTCCCCTGAAGGCCTCAAGTGCAGTAGACACTGTGTGTGTATACAGCCATTAGATTATTAATCAGCAAATGGCAGCACACGCACCGGATGCAAAAATGCTGTTTTTTGGACTCGCGACTTTTGCCTGATTGTTCAGGGGATTGTGCCTCATAAGAATTGGTTTGGTAACATTGGTAACATTTGAACTATGGTTACCCGGAATTACAGAGTATGCCGTTGAAATCCACGGGTGTCTGCTGGATGGGGCATGCACAGGAATTCCTTTTTTTAGAAATCCTTTGACTTTCTCATCCCTTGACTCCATCCTCCGGGAGCATCTGACTCGGTCACCATGGCTTAGTGATAATTAACTGGAAGGACGTGGATGGAGGCACTTGCTTTACGCTTTACACTTTACCAGTATGGCTGTGGGCATTTTTTGTAGGTATTATACACTATCCCCGCCCCTCTTGCTGTAATCAGCAGTCCAGCCCCTCCATTTTCCTGGGGGGGGTGGCAGAAGTGCCTCAGGTTGTTCATGTAGTGGCAGGGATCAGTGCTTCTGATGTCATAATAAAAATTAAATGCATGCTTTATTGCATAAAATGTGTCATGACCCCTTGTCCTCCCCCCTCCCTTCCAGAAACGTGCTTTGATTCACACTGTGCTGGACTGCTGGTAATTGCATTTCACAGACAATGAACAATGCGATGATGAAAATGCTGTCTGGTTGTTTAAATGACACCCCCCAGATGAGTCTCGTTTTTTTTCCACAGACGTAAGCGATTCTGGTTTGTAAGCCTCCCTTTCGGCCCACAGAGAGTCCGGGGAATGTGCAGGAGCCAGTCATTGGAGGGAATCACGTCGTTAACCGTGAGCTCGATGTTAGAAGTTGGCCCTCTGACCCATAAATGCAATGGCAAGACGAGACTTTCAATATTTGCTGCCCCGTGGGTCGAAGTTCTTCAGAACCAAGCAGAAGAAAAGTCACACTTAAACAGAGGTACAGAGATGGACAGTTCAGGTCCATAAAGCAAAAATCTGGACCAAGATTTTACTTCAACCAACCAGTTCTGTCACTGTGTGAATATAAAGATTCACCTGGTTGGTTTGGATTTCTACCTGAACTATCCAACTCTACCCCTAAAGACCCAAAGGATTTTAAATTCAACGTGAAATTCAATGTGACCAGTTACACTGGTGTGGGAAATGCAACGCTTGCATTGACTGCAGCCTTCTCGAGGAAGTCTTGGAGAGCTTTGGTGAAGCTTGGGCCTGTGTCTTTCACCAGCTTAGGGCACTTTGAGACGTTGGCTGATGTGGAAGAAATTCCTTGTTTTATGTAAAACGTGTTTGGCCCCCCACGGCGCCACTGGACAAAGCTGTTAAGGACGATGAGAGGAATGTGAAAGCTGGTGGTCAGTCGAGGCCGGTGTAGACCTCTGTCCCCATCAGGAGTCTTTTAACTACACCAGACCCCATGTCTCTGTTCCGTGTTAAATCACCAGGCTCTAGGTTTTTCGAGTGACTGTTGTTCAGGGCATGAACCGCCCTGTGGTCTCGTTAATGATGGATGCTACAGGACATTGTGCTTTAATAACTCCGGTATTAAGCAGCGATATTCATCGCTCATTGATTTATGTGGTTATTATTTACAGATTCTGTTTATTTTCCGGTGTGTGATGAATTTCTAAGGCACCGCAGACAGAGCGTTTCATAAGCGTTAGGCTAAGTATTCCCTCAACTCCGCATATTCCATAGAGTTCTGCAAATGGAGGAATAATATGACAAATGGCTGCAGTGGTTAACTCAATACTTCTGTAATTTATGCATCTGTTTTTTACAGCCTGTATTCTGAGTCTGGAACCTCGGGAAGCACCGGGCGAATGACGGGAGCTTGTAATCATGGGGCGCACGCAACCACTCGATATGTCGAGGAAACTGCTCACCTAACTGCATGTTTTTGCATGACAGCAATAAGCATGCAGATGTACCGAGACTGCAATGGGATTCAAACCCAAGTGTGGGGCTATGATGCAAACTAATTATGCATTTGAATAAAATAACACTGTCGATTTGGCTGCACCTTGTTGTATTTTTGTGGGTATTAAACTTACTAACAATCCTAATATATTTGAATATAATTTTTGTTTTTACTGCGTTCGTGTGTGATAATGGCATCAGTAGCTGATATTTACTCGCAAAAGCTGAGTTTTAAATCAGTGTAGTTTTTAAATCAGCAGATTCGCAGACTTTGAGGTGTCCAGTGTTTAAAAATATGGTGAATTTTGATGCACATAAAAATTCTTTTCTTACACGCTGTGAATTATTCTGCTGTTGCTGTTTGCTTTGATAAAGGACCTCGCTCATCTAGAAGGTCTGCCGTGCCAGGTTATAGAAATATATGCTCTTAATGATACCAGACTTTAGCAAAAAGCATGTTTTAACCTTTGCCAATCGAAAAAGGCAGATTCATTTTTCAAGATCGCATGATATTATTAAAATGTCGTGGTGCTGCAGAAGCGTATCCCCTAGTTTATGTTGTTTCATTTTATTTTTTTTTATCACGGACATAACTTCACTTGGAAAAAGTCGGCAATGCCGTGATTCAAACAGACGAAATGCAATCCTGTCTGTCGTAAGGGGAGACCTTTCCGGTTTATTTGTGTTAATGGACGCACCAGTAAAGCCAGATATCACAGGGGCTCGAGAGAAAGGCCTCAGACTATAATTAAGTACAACTATATTCGTGTAAAAGTATAATTATATATTGTTTTTCTGTTATCTGTGGTGCCCTCGGAAAAACACTAAAATGTTTCCCCAGGAGTTTATGTCCTGTTTAATAATAGTTCCCAATTCTAATATCAGCAGATTTTTATAATTAAGACCTCATGCAAAATTCTTCAATTTACAAGAGAATATAAATATATATATAGGGAATTCATACTCATGTGAGTTCATGCTTAAGGCTTGGTTTGTATACCCTGTATTGGGCATTCTAGCATTGTTGTTTTGATGTAAGCTTTTAGCTCGGAGTGGATCTTTGTAGCTGAATCCTGCTGGCCCTCTATTCTCCTTAAAGTGCTCAGATACTGACTTTGTAGTAATGATTAACTGCTAAGCGCTCCATCTGCCTGCCTTTAGCGGATTCTCTGTCTTCTGCGAGGAAAAATCATCTTTGCAGGGCCGGCAAAAAGCTTTCGACTGGAGGGGCTGCGTTTTAAGGTCATTTGTTCTGTTTTCCATACACAAAAAATGCAGAAAAATAGGTTCATTTGCAGGCGTATCGCTCATTGATTTAGCTCCGCTGGAAAAAAGCCAATGTATTTGGCCGAATGTGTCTGAATGGTGCTGTGGTGAAGGATGTTATGGTGAGCCCTGAATGACGGGGATTGCAGCTTGTCTAGGTCATTTAAAGTCACGAGTACTTGTGTAATTTATTTTTTGTTGCTGTTATTATCATTTTTAAAAATCTCTGTATGTGATTTTTGTGCATTGACTTCCATCTCTATCATATATATAATGTATTGTGTGTGTGTGTGTCTGGGTTTGCATAGATCACATTTGAGGACCAAAATTTCCTTACTTTTGGGGACATCTTTTCAGGTCCTAATTTGGATAACCTCAATTTTATAAAAAATCAAAAAACTAAAAATGCCGAAAGTCTTGTATTCGGGTTGGTTACTTATGGTTAAGGTTAGGGCTGGGTTGGGGTTAAGGATGTCATGATTGGGATTAGGGTTTTTCCCATAGAAATGAATGTAAGGTCCCCATTTAGATAGGTATGTCAGTCTGTGTGTGTGTGTGTGTGTGTGTGTATATGTACATGAGAAATATTCCAGAAATTTTTACTGAATCTGAACGCTTTGTTGCATTTAGTGAAATATACCTATACGGTCTAGGAGAAAAATAATTTTATTTCTACTGCAGGTAGCTTAGGATTCTCCTCACCTACGTTATTTTTCTTCAACGATTTACAGTTAGAGTGGCGTGTGCAACTTTCCTTGGGTCTGTGACATCCCTCGGGAGCCGCAGCCCCTTGCCTCAGAGGGCGCTCTCTGGCGCCCCCTGGCCGCAGCGCTTGGTCCTGCTCCTATTGCCCAGTGGTGCGCTAATGTGACCGGTCACTGTCCGAGTCATTACGCTGCTCTGTCAGCAGACGGACACGCGATCCAGTCCACCCCCCACCCCACCTTTTCAATTTAGGCCTTGATAATTGGACAGGAATTCCCATTATGGGTCTCCATTAGGTCTCACTTTCTCTCTGTCATTGCAGCTAAGTATTGTTCTGTCTTCATTCTGACACTCTATATATCAGTGTTTCCTAACCTGGTCTTTGGGGACCCACAGATGGTTCATGCTTTTGCTCCCTCCCAGCCCCCGAAGCGTAGATTGTCTGTGGGGCCCCGAGCACCGGATTGGGAAACACCAATGGATATATGCAGCTCTGGAAAAAATTAACAGACCACTCTATATTCTTTAAAAATCTGCATTTTTAAATCCTGATTTAATTCTCGTTCTGCTAGCAGATGGCTGCACTGAGCGGCAGGTTGATTCCAGGCTCAAAATTTCTAAAACAGCAGTACCACAAGAACAGAGTGAAGCAGGAGACACTGTGAACGACCAAAAATGGACCAGGTAGAGGGCAGAAGCCGCTTTCTAATGCCAGAGATGATTGTCATCTTATCCGGCAATGCCGCATAAATCAGAGGATGACCTCAAGTGACCTTCTGAAAGAATGGGAAACATTAAGTGGTGTGAAGTGCACTGCTAGGACAGTTCATAACAGGCTTCTAGAAGCAGGACTGAAGACCCATAAAGCAAGGAAGAAGCCCGTCATTAATGAGAAGCAGGGAAGAGCCAGGCTGGGGTTTGCAAAAATATGTAAATTTTACACTCATAAATTGAAAAATGAGTGGAACTGAAAACTGCTGTGGAAAACTGTAGTTTTTTCCAGAGCTGTATGTATATTTCTTTACAGGGGTGTTAGCATGTATTTATGCTCTCCGAAGTCCTAGGTCGACACTGAGCCTCCTGACCAGCCCCATCTGGTAAATGTCAAAGGTTCCCTCAGCCTGCAGGAAACAGTTTGTCTTGTATAAATGTTCGCAAGTACCCATTAAGAGAATGAGATCTGTAAGAACAGCTGTTTCGGCTTTAGGAGTACTAAAGGCAGCCAGTATGGTAGCTAAGAACCCGGGGAACTACGGCCCTCCTCCTCCTGTCGATCAGCAGCCTGGTGATACCTTTCGATTATGTAAAATGATTAATATGCAGTATATATGCTTCGGTAGATCCTCAGTTGTGGGGACCTTTTGTACCAGACCAATAGCATCCCTGGAATTGTTTTAATAAGTCACCAAAAGTTAAATCAGCACAATTGATGGAATTGTAGCGAAGCTTTGACACTTTGATCATGTACAGCACTATAAGAAGCCAGTGTGATTCTTCTTCATTATTATTGGTAAGAAGTGTGCCAGATACACTGCCCGATGGATGGCACTGTTGGCAGACTGAGCTTACACACCCGTATAAACAGAATAATGCATTTTAAATGTCTGGCAAAGGGTGCCTTCCTGTTGTGCTTGAAGTACTTCCTCAGCATTTTACCTGTGCCACCTTGACGGCACCCAGGGCTGGCGCGGGCGGCTGGCGCGAGGCTCGGATTGCACTCGCCCCCAGACCGAGGCACTGAAGGGACTGAAGGTGAACACTCCCTGAATGCTAACACTAGCATTTGCCCAAATGGGGGGGGGGGGGTGC
>JAODKL010000119.1:714730-729727 GCA_026780765.1 Petrocephalus schoutedeni
CTGAAACCTGCTGCAAATGAGGTGGGGGGGGGGGTTCTATCCATGTCACCCACGGCAACAGCGGGCCGAGGCACTGTTTGACAGGCGCCGTGATAAGTGATGACTACCGTGAATGCGGGTGCCGGTGACTCAGAGGAGAGGCTTTGGGGGGCCCCGCCCCCAGCCTCACCATGACCCGGGCTAATTGCTAACTGTCCATCTTGCTTGAGTGGCTTCTCTGGGTCTCACTCGTCATGCCAACTCCAGTGATCTATGATGTGTTACTAATCCTCACTGTATGTTACCCCCCACAGGGACAGGGGGAGCCCATGGGGCCGAGTGAGACACGGTACTGGAATGGTTCAATAACTAGAGAAAATCACATGCTGTGATTAGACTTTGATACATTGCCACATTTCCTTTCCTGTTGGCTTTCATTCTTTGTCCATTCATCTCTTGTTTGGGGGGGGGCATTATTTTACGTTTTTCTCCACTTAAATGAAACTGTTACATGAAGCTGTAGGGATCATTTTATTTGTTTGTCAAATATGTCACTGGAGTTCTCCTTAGGGAAGCCACACCCCCTGCTACTATTGCTCCACCCTCAGTCTCTGCCAGGTGACCCTCAATCCGCTTTTATCGAGCCTGCTGTGGGGCAACATGAGAAATTATTATAACATCTAAGGTAAGATGCTTTTAAGATGATGGTGTTTGTTTGCATTTGTTTATATCTGTTTACATCCCTTAAAATTAATTTTTTCAGCCTCCTCCTGCCACTGTTGACCCTTCCCTCTTTGCTGCACACGTTCGTCTAGCCGCCTTGTTCAGCGCTGTGTTCCCTTCCTGTCACCACAGTGGTCGCCGTTCTGTCCATATCCTTGATCGAGCGCAGAACAGATGCGGAATTAACTGCCCGCATCTCCATGACGACGGTTTCCGTCTCCTCGCCGCCGTGTGCCTCGCGGACAGGGGCCTCGTGAAAAATTCACAAAGTCCAGCTAGTAACTCGCAACGGGGCGGCCTCAGGCTAAGCAGACGCCAATGAGAGGCAATCCAAGTTTAAAGCGAGCCCCTCCTTCCAAAGTGGCTGAGGAAACAGTATGTATTCGGCTTAATTGAAGTTCTATGACCAGCGAAATTCAATTTAGGGGCAGGCGGCCGGCCGTGAGATCGGAGATTGATTTTGCACAGAGCTAATCACGTGACTTTTCTCTTTTTTGCTGTCGATGTCACTTGCAACCCCTCTGGGATCAGCTTGGCTTCCGAAATGGGGCAGGAAGCGGGAACGAGAGGCAGCCGGGCAGCTGGGCCACAAGCGGGCGTCACCGTTTATCGGTTTTGCGCGCCAAGGCCCGCGGCGTGGTCAGGGCCCATCTGTGACGCCTTGCTGACACCCATAATGCACCCTGAGCTTCAGATAGCAGCTGGATCCCGGTGCTTGTCCTTTTCCGCCTGATTTGTTCCGTTTGTTTATCGTACTGTGATCAAAAACTTCCCCGCTCAAAATGCTAATGGGCCCTGAAACTAAGTGAGTAAACATTTGTTTGCAGTCCCAAGAGATGATGACACCAGCAGGGAGCCAGAGGAGCTGATTGAGTACTTTAGATTGCTGTACTCGAGATAAGTCAGTTTCATATTCGGTTTATGGTAATTATCTGCCTAGCTTGATGTCTCCTGGCAACAATGAGGGAACCCCTGAGTGAAGAGGAAGTTAGAAATGATTATGACTTTGCTGGAAATGCTCCAAATATTTTGAAGAATGTTGTACAGAACATTGGTCTTGATCTTGGGATTGATGTAAAGAGCCGGAAAACCGGAGTGCCAGAATGCATGTTAAGGTGTGTTACGTTCAGGGCCCGACTATGGTCCTCTGCGGCCCCGGGGCACCTGCCTTGTAGAGGCACCCCTGTCATGGGGGGATGGCTAATATATAAGTATAGTGGACTTACCACATCAAAGGTCAGTATAATGGGGGGCCTGGGGGCCCTGGTGGTTAACTCCTATTTTCTGTGAAATGGGCTCCAGGGGCCCTGGTGTTCAGCTTGCACTGTATATGCTGGGGGCCCTTGTGGTTCACTTGTGCTCTATATGTCGAGAGGCCCTGAGGCCCTGGTTGTCAACACTTGCTGTATATGCTGAGGGGCCCAGGCAGACAGTCGGTGGTCTACTTGTACTGTAAATGCAGAAGGCCCTGGGCCCCCCTGGTGGTTAACTTGTCCTGTTAATGCTGAGGGGCCCTGATGCTTAATTAGCACTGTATGCGTCAAAGGGCCCTTGGGCCCGAATGGTCATTTTTAGCTCTGTATGCAGAGGGCCTGCGTTATCTGTGCTTCACTGTTGTTCCTTTGAGACATTATTCAGGTGCTGAAAAACATCACGCACTAGCAAATTGGCAGATAGGCATGTTGTCCCCAAGGACTTTCCATAAGGAAATGACCCTGTATCAATGCAAATGGTCATCGACTCTGATACCTCAAAGGAAATGTTGTCGGTCACAGCTGATGGAACATGGAGATTTTCTGGAGACTTTCAGACTTGTTTTTTTGTGACCATGGCCCTAGTCCCGTGACACGGCTGTGCCCTGCGATGGACAACTGGCCACGGGTGCCTGGCACCTTCTCAGTCCAAGGTGTCAGGTCTCTGCTTTCCACCAAGCACTTGGCAGGACGAGCCTCCAACAGTGATGGTTATGACACCCCAACGTGTTACAGGGACACTCTTGATAGTGCCCCTTTTTCCATGGTCTGCTGCCAGCATCAATCGGGCCGATAAGGCGATGTCCCGGGAGCATGGGCCGATCCAAAAATAGGCCTCCTCAGAGTCCCTGAGATCACATCGCCAGATGGTTAAAGGTGTGCCCAATTTGGGTTTGTGAGCTGTTAAACAATCTCTAATAAGAAAGTACCTCTCCTGTAGGCTGGATCGGGAGGTGGCATATTACTCAGTGGGTTAGGATGCTGTGCTTGTGAACAGAAGGTCGTCGGTTCGAATACCAGTGATTTCACCATTGGGCTCTTGAACAAGGCCTATAACCCCCAAATGCTCCTGGGAGTCCTTTCTCCAGAAAATATATCACTTTGGATGGATGGATGGATGGATGTATGGATGGATGGATGCTGGAGTCAAATGGGAAGGGGTTGTGGTGGCCTAGTGGAATGAGACTCGGGTTATGGACCAAGAGGTCTTTGGTTCAAATCCTAATGTGTACTAGTACCACCAGTGGGTTCTTGAGCAAGACCCTTAAGCCGAAGTTCCTCCAGGGAGACTCTAATTCCCTGTAGTTGGGTAACATAAGTTACTCTGGATAAGAGAGTCTGCTAAATGCCATAAATATATATGAGGAACAAAACATGGGAATGCTTCACTTTCTGAAGTTGCAGTTACATCAGAGCTGATCAGTGACACACTTATGGATTTTTATTCTGCTTTCTGGCCAATTAGTTATATGTTTGTTTTGATACTCAAACTCCATCCTTCATTACAATTTATCCAGTATGAGGTCATGGCCTGAAAGCCAAGAAGCATCCTGAACTCATCCTGAGTGGCCCTTTAAATGAGAGATTCGTGTCTGGAATTATACTGCTGAGGAGTTAAGGCTGCCCGTTTTGCCGAGCTCTGATATAAAATGCTGCCTGGTCATAAGTGGTTTGCCCTTAGCCTCGCATAACAGTATTTCATCTCTGACGTGAAGCACGCTCCTAATTTAATACATTTAATATATTTAAAAGATGCCTGTACTGGCTTCCACCAATTGGATTGCTGCGAGGTATGGCCCTGAGAAATCGAGTGGTTCCCGCTGACAGAGGCAAGTGGCAGCTCGTGCTGGCGGGACGGGGGGGGGGGGGGGGGCTTCAAAGCTGAGGTCTTGCACGGTCAGGCAGAAAGGTGTTGGATTCACTTCATAGTATTTAAATTTTTTTATCCTTTTGTAAAATAATGGGTAACCTTTCAAATCCCCAAAACCTGACATGAGAGTTTCCAGGAGGATCACAAGATCACAAAGCTGAAGAAGGCCTCTTTTAGTGAATGTTTCTGACCACGCGGACGCCTCGGGAGCAGTTAATGGTCTTTAGTGGCTGTCCGTCTCAATCTGAATTTTGAGCTTCCGATTAGCTGTGAGCCGAAGACATTGAGGTATGAGTTTAAGCATGGTGAGACGTGTCTTCATGCTTCTTGACTCTGCACCGTGTCTCTAATGCAGTTTTTGATGTTATCTTGAATGTATTCTCTCTTCCACCTGAAGATGATTAAACCCATGTCCATCTGTGACGAAAGGTTGCGGTCCTGCTCTCCATCCCAAAGCAGGCGATAGAAATAGCTGATAATTTATAGGCTGGGAAGTCAATCTCACACCTGAGCTATCGAGTGTCTGGCCAGCTATCTCTCACTGTCTATGGGGGGGGGGGGAGTGGGGGGTGGATGGGGTGTTGGCAGGGGCAGGCTGGGTGGGGGTGGAGCTCCACAATGTGGCCTCTAGAAGTATGAAGGCCAGCAGCACATTGAGAGGCTCAGCCACTATAGAGGGTGGTCTCCACGTCAGCCGTGCTTTTAAATCCTCATGCCTGGTGCATTCTGGGAAGTCTCCGCGTTCCACCTGAACTTTGCCAGCAGATGTGCGATGACCACCTGAGTGTTGTTGATTCTGCAGCCCCTGGGTCATAACCAGCCCTGTAACACTGCCGATAAAACGGCAGACGGTCACAGAGGTGGAGATTCAGTCTGTGCGATAACGTCAGTGATGTTATCAGTGAAGTCCCTGTTCTCTTCTGTTATGTTTATGATAGCGTGCCCCTTATTTTCTCGATTATGCTGTAGATAGCTGTGTACCTCTGTCTAAATGTGAGATATTTATCCTGTGATGGACTCTATTCTCCATTTCTTCCCTTCCCTCTGAAATGTATCGCTTCATCTATGCATATTGCTTGTCTGAGCTGTAGGCTCTTTGTGAGCCTGGGTCAGTGCAGTACAGCATCAAACTGCCACTAGACGTCATCGGGGAGTTCATTTAAAAACTCTTCATGTACAAGTAGTGTAAGGAACAAGAGAGAAGGGTTACTGACCGAGTGTAAACAACAGCACACCACATTGTGTTGACAGCATTGCTTTGTGGGTCCTTTAATAATATCATGAAAGCTATGCCCCCCACCACAGCCCTACTTTCAGTTTTAATTTAATTTTTTCAGTACGACTGTGATTTCTAAACACTGATCTGTTTGTAATTTCCTGCTCCAGTAACTGGGATGCCTCAGCTTTTAATAACTTTTTCTCAATGAGGAATCTGTGTTTTCCGTTTGCAAAACACTCATCTATTTCAGTACAAGCCAAGTCATTCATTTCTTTTTTTTTTAAGCACTTATGAGACGACTAGACATTTTCTCAGCGGTACTGACGGTTGGGTAGTTATGTAGACGCTTAGGCACATCTTTCATCCAAAGGGCAATATCATTCTTACTGATTTGTGAACCTAATTTTCAGGGGAGCAAAGGAAAGCCTCTACTTATTTCAATCATAGTAGTTTTATATATGGAGCAAATTTTAATAAATAATGGTGCTGTTTTCATAGATCAGAGGAGGTGTTTCTGCCAGGAATCATCTCTGTGATTGAAGATCTTGTTCCCTCAAGTAATAAAATCAGACTCTAACCATCAGGGTTAGGCCCATTCGATAAAGACTGTGTTGAATATAATCAGCCTGGGGGTGCTTTCTCTTGTCTCAAAGATCCAATGTAATTTAAAAGATTGTGTTGAAAGTTTTTTATGAATCCATCCACCTGCTTCTAACCAATAGCTGATGCAGCTCCCTCACTGGAGTCCACCAATCGGATTACTGCAAGGTGTGCCCCTGGGAGGGTTCATTGGTTCTGGCTGAGTGGTAGCTCATGCCTGTGCCCGCACCCCCACCCCTGTCTGGCCAGTCTTGACTTATGAACTCCAATCAGCCTCTTCTTCTGTTCTTCTGGCTCTTAAAAGCTCGAACATGAACAGGCTGAATAGGACATTATGTTCCTATTGTGAAAAGTCAAAAATCTGGATGAAACACCGTCTGCAGTCACATGGAAAGAATTCAACTCTGAAAATGGATTAAAATGCAACTGTGGCCTTTTTTTGTTGAATGTTAATGTGTTTTGTTCATTTTGAACATTCCATTATTCACGTGGAAAGTCTGCTGAGTGTGACGATTCGAAAGGAAGAAGTTTCACTTTAACATTGTGAGCATTTATATTGTAAGTCATCAGGCTGAGCGAAGTACAAGATATTAGCAGAAAGTACTGGAATTCCACAAAAAAAATTACAACACAATCCACGTAAGGAATTCAGTTTATATTCTGTGTCATTATACAGTAAGACATAAGATATAAATATAACTGTACCTGTGGTCAGAAGATTATCGGTTCAAACCCCATTATTTGCTGAGTGATTTTTCTGTTGGGTCCTTGAGCAAGGCCCCTAACCTCCAATTGCTTCAGGGACTGTCTGACTCTGTTTTCTCAAAAAAAACATGTACATCACTTTAGATAAAAGTGTCTGCTCAATAAATGCACTGATACGTATAAGTTGCTAGAAAATCTGGAGTATTGAATGGACCAAAGAAAATAAGCCATCTTCTGCCCTCTCAGGCTTTATGTATGCAGCCATCTAGATGAGGGACAGCCACAGGTATCCATGTCAACCAGAGTAGGATCTAATGACGTTTCGTGTGCTCCGAGTCGTGCTATCTGCATTTCAACCTCATTGCTGACTCTTTAAAATGTCAGCCAGTCTCTGGAGCAATTGAGGTTTAGGGCTTTGCTCAAGGGCTCTGACTCTGATGTCACTGTGCCAGCCACGGGATTTGACCCAATGACCTTTCAATCTTGGGCTGAGCCATCACTGCCTGAGACCTTAATTTTCATTTGTTTAAGGCAGCCCATATACAAACGATTAGCTCTGACTGAACCATAGAATCCTGAACCATTGTCCATAGTTTTTCAGTGTCAGGGGTTTTGTCCTTAACAGTCACATAAAGTTACTAAACTACCATGCTAATCGCTCCCCCATGTTTAATGCAGAGGCGGGTAATTCAGGTCCAAAGAGTAAAAGGCTAGACCAGGATTTTGTTTCAACCAATCAGTTAAGTACGCTGTGATTGTGACTCTTTATGCCGAACTGGTTGGTTGAAACAAAATCTTGGTTTGGATTTTTACTCTCTGGACCTGGGTTACCCTGTTCTGGTTCAATGACAGCTGAAGTAATGATATGGAATGCGGTGCTGGAGTGGAACGGCTTTATGTAACGGACCCACGTTGGTGTCACAGCCTATGAGCGTCACCCAGCTGCACTGCTGCACTGCTTCCTCAGCTCCGCCCCCGCCCTCACTCTGCCCATGAGTCACCCTGCCTCGGGGGGTTGGGGGGGGGGGGGGTGCTGATTGTTCAACATTTTTTTATTACATAGCCCTGATTCGCACGTATGCCCCAGAAGCCCCAGAGGCGCAGTGTGCAGAACGGGCGTGTGTGTGTGTGTGTGTGTGTGGGGGGGGGGGGGGTGCATTTGTTATCCTAAGTGCTGTTATCGGGCTGCAGCCACCAATCCGGCCCGTTCTGGCGGAAGTGCGACCACCGAGTGCCCCCAACACCCAGTCAGACAGCTCTCATGTCAGCAATAAAGAGTGTGGACAGATTGAATCCCGGTAACTCATCCAGGACAGACCCCCCCACCGCATGCTGGACATAACCAAACATACATTACTCAGACTGGCCAAAAATAATAATGCTTGAAAGGGAGGAGCCTGATTGATTCTTTCCATTTGTCTGTTTATTTGTCCACCCATCCATATATCTTTCTTTCTTGTTCCTTTTTATTTTCCGGTACATGGTGAGCCTGAAGCCCCTCGCAGGAAGCACAGGGCAGGGGGCACCCTGGACAGGATGCCGGTCCATCACAGAGCAGGGGGCACCCTGGACGGGACATCACGAGGCAGGAGACACCCTGGATGGGATATCAGTCAATCTTGGGGTAGGGGACACCCTGGATGGAATGCTGGTCCATAAAGGGCATGCTCTCATTTATACACTCAGTATGAGTGGTGTAGAGACCATAGTTCGATTAGTCATGCATTTCTGTCCTGTGATGGTAAACTGGAATACCTGGAAGAGACGGATATCAATTCGTTCTTTCAGTTGATATATTGCAACATTTATTTATGTAAGTGTTCAGAGTTTAAGCACAAAATGTATTCATTTCATCCTTTTAACTTACAAATTGATGGAGGTGCTGTGTGGAGGAAAATGGCTGGAACTCAGACAGTGCATGATGGACTTTCCTGACAATTAGATTAGAGCCGCAAAGGAAGATTTTTTTGCTAATGGTTTGACTTGGAAGCTTAATTAGGGGCGGGGTTATCAGCTTCAAAGCCCCTATTGGTTATTTTACATCGCCATGTGAAACCCATGTCGTGTCGTGCTGGTCTGCTTTTACAGCCCCGTGTACTTTCTGCCATCTTGCCATAGGTCAGATTTAAAATCCACGGCCCCAGTCACTTGTTTTACTGGCTGGTGCACCGGGAACTTGCCGCAATCCTGCCACTCAGAAAGGGTTTCATCTGTTTGGTCTGGGAGGCGATGTAATAAGAAGTGGCTCTGTCTGACATGGGTGTGAATAAATTAGTCCGCGCTGTGAGAGACGATGGTATTCCTACAGCGTTTGTATTGTTTCTCTTCAGCTCGTCTTTCCGGGGAGTGAAGGCTTCAGCTCTCGTGGAAAATGGATTCATTAGAGCTGGTTAATATGTGTATTATATGTTATTAAGGTAGCAGGTATTTAACATTTAATACGCCATATTACTGGTTTTCAGGCAGTCGTGAGTCGTGAGACACAATCAGACCCAAACAATCATCTGAATGCGCGTGACTGGTGGAATTGTACCAGTAATGAAAAGGTTGAATTTGAATTGAAATTTGAATATCAAATGACAGGATCACAAAAAAAAACAATAGCAATCTGAAAAAAAATGGCATACATTTAGTTTGGTCTGTTCAAATTTCATCCTCGTCCTTGTGTACTATATTTGCGAGTTGCAGTTGGAAAGAATGAAATATTTAAAGTAATTTTTTGAGACTGGCGAGATGACGGAGTTGGGCCTTCGGCCTGGTTTTTGGCGGTGAGTCGGTGTGTCCCTGGACTGGGTAGGCTGTACAGGTAAATTGGTCTGATCTCTGGAATCGTATCCGGCCTTCGTGTTTGGCAGCGTGTGCATGGGGTTGGAGGAGATGTAGGCGTGTCTGCCAGACATGCATGTGGATGTTTTGCCTGGAAGGATTTGGAGTGTGGGGGGGGGGGGGCTGCTTTATTGACAGGCATATTTATTTTTAGTCTCAAATCCCGTCTCTGCAGTTAAGTGTGGGTTCGTTTTGCCCGAAAAAAAGTTCTCCAGCTGGGAATCACTTGGGGAGATCGGCCCGCTGAGGCTCGCAGACGCACAAAAAAAGCCAGATAAACATGAATCACTTCAAGCGCAGCCGAGTGCGATGTTTTCAGCCCTCATAAAAACAGAAATATTGATAAAAGCCGGTATGTTGAGAGGGTGATAAAGCGCCCACAGTATTTTATTTATGGTTTTATGCCAAAAATGAGCTTTGATGACAGGAAGTAGAAGAGGAAATGGAAGGCATGTCACGATTGGTGCTTTTATTGTCGTTATAATCTCAGGGAATGAAGCAATACTTAATATTTTTTTCAGGTTTTGCTTGAAGTTGTTTTCATCTTCAACATGAATAAAGGTGGATGTGGCTTATTTGGGGTAACATGCGAAGCAGGAAAAGGGTGACTAAGGCCCTCTGCCATATTCTGCCGAGGTCACATCCTGCGAGCGTCACGAGAAATAATCTTCAAGCAAAATGGGGTTTAACTGATGCGCTCAACTCTTTTAAATAATAGTGGGTTCTTCACTTTTGCTTTGTCTATTTTTAATGAAAGATCTCTGTGAGTGAGCCCGCCCAGAAGGCTTCGGGGCGCCTGAAAGAATTCCCTGTGTGATGCTGACACACTAGTACTGGATTCCTGCTATTGACTCAGCAGTTCGATTGGTGAACTCCCAGTCTGTGGCAGCACCTTCCGTTCCCCCCGGGGGCTGTGATTTAAGACGGCTCTCAGGGTTAACACGCTTGCATGTAGCTCCCAAAGTCGTCCGCCGGTTCCGGTATGGAGGGCCACTCCATGCCAGGTTTTCCAGGTCGACCCACAGCCGTCGTTTTCGATTTCGAGGGCCCTTCCCCGCCCGTCCGCAGCGTTCTTGTTAACCCCCAACGCGTCTATTTGCTCATTGGCTCTCATCAGGCTAAAAGCTATTTTGCAGTTCCCTGATAAGCACAGCTGTGACCCCCACCAGCGTGCATGTCAAGAAGGTTCACGTCCATTTCCAAACCATCAAAGGGAGTGGGTTCCTAACGGGGGCGTAACCATGACGCCCAGGAAACGAGTGCCAGGAACAGGCTATTTTCACCCTGCTACTTGATTATCATGAAAGAGGAGCCTGTGGCCAACTGACAATGGGGGAGATCACCTGTTCTTGAATGTTTTTATTCATTGTCCCGCTCAGGGTAATCCCGCGTTAATTAGCCGCGCGCGGCAGCGCTCGCGAAAACCGAACACCTCTCTGATGGGGGGGGCTGGCCTCGCGTTTCAGCAAATCAGCTGATTGGTTAAAATGACAATGAAAGTGAGTCAAGCTGCCCCATATTGTCCAGTTAGCTTCGCGTCTTTCTGTCGCCGTGCGATGTTGCAGCTCAGATGAAACGTGTGGCTGATGGGTTTAGCAGACTCTAGACTGTGTGGATTTTTTCATGCAACACCAGAAATGGAATTGCCTACCATGCAAATGGTTTTCACACAGTGACCAGTAGGGGGTGCAGTGCTTATGGAAATGTTTGGTTTTCTAAAGAAATGCAGTAGTTAAACCTATAAGTGACGCTAAACTTGAAAAGAAATGCAGTAGTTAAACCTATAAGTGACGCTAAACTTGAGCTTTGCGGCTGGGAGGAGGAAGCCTATCACGTGCAGCACAGGGCATAAGGCTGTGATGCCAGTCCAGTAGGGGGCACCCAAGAGCAGTCACACACAATCGTACACAACAGGAAATATAGAGATGGCCTAATTAGTCTAATGTAATATATACTCAGGCATAAATATTTGCTAGTATCCCTTAAGATTTTTGGAACATTTAAATGTAAAGAGCAATTACTAATTTGATAGACTTTTTCATTTTTGTAGACTGAAACTTGATTTCCTAACTCGCTGGAAACCATACTGCTGCCAGAGAGCTTCCATGTTGAAAGGGGGTGTGAGTCCCTGTCCCTCAGTTTGCCGTGCTGAGGAAGACCTGCTTCATCATTTGGAATTTATCCGGAGGGATTACACAGGTTTTACATCCCCTACCCTCACTTCTGCCTGCAAGCATTTAATGGTACCAGTTACTTGTGAGAGATGGATGCTGGGCGGATTTTACACAGAGGGTCACCTCAAAAAGGCTTAAATGTATTGTCGCATGGAGTGAAGCATCCCGTGCTTTTCTTAAAGGGAAGGGCGATCCCTCTGTGTTGACAGTTTAATTTGGGGGGAAAATAAATAAGGCTGAATTCGGAAGGGTAACATCGCATCCCATTGTGTATCTGTCGTGTCCTTTTCCCCCAGAAAGGGACAGATCTGGTTTCTTGTTCACCCTCCCCAAAGTGCTCCCAGCAGAAGCCCACAGTGTTTAGCTTACACGCTCAGGGGCGATTCAGTAACAACCAATCAGTGGCAGAAGTCAGCGATCAGAAGGAATCGGACCCAGCAGTCAGGTGACACTTCCTGCCAGTAGGCGTGACCTAATGTTATCGCTGCCTCTCATTGGCTCTGCTGAGTGAGAATCTCTCCCATGTGACACCTCATATAAAAACCTTCTTTTGTTGTGCTTTTTGAAAGCTGTGTTGGTGTTTTTTGTGCCCACGCGCCCCCCAAAATTAAATGTAACGGGTATCATGGTGAGAAGAACATGATGGTGTAGGCTTTGGGTAATAAAACCTCAAAATAAATAAATAAACGTATTACTGTTATTGTCTGTATCCCTGCAGGAGTATGCAAGGCAAACACACGCAGAGATGCACCTACCAGAAGCCATGGAGCAGCTCCACCCACGTAGCAACAAAAACTCATTTTCGAATCAGTATACTAAGGTTCTGCTGGGGTAAAGGCTCTTCTGGCAGGACATGTGATCTAGTCATACCTCTGTTGTTGTGCCGGATCTATGAGCATAAACCACTGCTGAGTCTGCCTTTATACTGTCTGCAAAAAAAACGACCTTACAAATTGTCTACCTTACGAACCGAGAAGTATTTTTTGACTTTCCTGATAAACTGCCGCAGGGTTGATGTTCCTCACCTCCTGGCATGATAGGAGTCGGACTTAATCTGGGTATGGGAGTGGAGATGGGTTTTGAGGAGTCGGTGGGATGGGAGGAAAGCGGAAGGTGATCATACAGGATCCATAAATGAATGGGTGGGTTGGTCACCACACTTGGACGTTTCGCCTCTCAATGCAGTTGCGATATCAGAAGGCAGTATGGGCTCATATTCTGCACTGGATATTTTGTGACTTTTATATTAAAGGTAGAATGTCAGTGAAGTGGAAAAAAACTGAACTGAATTGTTGAAATTCTGGACAGGGTAGTGACCTGGAGAGTCAGTCTGCCCCCGTTGGCTTCTTTAATTCTAGCTTCATTACAGAATCCACTTGTGAAGATGAAGGATCATAAATGGACTCCGGAAAGGAAGTTCAAACAAAGCCAAGCCCCCCCACGCCCAAGTATGCACTCTAAAGTGTTTGAGATCCATTTCAGGAAACGCCATCTACAGGAGATTAAAGGAATCCTGTCTATTTTGTTTTTAATTGGTAAGGCATTCAAAGGTTACTTTTTTATATCCAATAGGCCTCAGTGACACTCAAGTGGGCGCGCCAGGGGCACAAGATGGAGGGCCTTAATGCAAAGGCATCAGTTAATTTCCCCATTGTGGGATCAATAAAGTCCTATTCTAATTCAATTTGATTTATTTTTGTATAGTGCCTTTCACCACAGAGTAACCTCAAGGCACTATACTTGGGTGTGTTGTAATATATTAGTACAATGTTTATACAAAATAATGCATAAAATAGGGGAAATGGAAAGAAAGAAAGAAAGAGAGAGAGAAAGAAAAAGAAAGAAAGAAAGAGACGGAGGACAACGGAGGAGTGCTGCTCAGCCTTGATTCAGGGGGGCACATCGCCCTGGCCCCCAATTATGATACTTTAATGGGGGAACAACCAGTTTTCCACTGATGGCTGGAGACAATTCCTCCAGCAGATGCAGAAGATAATGTTCAGCTTTTCACAAAAACATGCAATCAAATCTGACTTCTGAGAATCACCGTGACCTTCTGCAATGACACACGCCTGTCGCACCAATCCCTTTCCATGGCCTCTCAGCCACCCTGTATTTAACTAGCTCTAACTCTAAGCCTACCAGCAGATGCTGGCATTTTATCAAGACCTAATAATCAAACTATGAATAAAACAGCCATCTTAGATGCAATAGTAACATCCGAAATTGCGGGGCATGAAATTGAACAATTCAGTCGTAACAGCACTACATCCGCACATTTACACGCACGTGGAGAATTTTCCTTCACAGTAAAAAGCTGGAAGAGCCGTGGTGGAATCCATCAGCCGCGTCTCTTTGTCACACGCTTCCCAGAAAATGGGCGCATTGTGCAGTGGAATTCGGGGACCGAAGAAGTGGCGATCAATCCCACAATGCACCACCCATTTTACTTCAGTGACTAATCTGGTTTTTTTAAAAGCAGCCATGGCCCGGAATAATTATACATTAGATTTTTGTTTCCTGAAGAGAAGCCAATTAAGCTGACAGGGGGCTAAGTGAAAGAAGTTCACCTCACGCTGGGGCCGATTGTTTTTAACGAGGTCAGGTACCCCTCCGCATTTTGTCGAGACCTGGGCCTGGTCACTGTAACGATGGTGGTTCTGAGACCCACTCCTCTCATGGACATGTAAGGCTTTGTAAAATGTGTGGGGGGGGGTACTTAACTTGCTTTGATTGATGACATCAGTCACCCAAACCAATCCCAAGAACTGCCCGCCCCCAAGTGGCGCGGTGACTCATAGGCCCAGAGCGCCCCCCCCTCCCACCACCCAAAGGTTTGCGAGGAGAAGGATTTCCCGGAATGGCTGGAGACAGGCAGCGTTATCTTTGTGACACGGCAGAATTAGAATCCCGGGGAGACTTTTCCATGTTTGAATTCCTCCTTTTGGAAGGCAGAGTAGAAGACTTGACAAACTTGGAAAAAATTGATGCTCAATCTTACACATTTTTGCTGGTGATGTGTTTATTTGTATGAGGAAATTGGGGGGGGGGGGCTGGGTTCTTGAGTCATGGCTTGTGTAGAGCACTGAAAGTATTGCCAGGATTTATCAAAACCCTCCTATTACTCAAAGTGTCTCCCTTCCCTGTGTCTGCGATGACAAAGCTTAGTGCAGAGAGAAAGCAAACTGCACCAGATACAATCACCTTTCTGGTCGGTGACAGCGCACACGTCGAGCAGCTTTGGAGATTCTCGGAATCTTTTCTTGTGTACTGCTTTTACTCTAACCGCATTGGGCCCAAATTGCTAGTTCTCTATTGTCATGGTGCCTCCTCTTGTGATGCTGAATCGCTTCCCATTTGCTTCCCCTGTAGTTGGTTGGTTTTCGTTATATTTGCCCTCGTAGAGTTGGTGACTGCGCATCCAGCCCCGGGAGTCCCCACCCCCGTTTTACAATCGCCTCACAACAAACACATGCGCGCAAACACACACACACACACACACACACACACACACGAGTGAACTGTCAAGCGAGCTGCTAAACATTTAATTATTATGTTGGTGTGTCTTCGCTCGTATCGTACATCAAAGACGCTACAGATGAAAGACTGCTGGGGGGGGGGGGGGGGGGGGGGGGGGGGGGGGGGGGC
>JAODKL010000119.1:729827-740799 GCA_026780765.1 Petrocephalus schoutedeni
GAGGGGGGGGGGGGGGGGGGGGGGGGGGGGGGGGGGGAGGCGGTTGGTGAGGGGCGACCGCGGGAATAGAGGAGTTTTTACCAACAGAATATAAATAATGCAAATCACCACGATGCCTGCGAAGTTGTCTTTGCTAAATATATAGTGTGTCGTCGTGTCCTGCAGAAAGCCCACTTTCCACCGACGTCGCCTGAAGTGTTTGTTAAAGCTCTGCTTTCCGATCCAACCTTCACATTCACTCTGGCTGCATTTATACACATCACCTTGCTTGGGATGTGGGCTCGAGCTGACTGCTCCCTCCTTATAAAGACAACGCTACCCTTGTTTTGCTCATTGTGGTCGCCCATCAGCACTCCAAGTCCGTATGAAGTGTAAGGATCAAACAGCCTGTCAATTGCTAGAAGTAACAAAAAATAAGCTGTGCAGGGCAGCAGGTGACTCTGCACTTGGGGTGTTAAACTGGAAACTCCCCAGTTTCCCCAGTCTTGTGTGTCGAGATGGAGATAAATGTACATTACACTGACAGACGCGGAATAAGCTTCCTGCTTCGTGCGCAGAGCTGTGTGGGCACATAATGAGTACCATTCAAGGAAACACCCAGTCGTTTTAATAGTCTTAATATCCCGATGAAGCTATAGAAAGCCGACGTAATGCTGGGCCTAGAGATGCACACTTGTACTGCGAGCTCCGGCACGTTCTATGTGCAGCATGTTCATACACGTGGTCTTAGTGGGCGCTTGGGCACCACGGCCTGATGCTGGGGCTTCAAGTGAGACAGCCTTCCATAAACATCAGGAATTTAAGGTAGACCCCACTGGTCTGTATGCATCCCATATGTGTCAACTTTCTGTGCTACTCCAGTAGTGCTTAAAAGAGGACACGCTAAACAGACATATCAATTGTGAGCTATTGCCCTTCTGCAATTAGTGTTGCCAGGGTTGCAATTGTCAAATCTTAAGCATTGTAATTCAGTCTAGAACTCAGACTCAAATGGGTTGGATTTTTATTAATTAATTCTTAATTAGTGTAGTTATGACCACAGTTTTTCTTGACTGTATGGAATTAATTTGAATATTATTGCATTTTTTAGGAGAAATGTCATGCTTTGGCACTGGGTTTTACGGCTGGTCTAATTCACATGCCTCCTGGATGCAGTCAATTTCCTATTAATCCACATAATAACTTCTGTTCGGTGCACATTTGCTGTACACCCACAGAAAGGCAATAATCGCATATTTACCAACCTGTCCCAGTCAGAATTCACTCCCCCTTAGGTAATATAATCGGCATTATTATTTTATAAACCATCTCATGAATGATTCATGGTTGCTTGACGGAGACCAAATGCACACAAGCCGCACTGGACTAGCAGGAAACGTGTTCTTCTAAACCATGAACGGATGACACTGCCTCCTCCGGCCACCTGACGGGCTCCTGGGGGGGGATGGGCGGAGAGGGAGAAGGTGGGGAGCGAGGGAGGAGTAGAGCTTGGCGCGGGAGTTGAAGAGCCGCGGGAGATCCGCGCGGTTACCGCTCTCGCCTTCAAAGCGTCCCTCCCTCTTTGAAGGAGCGCGTCTGTCTGCTCAGGCAGCAGGAAAACTAATGAAAAGCTCTGCTGCAGAATCCCCCCCCCCACGGGCATTATTTTCTGAACAATCCGTCTGATGTCTCCCGAAAATATATTTCTAAACAAGCGAAACAAAGGGTATACAGAAGAAACATACGATAAGGCATCCAGAACCCCGGGGCGTGATTATCCGAAAGCAAATGAACAAAAAGCTAAAATTCGTCGATTTTTGTAGCTCTTCCGTTGGCATTCGCCGACTTCCGTTGTGGACGGGTGTCTAAAAGATTGATTAAATCACGTCCCCAACACAGGATCAATGTCAATTTTTTGCTCATTTACTAAATGCGTTATGGTAGCTATATCATGAAATCATTGTGATTATGGGGTATACAGTCACCTGCTTGTCAGCATAGCAGGACGTAGGGGGTGAGTAGGGGGGATTTCTTGTTGAATGCAATTAATTACCGCTAATGAATGTGATATTATGGTGCTGTTTTGATACTTTGTCATGTTTCTTTTATGTGGAGGATGTGAAGGAATAATGATGTGGATGATGTTTGCAAATAAATTATTTTTGGATCTGCAGTGCCATACTCCTCTACTCAGCCTCTTACCGATTTTTGGTACTTTTGAAGTCTTGACACCCAGCAATGTGCTCCAGCAACGAATTTTTGGCTTTTTGGATGTGCTGCTTGTGCATAGGGGTTACAGGACTGGAGTTTGACAGCCCTGGGTTACAGTAATCTACCTGTCAGGGATGTTCGTTCCCAGTGGGTTTCTATGGTTCCCAAATTCTCTGAGCCCAACCTCATTCTGGTCCTGGAGTGATCCCCGTTCGTCGAAGCACAGTATGTCAAAATCTTCACCACATTAGCTCCTCTCGAGAAGTCTTGGTAATTTCACATGTGGTTGTTTATATTCCACTCCCTAAATGCACCATCCATCACCTGTCCACCCAGCATCAATTGCACACCCTTCTGTGTTGCACTGAATCCTGGCCCACAGAAGTGATCAGTTATATAACTCTCATTGCACTACATTTTGTCTGTATACATTCCACTCGCTGTGGTTAGCACTGTTGTCTCACACCTCTGGGACCAGGGTTTGACTGGAGTTTGGAGTTTGCATGTTCTCCCCGTGTCATTGTGGGGTTTCCTCCGGGTACTCTGGTTTCCCCCGCTAGCCCAAAAACCACGCTGAGGTTAATTGGAGTTACCAAATTGCCCGTAGGTGTGTGTGGGTGAGTGGATGGTGTGTGTTTCAATCTTCCATGATACGCAGGCTTTTGAAAACATGGCACATCTCTCTGTTTGGAGATTTCAGCTCCAGTAGTAATATCCCTAGGTCTAAATTGTTTTCTGTTTTCAGTAACATTTCATATAGTCGAAATATCCATTGTGGTTTTTAAATTAGTTCCGCTTCTGATACATTTATCAAGTTACAAATTGAATGTAATTCTTGACAGAATGCACTGTTTTGTTACACTTGCTCAAATTATCATTTGTTTGTTTTAACAAGGTTGTAATGATATATTTAAAGCATAATCACTTGTGGTTAAGTTTCAACATGTTTCCTGTAAGTTTGCCTTGAGAATCCCTTGCCTAATTTGATGAACTATGAGAATGTTTGTTTCGAGTCGGCTAAATTAATTAACGACCCTGAGCCCCGTAGGTAAGGTCTCGGGGGTTGCCATGGGGACCGTAACCGAGCAAAGCCGCGCTCTGGTCAAACAGAGTTAGTAGTGTCAGGACTAATATGACAGACCATCGCATCCGTCCCTGGCTTCTGCTTCCATGGTAGCGAAATGGAAAATGTCATGGGGGTCATTTCTGTTCTATTTTGCGGTAATTCTGCACAGGATATATTAATTATTCCTTGCCAGTTTTATTCTCAGTGATGACTAATTCATTTTGTTCAGCCAATAAATCTGTATTATTCTATTCTTTAAGGCACCAGGAGTTTTGGCGCAGCATTAAAAATGAAGAGAACACACAAACCGTATTAAAGGGGAAATTTACAAAACATGTCTGCAGTGTATATTGTAAAAGTATATATTCCTTACTCCGCGTTTACCGGGGCACATTTAAGCCCCGAGTTGAAGCGAGCGTTAAAGGGGTATTTCGCACGGGACTTTTACGCGCTCGGTGGACGTCATATTGCGGCAGGTTAGCAAACACTCTTCTTTACCTCTCTTGTCCTAGATTTGTTTGCCTCTCGCTGAGAGCCGGAGAGCCGGAGAATAGCGATCGCCGAGGTGTGTGCGTGTGCGTGTGCCAGTGTTTACCAGCAGGGCTCAGCCGGATGAACACTAGCACCTGCTGTGAAGGTTGCTGTGTGACCACTGGGAACTCCGCCTCCTCAGGACCCCTGGGCGAGGGGGACAGGTGGGCAGGCCTTCTCAGTGCGGACGCGCGCACACACACACACACACACAGTCTGTGTATGCATATCTTCATGGGAACTTTCCATTTATTTCTATGGGCATAACATTAATCCCAGCTACAGCAACCTTAACCCCTATCCAGCCCGACCATAAGCAACCAGACAAAATACAAGGCAATATAGGAATACAAGCATTTTTAGTTTTTTGATTGCAGTTACAGAATTGTTTTTATAAAATTGAGGTTATCCTTGTGGGAACCGAGAAAATGGTCCCATAAGGTAAAAAGTCACAAATTTTTATCCTGTTGTGGGGAAATATGATCCCCTCAATGTAATAATTACAAACACACACACACACACACACACAAGCATGCACAAAGGATAGGGCTTTGATTTCAAGTGTGCCTCTTAGACTTTGGCTACGGGGATCGGTGGTGTGTGTGCGCGTGCATATGCATATGTACGGGTGTTTTTCCAGCTTCTTTCCACCACGAATCTGCGGCGCCATTAAGCACATCATTGTGACAGTGATGGCAACGCAAATATTTAGAGAGGCACGATCCACTGGCTGGATTTCCACTTTTGTCTTCAGTCACTGCTTTGCTGCGCTGCACTTGAGTAAATGCCAAATGTCACGGGCAAGACATCAGATGCAGATCACACTTCTGAATTGTTCTGGGGGCCTTTAGCTCTGAAAAAGCACAATGCCCCAGTGTTTTTTTATGTTTGAAAATCCGTCTGCCTGTATGTTTATTTATATCGATTGCTCCCATCATGTCTGAGTGGGGTCTGTCTGGGAGCCATGTGATAATTGGGCTGTGCTGATTGGTCAAAACAACAGCTGACAATAACCCAAGTGGCTGGGGGTATCAGCCTAGCCCCCAGACCTTCCCGAGTCCTTATTTAACACCCGACATTAAATGAATAATAAATAAATTGACCAGCTCACATAAACAGAAAGGCTGCACTGACACATTTTATGTGCCTCTCCTGTGTGTGTGTGATGGTGGTTACAGGTGGTGTTCTGGGCGACATCCGTAATGAAATGGCGGAAGACATTGGGACATTGGACTTGTGTAATAAATCTAATTGTGATATTGATTTTTTTCCCAGCCTCCTGCAGCTAATCAGAGGCCAAGCAGTGGTGGATGTGTCCCGTTCTGGATGAGTTTGACTACACTGTCTTAAACCCCCCCCCCCCCCGGATTACAGGTACAGTTCTGCTTTCCAAAGCTGAATAAACAGTCGTAACCGACGACTCCCTGTTTATTTCCAGGAAATTAGCCTGTTCTGTTTTAAAAGGGTCCAGTTTTGTCATATCCTGTAAAGATGTCCAGGTGCGGGAGGACTTTCCCTGTGAATTGCTGAGGGAAATCTTCAGCCTGTAAATAGTTCTCTGAAAATAACCAGAACTCGCGGTCGCGTTGTGTTCTTCGGGATACTTTCGGTCCTGGACTGCCAACGGTGAGGATCCTGTAATGTAAATGTGCATTTTATTAGACCCTAAAAACAACCTGAACATCCATCACCTTCTGCAGTATTAATGGCCTTCTAATGTTCCATGAAGGCTCTAAAACACATCCTATAGAACACACAGCCTGGCTGCACAGGCAGGTCATATTTTTTAAAAGGACATGAGTCATTTTCCCTGGAAAATGTTCAGTGCGCCTCCTCAGATGGGAAACTGACCTGGCATTTTATTGGACCCCGCTGGAACCGGAGGCTGTAGATCTCGTATCTATAAAAGAACCTGCTCTTTGTGCCTACATGGCCAGGAGTTCTGTGCTTCTTTCATGATGGAAGTAAGTATTTTATCAGGTGTTAGGTTGTGTGTTGGGCCCTGACAGTTGGGTGGTTGGTGTTGTCTTGATGCTAACGGTTCACTTGCTGCTTAGGTACCAGATACACTGAGATTTTTGCATAAATTTACCCTGTGGTGTCTTATTAAGTGATAAATTTAGTCCTTAGGCAGTGATTGGGGTCAATCTGACCCCAGAGCATCTGGAAACAGTAGGCATTTTCACAGGGGGGATATTAACACTGCTAAGGGGTAAGCTGATAGACATCCACCCATTCATCTATCTATCCATCCAACTCCTCACGTTGGTCAGAGTTGCTTTGGGATTGCGATATAAGCAAAGGTACATTCCTGGATGGCAAGTCAACCTGACAGGTGCACAGTATTGTGTATTTATAGGGCTGGATGTTTTGTGAGAGAGATTTAGGCTAAGTACCTTTCCAAGTTGCGACATGCGCTACAGTGTTAACATACATTTCCGTGTGACAAAAGGTGCAAAAATTTCAAATTTGTAACTTTTTTAATTTAATGCATTTGGCTAGTTTATGTACACATTTTCACAGTTAAAATGTGCTTACTTCACTTGTTTGTCTGTAAGCACCTGCCCAATACAGAAAAGGACACTGACGTAAACTTACACATAAATTTGACAACAAACCAGTGAGAGGAAGAACGTGTGTTATTTTGGGAAGAGGGGTGTCAGCAGGGTGGGGAGGAACCAGGAGACTCAGTCAGTTACAGCCAGTGAGTCTTAAGGGTGCCAGGGATAATTAACCAAGTTTAATTTTTGACTATCCACAGTTCTCTTCTACCAAACAACGGCTTCCTGTGGATTTAAGCAGCCCGCATTGCCTCCTCAGTGGATAATCCTTATCGAACACCAGTCCTGAAAGCTTTTAGTCCTGATTATTACAGTTATAATGTGTTTCCTGGACCCTGTAATTTTCAAAAGGGGAGTTCAGTAATGGCAGCTCTTTAATTGCAGTAAAAACTTCCAATCAAACGCATGAATTTTGGAAGTTTGACAAAAGCAACACTCACATGTACAAGGTGTAATTTAAAACTATTCCTCTGTTGCTTGTGCCTGCTTTGAATGAGCAGTTTTATCAGCTATGTTTCAACTCTGCAGTACATGGGGGTGTATGTGTGGCTTAGTGGATTACAATGCTGTGCTCGTGAACAGAAGGTTGTTGGTTCAGATCCCGTGTGATGTCACTGTTGGGCCCTTGAGCAAGACTCTTAACTGGACTGCCTGCCCTTGCTTTTAATTGCATGTCACTTTGGATAAAGTGCATAAAAACTTGTATGTATATTTTTGGAGGGCCATCCATATAAAAAAAAAAACAATAGACCCTAATTTGATACATTTCAGTTACACGTGTACCATTACATAAATTAAATTTGTTGACTTAAAAATGGCAAGAGGCGCTGAGGTGGCGGTTCGTGGCGGTTAGTGGCCATGCTCGGTCATGCAAGATGGAAAGAACAGGACGGACCAGAGACTGGTGTCGACCCAAAACCGGAAAGAAAGACCTCCCCAGAATATAAATCGTAGTAGTCCGAGTTGGCGCTGGCCTTCCGGAGCTCTCTCCTCTTCCTGTCCATGTTGGCGAGGGTCCCGCACTCCCGCGACCTTTCCGGGTCCGTTGGGTGCTTGCCGGCCCGATTGTCAGCGGTCGGCGTTCATCCTGCGCAACTTGGCGGGGAGGCTGGGGTTGGGGCAGTGCAGGGAGGGCGGGGGGTGCTGATGCTGCTGGAGGTCCCCGGTGGATTGGGTCATGGGTCCGACGTGGACCCGGAGGGCGCGGAGCTGGAGCCTCTCCTCGGCGGCGTCGCCCGGGCCCGGCGCCGAGCCCAGCCGCTGCAGCTTGAGCGGCAGGTCCCCGGTGCTGGAGGCCTTCTCGGCGTGCTGTGAGCTCAGCTTCAGCACCTTGCGCTGCAGCTCGTCCTTCCCCGACGAGCTCATGCGCTGCAGCTTGCTGGGCAGCCTGGCCCCCGCCGGCCGCTCCTCCACCACGTCCAGCCCGTCCGCCGAGAAGACGCGGTCTGGCCGGCCCCGCCCCTCGCCCAGGGTGGGCGTGGCCAGCGGCGAGGGCAGCGACGCCTTCTCCTCGTGCTCCTTAACGCTGTAGGGCGGGGTGGGCACCTCGAAGGTGTTGTGGAACTGGGAGTAGTCCACCCGGAAAAAGCCCTCCTCCAGAGACATGACGGGCAAGAAGCGGTGACCCCAGAGCACCTCGTCCTCCGTGTAGGACGTCCGGGCCTGGCACGTCATACCTGCGATGGGACAGAGCAGAGGGGCGCCCAGTTCTTAATGCTGACCAGGGCACTGGTTTACTCAACCCTCAGGGGCAAAACCGACCCCCTCCCAAGGCCAGCCCAACCTTTTTCGCTGCCCTGAACCAAAGGCGATGTGCTGATCATAATGTGCTGTGTGGGTTTTTTCACTTTCTCCCCCATTAATTGAATTACCATGAGCCTGGTTAACTGTTTAAACCAGATATGCCTTATGCGTGTGTGTGTCCTGCAAAGGACTGACACTCCTTTTTACAGACGTAAAAATTAACAATAATGTGTTCAAATACACTTGATTGTCTGTAATATTCATCCACACACCCCCTCCCCCGCTACACACATCCAGGTCTCAGTGGATTGCCCAGATGATCATTAAAATGGCCCCTGACTCTCTGGGGAAATTTAACAGCTTCACCAGGCTAGGGGATTGGGCCCGCGCTTTCATGGGATGTGGAATCCCGGTGGGGGGAAGGGATGCAGATTTATTGGTCTTATTTAATTTATTCAGCCTCTGACACCTTTGGGTCCTGTTCTCCCCCTTGGGCTTCAAACCATTAAGAACTGGAAAAACTGACCAGGCCACTGAGACCCGGGAGTCTGCCAGCCCCATCCTGTTTGTGAATCTCCTGCCCTGTTATCTTTCTGCAAGTCTGAGCTTTAATAACACATATTAGACTATATTGACATGTATTAGACTATATAGACACATATTAGATATTATGCCTAATTACTCATATTAGACTAAACAGACACATATTAGATATTAGGCCCAATAGTACACATTAGACTACATAGACACATATTAGATACTAGGTCTAATAGTACATATTAGACTATATAGACACATGTTAGATATTAGGCCTAATAGTACATATTAGACTATATAGACACATATTAGATGTTAGGCCGCCGCGCCATGAAGATCGCATGGCCCGGAAGGTGGAGAGTCTGTCATCGAGCGGCCTGCAGCCCCCCCCCCCCCCCCCCCCCGCATTTCTACACGACACCAGAATGTGAGTCCAAAGTGCCATTAGTCCTAAAGCCCAGAGGAATTAATCAAGTGGCGTGTTCATCAGCAGCACATTCCTGATTCTCCCCCCCCTCGCACACACCCCCCACTGTCCTCAGATACTGCTTAAACACATCTGCTTTCGGGAAACAAAGCTGACTCTTAAAGCGTATACTAAAGCCTTTCAAAACTGTCTTATATCTGCAAATGGAGGCGCGAGAGTCTCCGGTTTAAATGTAAAATATGCTTATATCCTGGATTTATTTGAAATCTAATCTGAATTTGCAACTAATGATGTACTTTGCACTGTGACATGGTTGCTAGTTTGCGTGAGTTTTTTGCAGATGAGGCCTTATTGCATTATGTGGTGTGAGTCGACAACACAAAGTCATGCTGTTTTTATCTACCATTCAATAGAAAATTCTGCAGCAATTTGAAATATATGGGTTTCCTAAGGGAAGCTGTTCAAAATTTGAAATATATGCATTTCCAGGACACAACCCTTGAAAAAATCAAGAAAACACGGTATTAAAAAGAGGAATGCGGGCTGTACATGACTTGAGCTCTGGTTGACTGACTTGAGTCTTATTTACGCTGATGAGGAGTAAGTGTTTGGCCTTTAGGCTCCTGCCAATCACCCGGGGGTATGAGACGTGCCAGCAAACAGAGAGGCCAACCTGCTGCCTTTGGCTGCTGGGGCCTGGGAGACATTCAGCCAGACTTCCTGGGGGGAGAAGCTGGTGAGTGGACCGAGCAGACACTCAAACCACAAGCCACCGGGGATTTTCACAGATACAATCCCAGTCCGCAAATGTCGCTGTGACACACGCATGTCACTCCTTGCTTTTTCATAGCGGCCCCGGGCCGGCCTCTGTCAGAATCGCTAAAATTTGCCACGGCGGTTTTGGCCACGGGCATCTACTCCAGTGTTGGGTTTTTGTTTTTTGCCATGTTACCGCCTTCCCGGGGCTCTGCGATTAACCTCTGACCTTCTGCTTAATGAGCTACGGCTGTGTGCATGCCCTTGCACATCCAAGGGGGGGGGGGGGGGGGGGGGGGCTTGTGTCAATGTTTAGTGAGCTTAGAACTTCCTTAGTACTTTGTCAGGCAGAGAACTTCCAAATGGATTTCTCTCTCAATCGGTCAATTTTATACACCTTTGGGGGGGCTGTGCCCTCGGGAGGACTTGCTGCAGAAGGGATTAGCGAGGATATGAATGTGGCGCTGGTGGGGAGGGGGGCAAAGGAAAATGGACCCCCCCCCCCCCTTCCTCAGCCCTACACCATGGGCCGCATGCTGCAGCCGCTAATGACATTATCAATGCCACACAGCTGGCTCCCATCCCGAGATTTCAGCCTGTTTGCTCCTGTGGTTCCTCCACTGAGGAGGGAGGAGCGAAGAGGACCATCAGGGAGAAGCCAGAGGGAGGAGGCGCGACTCCGCATGAGGTGCAGGCGGAGCGTCTGGCTGTTCCTGTTCCCTGGAGAGACCCGGGCCCCGAAAGAGCCTCTGCTCATTTGTTAAACAGGATATAGTTTGAAGTTAAATAATGCTATTCAGCTGTATCCCCATTTGTCACTGAGATCACTGCTGTTTGCCATGACGGGCAGCACAGGGCGCAGGGAAGAGGGGGCACCCAAAATGTGCATCAGACGGCACAAGGCAGGGGGCACCCTGAACAAGATGACAGTGCATCAGAGGGCACGAGGCAGGGGGCACCCCGAACAGGATGCCAGTGCATCAGAGGGCACGAGGCAGGGGGCACCCTGAACAAGATGACAGTGCATCAGAGGGCACGAGGCAGGGGGCACCCCGAACAGGATGCCAGTGCATCAGAGGGCACGAGGCAGGGGGCACCCTGAACAAGATGACAGTGCATCAGAGGGCACGAGGCAGGGGGCACCCCGAACAGGATGCCAGT
>JAODKL010000119.1:740899-758071 GCA_026780765.1 Petrocephalus schoutedeni
AGGAAGCCAGTGCATCAGAGGGCACGAGGCAGGGGGCACCCCGAACAGGATGACAGTGCATCAGAGGGCACGAGGCAGGGGGCACCCTGAACAGGATGCCAGTGCATCAGAGGGCACGAGGCATGGGGGCCACCCCGAACAGGATGACAGTGCATCAGAGGGCACGAGGCATGGGGGTCACCCCGAACAGGATGTCAGTGCATCAGAGGGCACACACACACATACACAATTATATATGGGTAATTTGGAGATGCCAGTTAGCCTAAACGCTTGTCTTTGGACCACAGGAGGAAACCACAGTATCTAGATGATCCAGATCCACATCCCCGGAGGTGTGAAGAAAGCAGCGCTTCACTGAGATGTGCTCAGGAAAGCGGAATCATCTGGATCGTCTGAAACCCAAATCCCGGTTCCCATCTCTAGCATTTATGGACAAGAAGGATGTGCATTTCAGGGGAGGAGGCTGAGGTGAGTAGAAATGAAGGTAGTAGGCCTTACCCGTGGTCTCCACGATGCCCTCTAAGATGACGACAATTTCAAACTGCTCATTCCTCAGGGAGCGCTGGGAAAGGTCAAAGAAAGGGCTCTTGGAGTTTATCTCGTGGCAAATGGTGAGCGGCGACACCAGGAACAGCTGGTCTGCCCCCGTCCCAAAGCCCACGTCCAGCTCACACTGGTCCAGGGGCAGGAACTCGCCCTCCGGGGTCTGGCGAGACTGCAACACACAGGAGAGGGCGGCCAGTCAAATGCTGCCATATTTAAAACATTTTATTTCCCATAATAAAGCTATGAAATGAAAGCCTAGAACCTCAGTGGCTGCATCTAGATCTAGAAAGTGCAGGTCTCCTACACTAATGTTCTGCAACTGTTTTTAAAAAGTTATCCATGTATGTTTGTAAGAACCCTATTTTAGAAGCCCCGGTACAAGATTGCCTGATTATTTTGTTGTTCAGCTGGCCAGACTTTCTCCTTTGGTTTTTAGGAAACAACGCAGCGCAATCTGCACAAACAGCTGCGAGCCGTCTGAGGTTTTGTACCTAAGGTTTGCAAGTTCTGACCCCATATCTAAAGGTTCTTTGCCCGCCCTTAATTTGAATCGTGAACCTGAGTTTTGGAGTGGGGCGATGGCTTTGCATGCAGTCATGTTTCATCTCTTTCACACTTTATCGCCTGGCACCCGGGTTGGCCCCAAAAGTCAGGTGCTACGTTGCCCCGCCCCCGCCTACCCAGATATGCTGACGCAGATGTGGAGCTGACTAAAAGAGTAGGGGTAGTCTTGAGAACTTAATAATTACTTAATAATTAGTTAACTATTATTATTATTAATTAATTAATATTCATTATATTAAGAATATAATTACTTAATTATATTCTTCTTTGGTTCGAGTTGAAAGAACACGGCCTGACTCTGCAGAACATTCTGCTGGTTCTGTTGATTCTATGTAGATGATTATAATGAGACGCACAGCCCAGCGGCACACGCAGAGAAAAAGGCAGAACTGCGACGGGAGCCCCCCCTTTCTGCCCCGGGACAGTAGAGGCCGGAGACTTTTCTCTGTTCGTCCTGCACACGTTTGCAATGAATGCTTAAGACTCACTCCAGATCCCCAATATTTGTACGGCGCCCTGCCCACTGAGAGGTGATGCAGTAGCGTTGGCTGGCTGCACTGTGGATGGCAGGGCTTTCACGTTCACCTGAGGGACACACTCCAGCTGTCATTTGTAATATACTGCATAGCCTCCATCCTTGGTGATTTCTCTCTTTCTCCAAGCTGTTTAATATATTGGCTATGTCTTCTTAGCAGATCACAGTGACTGAGACAAGTATCCAAAATACCACAATAAATGGCTTCAAACACAGTGGAACATATTATTATCTTATATTGTAAGGAAACCACCTACCTATACAACAGAAACATAGCAATCTGAAAGGTCATTCTAAACTAGTGTCATTTACCACATTATCCTAGTATGTAGGCAGGGGAGATTCTGGAATTCTATATTTATTGTCTCTCTCTGGAATAACAGGGAGGTGAGACCGGGGGTGATTCTCAGATTTTTAAGGTGGAGAGTATAAGGGGAGGTATATTTCATACAGACATGCCAATCCTAGGTTTTGTATCAGTGAGTGACAGGGGTGGGGTCAGTGGTGGCCAATCAGCTTTCAGCTGGCGTTAATGCCCCTTTGGCCCCGCCCCCTGTATGTAGGCGTCATCTCATTATGAAATCCTTAAAAAAAACTGCCTAGAGTGACCCAATCTTTGACAAATATTTAACATAGATTTAAAGTTCTGCAGTTGAAGTGGAAGCTTTGCACGAGCTCCTGGGCGACGGAGACCTACCACTCGGCCAAACAGTCGCCACAGGCTCCGGAAGGTTACTGGTAGTTCACCAAAGCGAGGCAAAAAAGAACAGCTCACTGTGAACGGAGTTGGAAATGGTGTGTGAAGTGTGACTATTTCAAGACTTCAGGCCTACTGTTTGATCATTGAGCCAGTAACGCCACTCTGTCGTCAGTCGGTGTTGGGACCTTGGGCACTTCAGACTCACTCTCTGAACCGCCCCAGAACCCCCCCTGCAGCAGACTGCACGTCCCATGTGTCGTTTCCTTAGTTCTAGTTACTTTCGCCTGGCTTCAAAACTTAATGGAGAGCTGTGAGCCGAAATCAGCACCCACCCACATCTGCTCCGAGCAAATTACTGTACGTGAGAACACCTCCCCAAACACCAATCACCATGCAGCCCCTGGTTTTAAGTTATCTCCCATGGTTTATTTAACAAACCTTCATACACATTTTCTAAGTTGTCCTTAAATGGAATTACAGCCATTGGGGTTTGACGAATTATTCTAATAATCAGGTTCTACACCAGGGGTGGGGAACCTGATCCATGGAGAGCTGGTGTGGGTGCGGGTTTTTGGGATGACCTCTCAATTAGCCAATAAGAGTGGGTCCCCAGGACTGGAGCTGAGAACCAATGCTTTATTATTGGCTGATTGAGAGGTCATCCCGAAAACCCGCACCCACACCGGCCCTCCATGGATCAGGTTCCCCACCACCTTTCCTATAAGGGCACTTTTTAGCATTTTTCTTTAATTCTGTGCTAAATTCTTCCTGACTTCTTAAGACAAAGTCATGTTTTGCCTTTCTTTTTATTGGAACTCAGAACTCGTTTATTACCAGTGGTAAACAGTGTACAGAGACCTCTGACTACCTTTGTGTGGCAAGAGGTTAAATGCCGACATTTGAGTAGAAACCTTGATCTCAGAACCACACCAAGTGCACCAAGTGAGGGAGATCCCACACACCGCCTGAAGGTCAGGTCCAGAATCTAATACAGCAGCAGGCATGACCAGATGGCAGGATGGCGGCAAAATTGTGTTTTTCCATGCATGTGCTCATGTTTCTGTGATTATTTCAGAGGTGCCTTCCACGCCCCCTGCTGGAGAGAAGCATCAATTAGTGCGATTCCTGGATTTCTAGACTGCTGTCTTGTTGAGGCAGAACTAATCCATCAGCTGAGCACTGCTGCGCCCAACAAGCGAGCGCTGATGGAGATTCATGATCTACACTTTGGCCTTTATTAGCGGGAGGCTAAGAGGGCATGCCCTGTCACGCCTCTCTGCTTTTGGATGCACAGTGAGGAACGGGGCAGGGAGAAAGTACGGCGCCATTCCTTGTTTAAACCACTTCATCTCCAGACTCTGCACAAACAGCTGCTAACCGAATTACAGAGATTCGCCTCTGTCCATTTTTGCTACCCTTTTCGCTGCTATCTGTCCATTTTTGCTACCCCTTTGCTACTACCAGAGGTCTGAGTTTAGCACTAAAGGGCTTCTCATTACTCATCAGAAGGGTCTCATTAGATGTAAATGACACATACAGTAACGGGCCATCTGCCCCCACCCGTGTCGAGCTGCCCCACAGTCCAGCCGTCATACTTCACTGCTTCCCTCTGAGAACGGGGAGGTCCGGCGGTGGCCATTAAGCCCTCCATGCTGAGGGGCTACTGACACAGACATCGCTTGAGGTCTTCTTCCCATATGGGGCTATGAGATCATCCACAGAGATCGCATGGGCGATTGCATAATTTGTTATGCTGTAAGCATTGCATCCGTTGTTGGTAGATTGTAGTGAGTTCGCACTCCTGTGTCAGTCTGGGCCCAAGGTCCAGGCCCCTAAAAGGGCAGGAGGCCTCGTATTGCATTTCTCTGCTTGGTTTTGGGTGGATTTCAGCTCTAGTCTCATCCTCCGTCGGCTGTAAGGGTATAAGGGGCCACAGCAGGTTTGTTTGTTATCCTTCGAACATGGATCGACATCCCAGCTTACGTTAAGGAGACCTGGGGGTTCCAGGTCCTCTTCTTCACACCAGACTCCCAGACTTGGGTCTCTATTCCTTAGAGCAACAGAAGCTATCTGTCTTTCACCCAGCCTTGTGAGTTCCTGTGACAAGGTGCCGATTATGAATGTCTTCTTTTACGATGTATTGCACCTTATAACTGGACCAGAGGACCGTCCATGGACCTTCTCCTTTCCTCGCATCAACATCAAGCCTGCTACACCATTCATTTATAATTACGTTTCTTCTTCTGTTACAATAGGAACTGAGATCAATCATCTTGTCCTTCTACCTCCTTGTCTCCTTTCAGGCTCACAGTGGGAGAAAGCATCTATCTCTTTGAGCAGTATTGAGAGAAAAAAAAAACACTGTCTTTAGCCACCGCTTCTTTGGAGTATTGGGGTAAAAAGAAAAAAAAAACAGTTCTTGTGCAGAGCATTTCATCTCGAGCCAGAATGTGCCGTTGGAGGAAACTCTATTTGCATTGGCGCCAGGTACTGATTGCAGATGCAATCACGACAGTCTCGATGGCCTTTAAAATCAAGGTTTTCAAGGTTCATTCAGACTCTTCCTCATTCCGGGCCAAGTCCTCACTCCTCTACCTCAGTGTGAAATACTTAACTATCACAATCAGTGACCTCCCCCCCAACCTGTACTGGATATGCCATTGGGAGGTGGAAGGATTGATAGCTGGAAAGATGGAATGTGGCTTTGATCTCTGTCGGTCATGTAAACCAGCACAGGAGTGATCGTACGTGTGACGGGTGTAATGAAGCATGTCGGGGCCCACGGCTGCTGCCAGCGGCTGCCTGTCGTAACACTCAGCTCTGTCCCGTGGTAGCTATCCACTGATATCTCAGGAGAAATTCTGTCCAGCCGTCATGTCAACAGTCAGAAAGATCTTAATCATCACAAGCAGCAAATATTTATAACTTCCCACCATATCCTACGTCTACGTGTCTCGCCTTATATGTATGTCCACGCTTTTATCTATTTGTACATCTTTATTTGCATGTTCCATTTTGCTTTAATTTGTACTTTTTTTCTTGGTAATACATTTAATCGTACACTTCCTGCCGCCACCTGCACCATAACAAATTCCTTGTACTTCTTGTGCCTGGCGGATAAAAGGATTCTGATTCTGAAAGCAAAATGTGGACATCTCTCAAACTTCAGTTTAAATGGCCAGGGGTCACTTATTAGATGGTTTATGGTTGTGTGCCAGCTCTACCCCGCCGGCCCTGTCTATTATCCAGTTGCATATGTGTAGTATGTGTTTTTTAATTATTAGTGCCATTTAGCGTGAGAAGTGGAGAAGACCTTCAGGAATCGAACGAGTCTTGCTACGAAGCAGACGGGGAGAGCAGATGCTGCAGTGTGCTTGTCATACCCCCCCCCCCCCACACACATTTGTAAGTTTACAGAAATAACGATATGTAAAAGTGCAAGCCTCTTTGTTCTGGGTTATGTTGATAGGCTAACCCAGCCCTGCGACGGCCTGTGAAACAGAGAAACATGGCACCCCAGATAAGTTCATGGTGGTGAGTCGGTCTCTTTTCCCGAGGAAAGGAGCAGTTCAGTTGCTGTGAAGTGAGCAGTGATGTGTTTGGGGTTTTATTCTGCTTATCCGCCTCCCTGGGAGCTCTCAGGGCCACTCCTTTAGGTAATGTTCAGTGTATGGTCAGTCAGGCAGCAAAGAAACAAGTGTGCAACCTTGAAATAAGGTCATTTTACCCTTAAATACCACTATGTTCTGTTGGCACAAGTAGAACAAAATGAAGATTTGACACAGTCGCTAAATTGTAACCGTGTGCTTTGAAAATGTTGTAATTTTTTATATACATACAAATTTTGATTTAAAAAGTTGCTGGCTTGGTAAAAATTTATCTGCCTTTCTAATCACCAAAAACATTCCCCTAGGATGATTTATAGACGGTCCTTGGTGTTAATCAATGGAAGGTCTGCAACTGATGCTGTTTTCATTTCTGAACACAATATAAGATTTGTAGGCCTCCGAGCGTCCTGTTCCTTCTGGATAATTTAGTCGCGTTAATCACCACGCAGACCGTTCGTTAACAAAAGCGCATCGTCTGTGTGTAAATATTTAAATGAATTAAGCGATGGTTTTTAACAATGGACACCACCAATACAAACCAGCAATTTCAGGGTTACGCTCATAAATCGCCAGATTCTCATCTTGCTCAAGGATATCCGTCAATAGTGATATAATCCTTTGGTCCCTTTTGAGTTATTACTTTCCTAGGGTGTTTTATTATTCCGTAGGGCAAAGCCAATTGAAAATAAGAGGCTATTAGGGAGACTAAATTCACTTATATTTTGGAATGGTTGGTTCAATTAATCTCGGAACTGGACAGTGGTATTAATCTGATTCAAATTCATCGTAACTTCCACCCTCCTGAGCGAACAACGTGCCACCTACAAATCTTCCTGTTCAGATCCGATAATCAAACCAGATATCATTAACGTTTTTTGGAGGTGTGGATTATTCACGAAGCGACGCCTCGAATCATTGATCTTCAGTAACGGCACTTCATCAAGGACAGTCATAAAGTGAAGCATGACAAGTTTGCACGAGTTCTCACGATTAGCTCCGTGCCACGTTGATGGAGTGTTCTCTGGTAACGTGGTAATTTACAACTATTGCCTCTTGTTCATGTAGCCCAATAAAAATCCCCCAAAAACAAGCAGCCAAAATTAGGTGGATGTCTGCCGACCAAAATACCAGATTCATTCTCTCTTAAAAACTGCGATATGTAGGCTATTATTATGGACCATTATTATTATTATTATTATTATTATTATTATTATTATTATTATTATTATAGGTCTTCCCCAGTCCCTAAACGATCGCACTGCTATTGTGGATAACAACCAAAGTTGACGCAGAGACGAGGGGGGAAAGCCTGGAGCGTCTTACCTTGATGAGTTTGCATCTGATCTGTGCGGACACCATGTGGCTGTTCCTCAAGTTTCCAACTCTAAACATGAGGCATAGTTTGCCGTCCCGCTGAGAAATCACGGCGTCCTGGCTGAACATCAGCGTCTCAGCCCGCTTCTTAGGCTGGGACATTTTTATGAACATGCAACCGATGAGAAAAGCGTCCACGATGGAGCCCAGCAGCGACTGAAACAGGAACAGAATGATGCCTTCGGGGCATTTCTCAGTAATATAGCGGTAACCGTAGCCGATCGTCGCCTCTGTCTCTATGAAAAATAAAAAAGCCGACGGAAAGTTATAAACATTTGCAACGCACGGCGTGTAGGACTGATCATGACCTCGGTTTAGGTCCCCCCTGATATAAGCGATGATCCACCACATGGAAGCCATCACCAGCCAGGCGACTGTGTATGTCAAGATGAAGATGAGCAGGTTCCATCTCCACTTCAGGTCCACCAAGGTAGTGAAAAGATCCGAGATGTATCTGCTGGTCTCCCCACCGAGGTTCCCGTGCTGCACATTGCAGCGTCCGTTCTTCTCAACGAAGCGCTGCCGCTTCTTTTTGACGGGCGCCGCAAAAGCGGCACCCCGGTTAGTGTTCACAACCTGGTAGTCTTCTCCAAATTTCCTCCGCAGCGCTGACATAACTTCGGCTAGGCTGGGATGGATGAAACGCAGCGAGCTTGCCTCCGCGACGCGAAGAAGATTCTCACTGGCGCCCGTTACCCATTAGTGGCGCCTCTGATCATTGGAAACGATGGCACCCCCCCCCCCCACTGCGTAAAAAAAGCGCAGCAATCTATAAGCGACGGGTCAGCGCGGATTTAAGGATGCTGTGTTCTTGTGGAGAATTTAGAAGCTGAAGATCTCACTCGCTTTTCTACCATTTGTTCTTTTTGTCAAAATGTATAATAACGTTACTGATTATCCCAGCCGGTAATGCGCGTGAAACGCATGAAAAGATTTACTCTCTCCTATTATAAGGGTCACCTCGTGCGTCCCGGTTCGCGTCCCTTTGCCTAATGCTCAGATGTCGGGGGAGCTGCGTGGGAACCCTCTCCCCGATTTGAAGATACATGCCGACGGAGCTGGCGTGGGGCTGTGGGATATTCCATTCGAAAAACTATTTCTAGTATCCGAGGGTTTCGTTCTGAGATCAGCTGGGGGAGGTGTGCGCGTGTGCGCGCTAGGGGAGTTAGGGCTAGAGAGCGTAGAGGCGGCAATCTGAGCGACACAGAGCCAGCCAGCCCCGGTTTGGGAGAGAAAGAGAAGTACGGGGAATGATTCTGCACTGGACGGAAAAGGAACTCCTGCAAGTTGTGGTTTATGTGATCTACCACTACTACGAATAATAATAATAATAATAATAATAATAATAATAATAATAATAAAATGTACATCGTAACCTGTATTGAATATTGTGGAAGATAGATGGATGGGCAATGATAATGCATTAAACTACTACTACTACTATACTTTTTGTACCTTTGGAGGTACATTAATGTTGTTTGTACCTTGGGATGTTCCTCAGAGTCCAGAAGTAGGACACTACTACTGATACTACTTTTAAACTATTATTAATTTATTTTGGACTATTAACGATGTATACAGCACTGATTAAAATATATTACACATACGTTTAATATATATTTAATACTTTATAAGAATAAATGCATACTATTAGGTTAAACGGCACGCTGAAATGGCTTCGCAGTCAGAATAAGAGAAATGCTGCCACCTGCCGAATATTTAGTGTTAGTACCTTTTTTTGTTTTCAGGAATCGGTGCATTTGGCTTCATTCAGTAAGTCGATAAAACACACGCGACCGGTACAAGTGTGTTATGTTTTCATGAAGTATAGCATCCGTCTGTGTAGCATCGCTGTATAAATGCTTAGACGTACTGTTTAAAATGTAATTTAACATGCCTTCGTTTATTTGGGACCAGTCCTTGAAGTCCTTAATGTTGTGCCATATAATTTGGTCTGGTGCCTCGTGAAGGTGCCTTGAATTCTGTACAACATGGACATTTCGTAAAATAACCATCTGTTCGTAGATTAGACCCTACAACATTATTTGCAGTATTAAAAGTATCAGCAACATGAGATCTTTATTTGTAATAATCTTAAAGAGTTGTGTCCACAGGCCCATCTTATTTAACCTCACCTGCCAAACACTCGTAATTGGGAGGGGGGAAGCCTGGATGATTCCAAGGGCCCCCGAGCAAAATGTGGGACATAATTGGATCGGTCTGGATTGAGGGCCCATTGTGATATGCCTTCATTGGACCCATAATCTTCAACACCTGTGCACTATTTATTATTTGCCAACAACAACTGATTAAGTAGTATACTTAAGTTCACACGCAGTGAGTTAAAGTGGTACTTCGCATATAAAGAAAAACGGGAAAAACACGTTTGATGAAGGTTTGTGTTGTTTATGTAATTGCTTCTTGCTTTCAGGCCGTATCCTCCAGTGCAAAGGAATTCTTACTTTGCCAGTCATCCGTTGTGCAGGTGCGGCTTTGCGGCACGCTGACTCACTGTCGCACTCCGGAGCTCTCAGTGACGAAAGAAGCAAACAAAGGGTCCGTTATGTTAATCGGGACGGCCGCCCCCCGCTGACAGGTAATACTCCTCAGTTTAATCAGTCACTGGGCCGGCTCTGTTCCTGTTGGAAGTGAAATAAGGACAGCCTTGTGAAACTTGGACTGAATAATGGCTGATTGCTTTCCCAGATCTACCGACTTCTGTCCCTGCTAGCAGCCCGGATGGGTACGTGGTAAAGAAATAAAGCCTAATAAGACTCTAAATATTGCACAAACGAGCGATCCGCTGTGCCGGCCCATAATGTTTCACAGCAGGCAGTCCTCGCCGCGGCGCTGGCGGGGAATTGAAAGGCCATGGGTCGTTAAGCCAGACCTAGAGAACTTGGAGCAACTGCGGGCATCTGGGCACACGGCTGGCCTTCCTCTTGGCAGAAGACGGATGCACCCGAAAAGGCAGAATAGACACCTCCGCGTCGACTATGGGAGACCGAGCTCAAGGAAGAGGGAACTCTTTACCATAATAGACTTGAACTCCTAAGTCAGACTGGGTTCACTTAAGGTCATAGTTGTCCTCGACATAGACTACGTGGTCCTGCCCCCCCCCCATCGCCGCCACCATCAGCTACAGTCATCGGGCACCAACAGATTGGCGCCCTATTAGAAAACAGGCTGGCAGCAGTGTGAAGGTTGAACTGGCAACTGCCGCTTCCCCTCTGGCTGCGCGTCGGAAACAAAGTGATAAACCGAATCCGGTCTCGTCAGCCGTCACTGATTCTTGCAGCGAGGCCAAAATGTGAGTTCCGGTTAAACACCGTCCCGTGCGTCGTCCAGCCACCGGCACTGGTTGAGGCTGGCGGAGTCGTGTCCCTGTGGGAAACGAGGCAGAGGCCAGCTCTAAAACTCAATAAGATCCTTTGTATTTACCATTTGCAGGAGGTGCTGTGAAGTTTTCACTTTGCCCATTGTGGTCTCCATGAGAGATGGTTTTATGGACAAAGAGCAGACTTAGCCAGCATGCAGTTCCCTTGGAGCAGGTGGGGTTAAAGACCAACAGTGACGATTAGTCTGCTAGCTACAGGATTCAAACCCACAACCCACGACAAAATAGGTATAAATCCCTACCCCAATGGGCCTCACTTCACACCAACAATAACTTCCCCTGCGTTGTTTGCTTTTAAATATGTAGCGGCAGAAAGTTACACTGAACCACTTTCAAATTGATGCGATCTAAAAGATTCCACCTCTGTTTCTAACATTCATTTCATATAGTGTTTTTCCTGGAATATGGCATGAAACACACCTGTCACCAAAGATCAAATTCCCGTGAATGGTGCGCCCATGCATTTCATTCTAAATAGCACTCGTTGTTCTGCATGAAGAATCTCAGCGATGCCAAAAATAATGGAAACAAGGATCTGTATAATTAGATATCATTGCATGGCTGGTATCAGGTGGTAGTTCCTTTGCCATTTCATATTGACTGAAGTTCTTTGTTTGTCTGGTGGGTTTAGCACTGACTTTGGGGGTGGAAATGGTAGCTCTTCCAGATATCATGTATGATGTAGATGTCCTTCTGGTACTTATTGTGAAAGAGTAAGGAGACTGCATTGTGAGTTAAAACAGAATTTAGAGTGCAGTGTTAAGTGCAACAAGGCAGTACTCTGCTAGTAGAGGCTAATTCACGTGCATCTGTTAATGGGTTTTTTTTCAGATATGTGACCAGAAATCCACAGTTATATGCTGAGCTCAAATCAATTGCAGCAGTCCCCTCGGTTTTGCTGTGATTGTTTATACTGAGCCAGTACAGGAAATGGCTTAAAACTGCTGAAATGGGTCACATATGATGGTAAATGACTCAAAACAAACATCACAGCGCAATCTAGTTTTTCTCCCCCCTTATCTTATAATCTGAGTAAACACCAGTGACATAGTGGTTAGGAAAGTGCACTTCTGATAAAAAAGGTGTAATTCATTGCAATTTTCCCCTTGAATGACGCCTATCTGGTAAAATGTCTAGCTGGTTACAGTGTAAGTGCATAAGCTGGATTTCACCATTTACAAAAAAAAATGGAGGGATAATTATATTGACTATTTGCAGGGGACAAAATATTTAATGGAATCAAATCTTTCCCACTAGGTAAATAAATCAATCAACAGCCTTCCGCTGCCGTAGTGCGTTGCCTTGGCTCTGTGACGACTGTTGAAGATTTGTGATGTCAGCTGATCTCAAATTAGAACCGCTCGCTCTCAAGGCCACGCCGTCACGTGTCGATCGTCTCATCCAGGGATTCCAGTAATAAATAAATAAACCATCCGATGAAATATTGAGGAGTCCATCGTGACGCGGGCCGTTCTCAGGGGAAGAACTTTATAATTCCTTAGGCTGCTGAATTATATATGAGGCTGGGGAAGCTGGTGCTATAGGGGGTGGGGGCCGCCGACAGACGTACGAGGATAATCAGCGTTCTGCCACGTCTGGCGTTGCTTAGATGAACCGATGGCACGGGATCAAAAGATGCCCACCGTCCTAAAAAATCGAATCAGCCATGAAAAGAAACCGACAAAATTGAAGCGGACCTTTAAACCCGCAGTAAAAAGACCCGTTGGCCACTATAGCGCGCTGCTTTATGACACTCCGGTGCTCACAGCTCCGAGTGGGACGGCTCAAATATCCCACACGTGTCCGTGTTAGGAAAGATTTCATTTAGCACGTCAGTGCTTTTAGCGAGAGGTGTCCGTCTTATTTATGATCTTCCTACTGGATGCTTGGCTCCAGAGCTCGCCAACACCTTCATCATTCCCCCCGCTGCTCGAGAATCGGCTAAAGCAATTCGGGTTACGTTCCTGGCGCAGGAACAGAGCGGCGGGGATCCTTCCGAGATCCAGAATCAGAAGTCCAGCTCGTTAGCTGTTACACGGAAAAATAACTATAAGAGGAAATAAAAGGAAAATAACTACTTGAATAAGATGAGAAGCATATGTTAAAGTGTGACCTATGTTATATTTTCGTTTGTATGTGTCACCTAAGGTACTTTGGATGATTTTTTATATTCTGTTTATATTCTGGTGAGGCAAAATGACAAAAATTTACACCGGTGTTGCCACAACGGCATTTTTTTTTATTTCGGGGGTGACCAGTTTCCATCTTATTTCATGGCGTCTTGTATACCTTAAACACCCGGGAGGCATTGCCACGTAATATTTTGAGCATACATATTTAAACACACCGAATAAGGGGTGTGATCAAAAGTGTGACCAGCAGCCCTGTTGGTTATTACCGAACGACACCGAAGGGGCGTCAAAATTCCCTCGTCAGGAAAGCCGGCTGACCTTTTGACATGAACTCCACGGTGTCCATTTAAATCATCCTTCTCACTGAATTAATTAAGCCATTAGACAGGCAAATAAGGAGTGCTGGAGGGAAGCGTTTGGGGCGGGGGGCTTCATTGTGCTGAAAGTAAGCTTTCATCCGTCTTATTCTACCACGCTAGCCCGCCTTCAGTACGAGCACACATGCTAAATCTGAAAGGATCCCAGCTAGATTTAAGCTGGTTGTTTTTAGATCACTGCTATTTTCAAAGATCACCCCCTGTACCACGCTTAGACCTCAATCCACCTGAGACCCACGTCGCACTAATTAGAATGAGACTATTTCAGCAGTCAATTCGGTTAAATTTGGCACAATTTCTTGCTGAATAAAATAAGAACTTTATAAAAAAAAAATCGACTCTATGCACGACACAAGATGTGAGTTGTCCTATTTATTCTTTAAATTAAGATGCAATGGGTTTTCTTTTACACACAGGAGCTTTGGAATGAGTATAACCTTATTTATAGGCAGAAATTTGGAAAATCGAATGCATACAGTGGGGGAAATAAGAAAAAATAAATAGGGAGAAAACTATGAGACAAGCATTATTCCCATCTGCTCTCCTAATTACGTGTGTCCACCCGCTGAGCCCGGACCCCCCCGTCCCGGCTCCTTGCGGTTCACTGCCGGGCACTGCTCCCCTGCCCCGGATCGCGGCGCTCGCCTGTCTCCTCGCAGGACCCGTCCGCCGGTACCCATAATTCCCCGCGCCGAGACAAGATGGAGGAGAGCAGCAGCTGCGGGAGAACAATGTTTGGGCTTTGAAGGCGTGATCGCGGCAGGAAAAAAAGAGAGAAATCAAGATCGCGAGTGCTCGCAGGCATAAGGCGGACGGAGGCAGCCGGCGGTGGTCATGCACTGGTAAGCGGGACTGGAAAGCCGGCCGTGCGGCGCCCGCGGAGGAGACGCTCCGGGCGCGGGTCGGGAGGCAGCGACAATAGCGAGACGCGCCGCTTTATCTCGGGAGCTGCGCGCCGGCCGCTCGGCCAGCCGGAGCCGGGCATCGGTGCTCCGGCCGGGGCTGCAGGCGCGGTCTCATCGCCGGGGCTGGTGGCCCGGGTATCGGCCCGATCCGTTGCATTAATGCTTGCCCGATTTACTCTTTTTTTCTCCGCCGGCGTGCAGGCTTTCCGGGCGCATGAGTTCCCGGCTCGATGGGAAATAGGAGCAATTACCCGCTATGCAAATCGCCGCCGCTGGAGAAAACAATTGCACATACTAATTTTTCTTTCTTCCAGATTATGAAAAATGCCGAGCGATCGGAGGGAATCCCGTTTTCCCCTTTACGGTATAATGGGCCATTTCGTTAGAGAGCCGGCCATCGCGCCGAAGCTACCTAGGCCTTTTGTTAATAAAGCGGAAAATGAAACGGGACGCATGCATAACGGTTTGGGGGGGGGCGGATAAATCTGGTTTCCACTGATCGTGCGCTGAACGCAAAAAAAATAAAATCGCCCGCTTTCACTTAATCGCGTCCGTAGATGGTGCCCTTATATTTAAAAAGCAGGCTTTGAATCGATTATCAGAATCCCAGTCTAGCGTTATAGCTAATCGTAGGCTACACCATCTCCATCCTTTTATTGCGCGATCAGCTTGCGGGTCGGGGCCACACAAAAGGGCCTAGGATCCGATGATATTGTTAGTGGAGGCAATGCGCTTTTCTGAAAAGCATCGTCGGCGCACCGGACTGCGTTTGAAGACGGTCACCTTAAAAACCAGGAGGGCATCCACTTTCCTCCCCCTCATACCGCACTCACACGTCGAACAAATTGACTTGCAGCTCCAGGATGATATATATATTTTTTACATAATTCGCACATGACACATTTGCACCTTCGGGGTGGTCAGTGTAAATGTCAAGGAGCCTTCCCTCCTTTGTAACGCCGCCCCGAATATCGGCGCCGGTGTAACTCGTCTCCATACGAGCCGGCTTTGCATTGTTCCACCTTCGGTGCCTTAAAATAAATCTGCTTTGATTTCTGTGCTGTGAAACCGACCGGTACTTTCATTTTAGGGGGTGGGGGGCTGAATGCAACGGGAGGAAAAAAAAAGTTATGTGAATGGCGTTAACATTGAACGGATTAGTGCGATTGTTTGCCCTAACCGATGTCTTTGCAGCCGGTTGTCCCGCGTTACTCTGTATCCGCTCTGCGCTGATACAGTGTATCGAGATTAAATGACGCATCGGGCACTTCTGGGATTGCGTGAAGGTTATTCGGTTATGGCGGAGCGGGGGGGGGGTCGAGAAAAGTGATGTCATTGTCTGTTATTGCTGTAAATTTCCGCGCGTTCCCTCTGGAAATATTAATTCCCAGCGCCCCGCAGCGGTGCTCCGGAAGAGGACGGGCACGGACACCGGCCCTGGTCCGCATCCCCTGAGATGCCAGCGGGCTCCGTGGCCGGACGGCGCCGGGGTCCCTGCTATCGGCGCACGTACGCAGCCTGCGCTCCCTCGGCGCTGCTGAATAATTCACAGATACCGCTCGACGAGTGCCCGCTTTTCCTTTATTCGCGCCGCGCATTAAATCTTGTTTTGCTTCAGATCGGCGCTAATCCGGGAATAATTTCCCCATTCAGGACGTTTGACAATCAGACCAGTGTCTTGCAGATTATAGATGATCGCTTCCTGTGATTCATAGTAAGACATCGCCAAGGGCTGCCGTTTGAGACGGCCGTGTTACGTGATTTCTCCCGAGTCTGACAACCCCGGGTTGTTCTTCTACTTCCAGCCCCTTTTCCAGCCGTTAATCCAGTTTAAGTGCATTTTATGTATTTTCAAGAAGCGCAAGATGATTTAAAATTGCCCTCATTGCGAAAATATTTACTGCCGCCAGGGTTCCATTAGAAACAGCAGCAGCCTGTCATCAATATTGGGTTATCTGTCAATATTGGCTTTTAATAAACTTAATTGATTGCACAATATAATGTGTGAAGTCATGCCCCAAAAAATGACAGCTGTGTAGTGTCAGGTGTAGTTGGGCTGTGCTGAATTTGGCAGGGTTTGAATTTCCCACAGGCAAACCAGCCGACACCTGCCATGAGCCGCCTGGAACGCCGCTTTCCTGCTTTTTTTTCCAGATTGATGTTAGTCAATCTCCACACCTCGCGGTCAGTCTGCTGGAATGGAGCAAAACCCCGGCCCGGACTAGCCCTAGCGGAGCCGGGGCGCTCTAATGCCGTGGAAGGGTGCCAGCGGTGGGTGGAGCGCGAAGCGGCGTTTTGCGCGGTCAGCGGCGTTCCGGGCACGGGAGCGTGCTGGCCAGCGGGCGGAGGGCCTGGAGCTCCGGTGCCCCGGCGAGGCGAGGGGACACGACGGCGTGACCGCGACGCTCGCCCGCAGCCTTCCCTGCCACGCGGAAGTGACACTGCTTAATCCGGAAAGTCTCCTCCACTGGTCCCCGTCGGACGGTCGACGAAATCCCTGCCCTTTGTCGCCCGGGATGCGGCTCGCCTTGGAGGACGCGGAGCAGAGTGGCCAGGCGTCTGCTTCGTCTGCGTGACGCGCTTAAAGATGAATCGCGGGAGCCCGTACTAACAGAGACGAGCTTTAGCGTTCCTTCTCTTAGGACCTGTACTAGCTGTATAGCTACTTTACAGGGTTTACAGCTATGCTTTGACAAGGGGCTCTGCTTTCTGGAAGGCCTGTACACCCTAAGACCTTGGGATGTACGTATAATTAAGACATTGACCGTGAACACTGAACCCATCTTAATAGTATAGTTGAGTGCCCAGTGGTATAGTTGAGTACCTGTGGTAGTATGTTTTAGCATTTGGTAGTATAGTTTTTGTGATGGCTGTTTCTGGCATGTTTCTCTGCTGGTGCTACCACCTAAAATTTTGAGCTCCTGGTAACCTTACCCCCCCTTTGCCTTCCTCTCTCCCCCCCCCCCCCCCCACCCCCATCCCCCCAGGACAGTACCAGTTGGCCCCAGTTAGTCTTCCGCGCCTGGCAATCACC
>JAODKL010000119.1:765848-786843 GCA_026780765.1 Petrocephalus schoutedeni
GGGGGGGGGGGGGGGGGGGGGGGGGGTGCTGGCTGAGCGGATTGTGGGGAGGGGCTTTTAGTTTGGGGTTGCCTTATGGTTTTAAGTGTGTTGGTTGGTGGGGGGGGGGGGGGTATGGGCTGGAGATGGGAGGATGGCGAGCCCCTCCCAGAGCGAGCTGGATGTGTTGTTCGATGTCTTCATGCCGTTTCCGCCCGCTCAAGCGGCAATGAAATGTGTCCCCCCTGTATGTATGTTTTTTTTTTTATTTTACTATTTTCTTTCAGTCTCTCCACCCCCCCATGCCAAATTTTGAAAATGGTTGTAAACCTGCAAACAACTGTCTTCCACTGTTATGGGCACGCTGTGCTATTTGTTTTTGTTTAAGTTTGGGTGCAGTGTCACCCCCCGCCCCCTCTGAAAAAAAAAAAAAATTGACTCCCATGCACCACTCGCGCAGAGCCCAAACATGTAGCTAAAGACCTCGACGCTCGTAGCTGATATCCTGGGGAGCAGCGACTGACCACTCAATCCACCAAACTTTATTTTAAAGAAAAAGAGAATTTAATTGACCTTTAAATACCTCATATCACTTTTTGCGCATAGCCAGGGAAATTTGTTCATGTATGTAGCGGAGAAACTGTAGTATGTATTAAACATGGTATAACCATATTACATCTCTTTATGTAAACAGTGTTTACAATTACTGAAATGGGTTTGTTTTGGAAAAAAAAACATTTTCAGCTCTGTAAAGCATTAAAGCCTGGCAGTGTTTCGGTCTGTAATCCTCTGCTTTTCTTGGTTTCCATGTTAATTTCTGTTACTTGCCATATTGTATTTTAATGATCTTAGACATGTTTACAAAAGTACAAAAAAAACACTAAGTGTATTTGTGTTTTTGATTTCTCTTCTCCCAAACCCGCATGATATGAAAGATATTTTTTTTATATATATATTATATATAATATCTATGAATATATACATTTTTGTCGTAACACCACCACACCAAAATTTGTAGTGGAGGTTCTCCCCCGTTTAATTTTGTCATTTGTTTATTTTGTTTTGGATTATTGTAATGAGTTGCCGGGCTGTACCAGTTAAAAGACTTTATAATTAGAAAACCCAATAAATAAAAAATAAAAAAAAACCAGAACTTTTGTCAGACTTTCACCTGTAAAGAATGCAACTTTATGCAGGATTGAAATATGTTGCTCAGTCTCTGACTCCTTTCATCTGTCTAAAGGTGGCACAAGTTGGAATCAGTGGCCCATTGGCCAGGAGTTAATTTTTCAACAAACTTTAACCTGAAGGGAAATGGTATCCATATGCCCAGTGATGACTTCATTCCATCAAGCACGAATACATACCTGCAGTGCACGGTGTAATCCGGTGACTGCTGGCTCTGCCCCCTACTGTCTCTCAGTGTTACTGCAAGTTTTTACCTCAGTATTCGGTGAGTTTCACGCTTTCACGCACGTTTCACGCTTATGCTCCCACCATCAATGCTATAGTGTTGAAGCATTTCCCTTGTACTCATTTTTTTTTTAATAATTTGACCACCAGTCGTTGAAAGCTGTTAACTGAAAGATGCAGGTAGGGGCCCCGTGCTCCAGGCGCTCTGTTTTAATCAACCAGAGTCGCAATTAATTTTATTTGTGAAATGGGCAAATTAAGATGCTCATTTTGATACGAGCTGGGCATTATGGCCGTTTAAACATTAAATAAGGGGGATAATAGGTCGGGATAGTAATTTTTGGATATTTCCATTGTAATTCTTATTAGTACAAACTGGCATTTCTGATATCTCTAATTCAATTCTTTCCAGTACCGATGAGCATTTGAGACGTCAGTAATTCAGTTCTTACTAAATTTTAGAATTTTTTCTAGGAGTCTATGTTATAGATACCTTCAAGTAGTTTTCAGCAGTAAGAACGGAGTTTTGGATATCTCTAATTTTCATTATGATGAGAATAAATAGATTCTGTATATCGAAAATACAATTGCACATTGGAAAGCGATGCGGTTAAATGTTAAAACGGCTTGCCGTAGCGCTTACCCAGCCGTGGCCTCTACGGGTCTGACGAATTCCTGCTGCCTTTATGTTGTAGCTGTTAACTCGACGTGGTTTGTGTCGTAATGGTGCAGTAATGGAGTTTGAAAAACCAAATTTAATAGTTTGTCTGCAGAGCACTTTAAGCTATTTTAAAGTGATTCTTGCAGTGGATGTGGGGAGAGGTTTGAATCGCCCCATAATTCATTTTATTGCTGTGCCTCTAGAGGGCAGTAGTCACATGCCTATCAGTGCTGACCTGTGTATGGGTGCAATCACCACGTGTTCTGCTTAGTTTGGTCCTCCTCTGACTTGAAGTAAGCTTTTTTCACCTCTCGAATTTGTGTTCGTATATGTCGATTATACCTGTCCAATTAAAAAACCTTCACAGGGCGTCGTTTGGTTTTTAGGTGGGTGCTCATTGGTGAGTCTAAAGTGAATATCTAAAGTGATTTACTCACTGTTATGTCGCCTGGCAGGATGAAAATATTGTACTTAAAGGTAACCTGAGTAGAATCAGTGCTCTTCAATCCTGCTTCAATTAATCTGCTCATTGCTCCATGTTAAGGAAGCACTTTAGTATCTTGCTACATGTTTAAACATTGTTTTAAAATAGTATTTTAGCCTATTATGATTTATAAAGTACCAATCAAAAGTTTGGAAACACCTTATGCAAAAAGAATTTAAACGATTTACAATAAGAGAATAGTACCTCAAACAATTTTCATTTACAGCATTTGGCAGACACCCTTAGCCAGTGCTTTAATACTCCATTAGTGAATATTTTCTGATGCTGGTTCAGTAAAACCCAGGCTATCAATACCATCTGTCTAATACTCTATTGGGAAAATACACCTTTTTTATTGTTTTATAAAGAAAAAAAAAAAAATATATATATATATATAATTATATATAAGTATGATACCAGAAGTGCTAATCCAAGTGCTTGTGAAAGAGGTAGGTTTTTAGTCATGGTTTGAAGACACCCAGTGACTCAGCTGTTCGGGCATCTAGGGGGAGTTCATTCCACCAACTAGGTGCCAGAACAGAGAAGAGCCTAGATGCATGTCTTCCTTGCGCCTTGAGAGATGGTGGGACCAGTTGAGCAGTGCTGGAGGATCAGAGAGAGTGTGGTGCAGTACGGGGTGTGATGAGATCTTTTAGGTAGGATGGCGCTGGACCATTTTTGGTTTTGTATGTGAGCATCTGTGTTTTGAATCTGATGCGGGCAGCCACAGAAAGCCAGTGGAGGGAGCGTAACAATGGAGTGGTGTGGGAGAACTTGGGAAGGTTGAAAACAAGTCAAGCAGCTGAATTCTGAATCAGTTGAAGAGGACAAATGGCATTCAGTGGCAAGCCCGCTAGGAGTGAGGTGTAGTAATCAAGGCGGGAGATGACGAGGGATTGAAGGAGAATCTGAGTAGCCTGTGTGGAAAGAAATCGATGGATCCTTTTTATATTGAACAGGAGAAACCGACAAGAATGAGAAAGATTAGCAATATGTGAGAAAAAGGACAGGTGATTGTCCATGGTAACCCCGAGGTTGCGAGCAGTGACAGAAGGACAGATCAGCGAGTTGTCGAGGGAGATCGCAAGGTCCTGGTGGGGGGATGAAAAGCAGTTCTGCTTTACTAGGATTGAGTTTTAGTTGATGAGCAGCCATCCAAGATGAGATGTCTGCCAGACATGCAGAAACCTTAGTGGAGATATGAGTGTCTAAGTGAGAGAAGGAGAGGATGAGTTGAGTGTCGTCCACATAGCAGTGGTATGAGAACCCATGTGAGGATATGACCTCATCAAGAGATTTAATATAGAGGGAGAACAAGAGAGGGCCAAGAACCGAGCCCTGAGGGACACCGCTGAAGAGACTACGTGGGGTAGATGTGGATCTCTTCCACGTCACTTGGTATGATCGGCCTTCTAGGTAGGATGCAAGCCATCACCACGCTAATCCACCAATACCAAGACTCCTAAGGATGGACAGGAGAGTCTTGTGGTTGACCGTGTCAAATGCTGCTGAAAGGTCAAGAAGGATGAGGACACATGACAGTTTGGCTGACCTGGCAGCATGCAGCTTCTCAGTGACCACTAAGAGGGCAGTCTCGGTGGAATGAGCTGCTTTGAAGCCTGACTGATTAGGATCCTGGAGGTTGTTCTGAGAGAGATAGAGAGAGAGCTGATTGTAGATTGTGCGTTCGAGGATTTTTGAAAGAAGAGAAAGAAGTGATACCGGTCGGTAGTTGCAGATGTCCAAGGGATTTAGACTGGGTTTCTTCAAGATGGGAATGACCCTGGCTTTTTTGAATGCTGTTGGTACATGACTGGAAGTTATGGAGCTATTAATGATAGTGGTGATGAAGAGGATTGTCTGGAGCACTGTGGAAAGGATTGGATCCATTGGGCAGGTGGTAGTTTTGGTACAGTTTTTTTTATTATTATTATTTGAATATTTGTTATTTAGTCCAATCTTGGTGTCTGCTGACTGCCGCAGTAAGTTGACAGAGTAGATTATTTGTCATAGGGAAAACGTGGAGGCCCATGTCAGATAGTAGAGCATTAACGTCTAACTAGCTAAAGCGAGCCGCTGTGATCAGACTGGCGCTCGCATCCCAGGACCGCTGTGCGCCTGACGCGCGCCCCTCAGGCGGCCGGCTTCCCTAATAACGAGACCCGGTAGGACGCTGCCTGTGTCCCTGGAATTGTGGCTTTAAATTGATCTCAGGCCGAGTGAGAAAGTCTGCCTTTTTTTTTCCTCCATAGATTTTAATCTTGTATAAGATTCTGCATTCAAGTCTTGGCTCCCAGCGGTCAGCACGAGTCCTCCAAATGCAGGAAATTGTACCGGAATAACAGGCGAAAATGGGTTAATATGAATCACCACATTTAATTTGGCTACGGGGAATTCAGGTTAAGGGAACTGCTTGGCTCAAATGAAACCAAATCGCAAAGGGAACGATTTCTTTGTCAGTGACTTTTTTGAAAGTGTAAAATAGCCTGTAGATTGAACTGTGCAGAAACGACCGGCTTTGCGCTGGTTTATAACTTGTTCACAAATTGTTCAGATTTTAACGGCTTTCCCGTTTATAGTTTTTAGCTCTTGCCGGTGGTTGGAGCTCTGAATGATTTCTTTACCTCAGATGTTTTTAAAGCCCAGATGTTTTAATGTCTTGACTGTGTTCCTTTGGCTGATATCTCCAGGCATCTCAGCCTCTCCAGGAATCCTTGTCCCAGCTTTATTTAGTCCTATCTCAATACCCAGGTAAAGTCCTTCTGTTTCTAAAATTTACATAGGAAGGAGGGGTGTTTGTTTTCCTCGTAGACTGCCAGATCACTTTTATCTACACTGCTAGATAAGAAATGCACCCCCGGTTTAAAAATAAAATTTTAATCAACGTTGCCAAAATAGTGAGTGTGTTAATTTCGGTTTGTGTTCTTTAACTTACGTTGATGGGCATTTGGACAAAAACAAGGATATGTAATAGTGAAAAAATGCTGTGAAAAGCAAATGTACTGAATGGACATCCCAATTAGACTGATTCCGTGGTGGTTGCTCTTGCTTCTGCACACTATTCCACTTGTGTTTTGTTAGAATAGACGTCTATTCTAACAAAATCTATCACAGTGTTTCTTGTTTCTAGTGAGTCGCGACTTAAAAGTGTGACTCGAAGAATGTAGTTTGTAATAAAAATTTTTCTTTTTTACAGTTTACAGTTTACAGTTTAATATAATGTCAAGGCTTTAAAAATGACTTAAAATAATTATCAAAGACCTTTAAAGAAATTTCAGAATTTATCTTTACCATTAACATTAAAACTAGATTAAACCGTAATCAGAGACAGTTGTTACAGGCCACCGTAACATTTTTCAGTGGCATGTCATGTCACGGTCATTGTTGACGTAAATATGGTGGTTGAAACTTACTTCTGTGTTCCATGCAGAAGAATTTGACATTGTGTTTAATAATTCACGGGGCGGGGGGGACAATTCATGTATCTGTGTTATGAAAGGAACATGCTGTGAGATTGTCAAAGAGGAACTAATGGAGTATCTTCTCATTGTAGTTAAATGACCTCTGACCGTGGAAGTTACAAAGGTGGAGGCAGCCATAGTGGTGTGAGAGGCTCCATGAATATTCACTCGATCCTCAGCCGTCTGAGAGCCAATGTGAGAATCGTGGAGACAGAGGAGTCCCTGATAGGCTGAAAGTGTCTCATGAAAAGCTGAACTGTAACTTTGACTAGCTGTTAGACTCTCCAGTAGACCCTGAAATTCCTTTCCATCTGTGGTCATGTGATTGGATGAAAATGTACCTTTGATGTGCATGTGTATCCTGTGATTGGCTGACAATCTTTCAGGTTGCCCTGTGCCTTAAGGGTTCCATGCACCAGAACCTTATATCCACCTATGTCAGCAGGCAAATGTAACCCTGCGTCGGAAAGGAGAACATTAAAGGCACTTAAGGTGCATCTTAATTGGAAAGGAACTCACCATCACTCCAGATTCAAGATGTGTGTTCAAGGCATATTTTTCATCTTAGTCTGCTAAAGTTAACTCACTTCTATGTGATAAGGTGGAATTTAAAATTAAGATAATTAACGTCTGTTTGTTTTGTCTGAGACATTCTGGCGTTGCATTCCTGTCTATCAGAGAAACTATGAGATAAATACCACAAGACAGTGAGAGAATGGAGAAAATGGTCTGGCCAATCGGGGCGCGGTGAATTAATGATCATAAAACAATAGCTGCACCCGTTCCTGCTGCGAGCAGCTCGGTGTCATTTGGTTGTGGGATCTGTGTGGTTACCACGCTGTCTCTGAGTGTCTGTCGGGCCCCAAGAAGTGAGCAGAGGTGCCCAGATTACTCTTGATAACGATGGAGCTCTTGTTGTGGGACTAACTTCAATTTGTTGTTCCTTTCTTTCAGGCAGCAGATGTCGCTGAACTGGACATCTTAGAATGCAGAGAGACCCGGAGTACCTGCCCACTCCCTCAGCCAGTGCAGGATTTGAAAGCCACCGCTCTGGTTTATGGAGATAACGCTTCTGACATGGATATATTGGTTATCCATTAATTTGTAGTACACTATGCTCTATGCACTCAGTGCTACTTGATCAGAGATCTGATTAGCTTCTTTCTCCATAATATGGGCTTTTAGCAATGAAGACTGACTTGTTCAGGGGCGTTTTAGCTATTGAAATGATCAGGGCCAAAGTCAAGATTTCCTGGGGCTTGTCTTTTTATTTTTTTTGAGACAAATAAGTTATCAACAACCATATAATGTTCAAAGAAACTGAAGCATTTAGCCATCGAGTTTTAGAATATCACTGGTACAATTCAGATTATCATTTAATCAAAGTAAATAATTCTCGCATCTGACCTTTAGGACCATGAAGACACACATTGTACTCTACATTGTTATATTACAATATCCGAAATCCCAGATGATATCCCATTTCCGAGGATCTATATGATCATCCTGTCCGGGGTTATTCCCTGCCTTGTGGCCGTAGCCTCCGGAATGGGCTCCGGGCCCCAGCGACCCTGAATAGGATAAGCGGTTTTCCGAAAATGGATGGATGTTATATTATGGCACAAATATCTCTTTCACGTTTATTTCTCTCTCTTACATGCACACACTCATACAAAAATACCATTTTCTCCAGTGGATGCTGGCTCAACCGAGTGTCTGCTTGTGTGTGGTCTCTGGACAACACCAATTTATGCAGATATTAAGACTACATCAGTGACGAAACGGAGAACATGTTTTTTTTTCTTTCTCAACCCTAAATAGCATATGTAAATAGCCATATAGTAAATAGCGTATATAATTTGTTCTCTGAGTGTGCTTTGGCCATACTGTTTCTTATGGTCATGTCAGTACAGCAATCCTATTTGAAATGAATTGAATACCCACGTTCAATGATTTCATTGAGTCTTCTTCAATGAGTTTTCTTAAAATAGCCAAGAAGGCTAGATAGGTTTTTAAAACTGGAGCTCTTCATCTGGGTAGGCGTGATTTCCTACTTTTTTCTGCTCTGTGCAGCGCCTGATTACTCCCCCGTACTCCAGATGTTGCAAGTGAAATTCCACTCTGTTACACAGTCTGTGTGCTGATCTGCTGTAGCACCTCCTTTCTGCATCCGCGGTTGGGGCCTCCTCCCAGTTTCAGTGTGGAAATACTCAGGGCTAGGCTTAAAAATACAAACCTAACAACACCAATGCTTTTGTCCTAGCTCAGAGCAATACTGCATTGACTGGCATGAGGGATTAAAGGTTTTGGGCCCCCAACCTATCCAATCATGTTCAAAAATTTCGAGGGCCCCTTTTGGGATTATCCTAGCTTTCTTCCCCAGTATCGTCCTATGGATAAACTATATCCCATTGATACATCTTGACATTAGTAGTGAGGAAACCATGGTCAATGCTGCCTGCGTGGTGCTGATCGCCCTCTTTTGTCGAATGGCGGCTTGTAAACACGGCTATCGCCTCACAGTATGCAGCGCGATACCGCTGCACATCATGTGAGTGATCGTTTCCATCAGCGCGCCGATTTCCCGAACGCAACCTTCAACGAGGAAGCGGATCGTCGGCCGTGCAGAATTCGGGGATGTGCTTCCGCGGCTCCCGGCTCTCGTCCGCAATGTCCCCTCTGCCCCCCCCCCAGGCGGGTGACTGAAAAAGAGAAGGAAAAATAATGTTCACTCTGCTTAATGCTTGGCGCTCCCGCTGTCATTGGCTCTGCAGGTGTGCTGCCAAATGGAAAAGCAGGCGAGGCTCTGAGGATTATAACTGCCAACAAAATTGCATTTATAGTTTATAAGTTTGTCTGGCATTGCGAAGAGAGTTGTTGGGGCTGATGGCCTCATATGGCGAATCTTTAATTTTTTTTATGCTTATGAATGATCTATCCAGCATGGGCGCCTCTGATGTCTGGCTCAGCAGGCTAAGCCTCTGTGTCTGTGGTTAGAAGGTTGTAGGTTTGAGCCTGGCCTCGGCAAAAGAGCAAGGCTCTTAACCCCTTGTTCTAGGGGTACCCCGAGGCCCTCATTGTGACATCCCACCCTGCCCGAGCTTGCTGGATGAAAAGCAAGATGGGGTAGAGCAAATAGGGGAATTTCCCCATGGTGAAATATCAGTGATGTATTATATAGTATTATAACTAATGGGCTTAACATTTCTATACAATTTGAACTACATATGTTAAAATGCATTATGGCTAATTTGTTGCTCGAAGTCATTCTGGTGTTAACAGGGCCAGTGAATGTGATAACAGCTGTGTCTTTCTTTGTGGATAATTATTGCAACTTAAATAATTTGTATCAAACCAGCACTGACCCCGACCAAGGTAAGTGGTTGGAAGAATTAAGTTTTTTTTTGTGTCTATAGCACTTTTAAAAATCCTCATAATATATGATCTAACTACTAAAACAGTGTTTTTCCACCACTTTCCATCATTACTATTTCTGACAAGTGCTCTTAGAATATGTTTGTTTTCGTCTTAGTGATTAGTTTGACACCTCTAAGAAAAGGAATCACCTTTCATTCCTTTAATGTTAAAACTTTTGTGAACAGTCTTCCACTTTTACTAGTGGGAATAACAGATTAACTGTGCTCTGCTGACAGTATCATCACTCGTTACCCCAATACTCTGAACACACATCTTTCTGTCCCCCTAAATGATGTTGTATTATCCCTGTCAGTGAATCGGACGCAGAAAGGCTTATCGTATAGTCCCACCCAGGGAGGCGTGTCGTCTCGTACTCCCTCGGCCCCCTCTAAAGCCTTTACTTCGGGACACCTGGCTCATATTTGCACTGAAAAGACGCCGGGAATTACAGCGTTTAGGCGGCGATGCTAAAACGGTGACAGGGAAAGAGCCGAGGAACGCAGATTGGGAAACTGCCTTATTCGTTCACTGCTTTATTTCGGCAAGGGAATACGTTGCTATTTGCGAAGATGTTTTTGCGCCTGTTAACCACCCCTTGGTTTATGATGATGATTGTACCCGGTAAGTGATGGACGTGGACCTTTTGGTAAAGCAAGTTCAAAATTATATTTTTTAATCCAGCGTAAGGCGACTGATAATAATTAGATAGAAGATAATATATGATATTATGATATTGATTTCACCTTCTGTTATTGATTTCAGTGATTGCCGTTATGTTTTTTTTACAACAAGTAAAACTTGAATCAATATTGTATGTCTAGTCAGGGTATGACTAATGTGACCAGTCTATTTTCATAACCAGCGTTTGGTTATAAATAGTAGTTTACATGGCAACGGCGTTTTTGAAAGCACTAATTGATTGATTCTTGAAGTATGCCAGCTAGCAGGCAGCAGCGGGCTTTATGTATTTATGTTTTTACGGAAATAACCGATCATGCCACTGAAACAACATTGGATAAAAAAACAGCAGAATAAAAGAGAAAATGGCTTACTGGATTAGGTGGAGAGCATAATCTGTTTGCTAAACCCTGAAGGATTCGGTTGTGTACACTTTAAGGTACTAAGTACTTAGACTGTAATACTCAGTCTGTTTTTCCTGCGAGAAGGCCAAATTATCTAAAGATCATCCATAGGTTTTTTTTTTCTTTCAAAAAATTGTCTTAATTGGGTTATTTTGTCGTTTAATTCGATTGGGATATTTTATAAAAACTGGTACAAATAAAGTTAACTTATTTTTCGAGTTATTTCAAAACTAATAAATCCATTGCGATGCCAATAGAGAAGGACCGAAGACAATACTTCTACAAGGTGAAATCTGTGGTGATGGGAATTTAAAAAGGCTACAGTTACCTGTGGAATCGGCATAATAGATTATCTTAAAAGAGATTCTGGAAAAGCGTGGTAAAACGCGAGCTGCGGGATCGGCGTTAACTGTGGCGTGTTCTGCTCACGTGTTCGGTATAGTGCATGTTCGAGGTGAACATCAGGGGGCTTCTCATGGCAGCTGGTTTGCATTGACGAATATTTAATTAGGCAAAGACATGGGTTTAGTTATACAGGTAGGCTGGGAGGTTGAGTCTGGGATTTTAAGTAGGATAGAGGAGTCTGTAACAATACCATCTTAAGACTAAAGTATTTATTAGACTTCAGCTGAAACGTTTATTTTTTATTTATTTAAGTTCAGTTAGATTCATGGGAATGAATTGTCATTGTCCTCCCCATTAGTATTCCGTTTTCCCATTTAATGTTTTAATTCTGGCACCGAAAACTGGTAATTTTTCTGCTTGAACTGATGCCTCGTTTATGTGTTAAAAATAAAACTAGGCAGGTGTTCAGAAGGAACCTTTTTTTTAATTTTTTAAATCCATGCCTGTCTCTGGGACCGGTGCAGAGGCCACCCGGGGGCCGCAGATGGGTGACACGGCAGGGAGTGTGGGCCTGCCTCACCCATGACTCACAGGCGGCCAACCGAGAGACAGGGTCCGGTGAGTCACGGACCAGACAGGGGGGTCCGGTCAGTTTCGGTCAGCTGTACAGCCCTCCCCGGACACCTTTGTCATGTGACTGGCAGCCTCACATGTGTCCGAAGTGACACCTTGTTGGCTCCCAGAAAGCCGTGACACTGTCTGGTTGGAGGAAACTTAAAAGTAAGTTTGGAAGCTCCTCCCCTGTTGTTAAGTTTATTTCGTAATCCCTTTTAGGCCTGATGACAAACGTCCTATTGAGGCTGTCTCAAAAGACACAAGATGAAAGTTTCTCTGTGATCCTAACCATTGCATTTTATTTATAAGATGATTTTATCAAGCACGATATGCGTTTTTCAGGGATAAGTGGGTCTGACAGTTCCTGGAGCAATTAAAGCTTTTGACAAAATCAATCTGCTAACCCTGAGATTTGGATTTGCAGCCTTCTGATCAGAGGCACCCAGTCCTAACACATCGAGTCACACACCACCTGCTGCTGCGTCTGTGGATGGTCCCTGACTGAATGATTGGGAACAAGGGCACATTCTGAGTGAACAGTCCCCACCCCCCGTGCCCCCACCTCGTCCATGCCTTCATTACATCACCCAGATCTTTTAAATTTAGACCCATGTGATCCCGGAAGCATAGAGGCTCCTGTCTACTTAGCAGATGAGGATGTTCTGGGGTTTAAAGAATAACTGTCCATCAAGGCTCCCTCCAATGTGGATGGTGCTTTAGGTCTGTCTGGGCCAATGGGGAAAGGAGGGCCAGCCCACAAATTAGCATAATTCCCGCTAATTCTCTCAGTCAGGTGCACGTTACCTCGATAAGCCCTCGGCCACGCGTAAGAACTCCATGGCATTATGGTGTCTGGTTTTCTGGGTGCTGCTGTTCTCTTCCAGGCTGTCCTTCCTGCCGTCTCGTGAGATTGCGGTAGTAATCTTGTCCGGTACATGAAGAGCACTCTCTCAACAGTTTAAGGAGGATATCATGCTACGAGCCTAGGGAACAGCAGATACCTCTGGTGTTGTTGACCATATGTTTCCTGGGTATAAATCCCCCCTGGAAAAGATGTGGGTTGAGTAGCTTTGTCACTCTGTGAGCCTGTCCGCCAATGGCTCTCTGCACTGCATCTGGTGTCTGTGTAAAATATAGCCTAGGCCCATATATGTGAAACCCTGTGGTCTTGATCTGCAGTCGTGCCACCAGAAGTTATCTGGGAGCTAGCGGTCAGACATTGTCGCTGCAATTTTGTCCGTTTATTGTTATGAGAAAAGACAATCACCTCTGATCAGATAGAAACTAGCTTGACTTTCAGTCGAATATCCAAAGACACAGACTGATATGTGTGTTTCCCCACCCTGGATCCGGAAGCCCAGCTTGCCAACTTAATTTCCTGGGGAGATGAGAAGAGAAAGTTGAGTTCTTGACAGATCTAGACAGCTCGAAGGCACATTTCTAGGTGTGCAGATCTGCACATTTTGGCCTAGCAAATCTGGAAAGCTGGGAAACAGTCTGACTGTAGATGTTATTTAGTTATTAGTTCAGCCTCACAGGTCGCAGATAAATGTCCCTTACAGTCGAGATGTGCTCTCAGCTCCTGGCTTAAATCAGGTATACAACTCCCATGCCTTTAGTTAACAACAAGAATTAATTCTCTGTCTTAATTAACAGAGAATTAGCAGCAAGGAGGATTGTTGTAATGGCAGGTAAGGAGCTTATTTTAAACATGGCCAAACAAGGACATACCTCACAGGAAGGGGTATTAGTGTATTAGTGACCTTTAAATGAAAAAGTCCAAGGTCATTTTGAGGACTCTGCTGGTCTTCTTTGGTGTTACAACCTTGAAAACTGCACCTCTTAGCTGCCTCTGGAATATTGTGGAGGTGGGACCAGGGGCGATTTTTAGATCTTTAAGATGGAGAGCATTGGAGGGGGCCTAATTCATATAGAGGGACCAACCTTAGCATTAGCCAATAATATGTTTTGAATTGATGAGTGACAGGGGAGGGTCCAATCATCTGGGGTCCAATCAGCTATCAGCTAGAGCCAGTGCCCCATGTGGCACCAGTCCTGTATACCCCCCTGGGTGGGACTATTGTCTGATAACTTTGGGCTCCCTGCACAATATTATCCTCTTTGGACCTAGGATCTGGGTAGGGGGTGGTTTCCAGTTGGACATACTGAAGTGAGGTGACTTGTGAACTCGTACCATGGGAAACGCCTGTTTCTGACTTGTGTTGATTCTGCCCCTAATGGAAACAATCAGAACTGCAGTGCCACGAATGTCTTCAAGAGATGGCTACCGAGCTGTGTGTGTAATATTGATGTTACTAGTGCTAGGCCATAAATATATTGAGCTGAGTTAATTGATAGTCAAAACTAATTATATACACTATGTGTCTTAAGGGGTGCTGTTCAGCATGGTTGGCAGTAATATTACCGTGGTGTAGGAGTGGAATGCACACATCTTCATGTGGGAGGCAGCCCGGTATCGCCGCATTTCCTCGCATATGGGGCCTGGGGCCTTCATCCACACTCTGCATCAAGCAGAAATATTTCAGGAATGTCCTCTAATCCCCCTTAAGATAGACGTAACTCCAAAGAGGGGTCGTCATGGTCAGCACAGTCTTGGGCCCTCATTTTAGACCACCCTCTGGCATAGCCACCCCCGCACTCTCAAAGGTATGTATTCTTCTTTGCCCCGTCCACAACGTACAGGGGAGAGGAGAGGCGATGTCTTCCAATTTATCCAGCAGTTATGGGAATTTGAGCGACTGGCACCAAGTGCAGTTGTGAGTCGGTGTGAATCACATAGCTTGTGGAATTTGTAGGGCAGATGCATCCGCATCATGGGGTTGAAGGATGATGCATGTGCATGACTGTAGGAGGTGTGTGGTCATGGTCCTGTAGGTCAGTTCCAAACTAGAACTCTCAGTCTTCTATAGACTTTGATCATTCTATAAATGACAGTGTGATTTTCTCTTTGTGAAGAAACCAATGTTTCAACATAATCTAGTTCCTGAAAACATGTCTTATATATCTATTAAACTTAATGAGACTCTTACTGTCAACATAATATAATGTGCTTTTTTCATGACCGTAAAAACAGGATCCTCAGAATTAATCAGATCAGTTTCTCTTTCAGCAGCCAATAAATAGCATGGACAACTGCATGAAAGACAATGGTCCTTGTGCGGCTGCTCTTGCCAGGTTCGTGTTTGTGATGTGCTCTTTAGAAATGAAGAATTTAACAGTTATCCAAGATAAGAAATTGCAGAACAACCTGTACTACAATTTGTAGCTGGGGGAAGCCGGACTGTGTGACTGGGATTGTTCAAATAACTCTTGCAATCGTCATTGTTTCTGTAGGAGGAACATGAGCTGAGAAGATTAAACATGCACATAGGCTGACCTGCTGCAGAGGTTTGGCCTGTGCCATTAATAGTAACTGTACTTAGGCTGTGAGGCAGCTAGGGAAGGTTTCAGGGTTGAACATACTGTGACAGAGCACATTGCTGTCATGTGGACCTGAGTTGCCATGGTGACGCAGAGTGAGAGAGGCACTTTAAGGAAGTGCTTGTGTATCCGGGTCGTCTGAGGTCCAAGCCCTCGCAGCCCAGGTGCGTGTGTCCCGGCTTGTGTTTCTGTGACCTCCTTTGTCTGTGAAACACATTCTTGCTTCGATGTTGTTAATGCAGGACATTCAGTTAAGTGTCTAGGGGTTCCTGCCCTAAGATTAGGTCCACTAATCATTAAAGCAGGTGATCTGGAGGCACTAAGTCCTTAAAAGGGGGAATTCAAAGGTACTAGGCCCAGGTCTACTGGTCTCTAAAACAGGCACTGGAACACATGGTTTGATCCGTAATGTGGACGTTTTTTGTTGTGATGGATCAGGTGGGCTGTGGCTCAGTGGGTTGCTGTGCCTCTGGTTGGGAGGTTGCTGGATGGAATCTCAGCGATGACAGAATGGTTTCACTGCTGGACTCCTGTGCCAGACCATTAACATTAACTGACCAACCACTCACCCAGTTTTCTCCAAAGTGTATCTCGTGGGTAGAACCACCTGCTTAATAACAGCATATTGATTATTGTGACATTGAGCCTCTAGCACTGCATGGATCAGTCTACTGGGATTTTCAGTATGGCTGAGGTTTAAGCAAAACACAATGGAGGAAGGAGGCAAAGGTCGACTGAAAGTTGCTCCGTCGTCACGCCGATCCCGATAACACCGGTGTCACTTCCACAGTAATCATCAGGCTTCTGGGCATTCAGGTGTGTTGTGGTGCTGTTTCCTTGGTGACCGCAGCAAGCCTTCAATGCAGTCGAATGGTATTTGGCAGCTGAGTGGTGCGTTATGAGACAGGGCATCTCCCAGGTGTGGTGTTACTTTTTGTAAAGCCTCGTGGTGTCCTTTTCTAGACGAGGGGACCCAAAGTTTTCAGCGGCCCTTTTTTCCAGATGCCACCAGAACTCACAAGTGTCAGGAGTCATAAATAGGCGTGGCTTGAAAATATACAGTTTATTTTTTGAAATTGACAAACCCCTTCCCCTAACCCCCAGCATCTGCTGCCTGGGACACTTAGCGTACATTCCCACCCCTCCCCAAAACAGTGATGCGCGCAGACTTTCCGAGTGGCAGGTGCTGAAACCGGTTCACGACCGGTTTTGCCTGCACCTATAATTAACAAGCGATCTAGGGCCTCTGTGCCTTTGGCAGGACGTCGACAGAGGCACATTATCGCTATCTTGCTTAAACTCAAAGAGGGCTAGTGGGATTCCAAAATGTGGCTTTTTTTTTTGCTGGCCGATCTCTAACAACCACAATGACGTCCCTTGCTCGCCCCCTAGCGGGACACACCCTAGGAGCTGCAGCAACTGTGCTGGGTGATAGCTGGAGGCTAAAGGTGACAAAGGGGAAGTGAAGAGATGTCTCAGACCTCTACAAGCGGGTCCTGGGAACTTCAGTTCCGATTGGGCCTATTTCAGTTTACTAGTAAAGGTTTGGCTTCTCGAAGCCAGTGTTTCTTAGTTTACTAGTAAAGGTTTGGCTTCTCGAAGCCAGTGTTTCTTGGTTTACTAGTAAAGGTTTGGCTTCTCGATGCCAGTGTTTCTCAGTTTACTAGTAAAGGTTTGGCTTCTCGATGCCAGTGTTTCTCAGTTTACTAGTAAAGGTTTGGCTACTCGATGCCAGTGTTTCTCAGTTTACTAGTAAAGGTTTGGCTACTCGAAGCCGGTGATTCTCAAGCTGGTCCTCGGGGACATATTTGCTCGAGTGTGAAAGCCAGACAAGCGCACAGCACAGGAGCACCTGACCAGTTTCCTCGCCATTGCTTGCCCAGAGACAGAACACGGACAGTGATGACAGTGTGACGCTGCCCTAGCTCCTGGTGCTGCCTTTTCCAAAGCTGGAGGTGTGTCTGGGCGGGCGGGGGGCATCCTTGAACTTCATGTCACCCTTATTTTTGGCCTGCTTGTGCTCTTGGGCCTGTAAGTACCTTGGATTAAAAGAAAACACTCTGTCGTGAATCTGTAGGAATTCAGCGGGATCCAGTGGGAGGCTGACCTTGAACGCCAACTACCGCACTGCAGTGAAAATAGTGTTTATCTTCAGAGTAACCATCCTCTGCATTTTGTGTATTGGTGAATATTTAGCTTCCCGTAATTTGCAATAGAAGAGCATGAACATAACATCATATTTTATTTCAAACTTCCTGTGGTTAATTTAATTTAATATCGATTAACAGCCTATTAATTTATCAAGTGAAGGAACCACTTGGGCCAGCAGAAACGTAGCAGCTCTGCCTTCCGCTCAGGTGCCGTTTCCTCCTATCAGTCTTCGTCAAGAAGAAAGTCTTTGGCTTTTTCTGGTTTAATCTCAATGCCGATTTTTTTGTAAGAGCTTCCTTGTGGTCCTCATGAGGGTATGGTCAAATCGACAATGCCATACCTTGGCCATCTTTAATGGTAAGAGACTTGGCTAAGATGGCTTAGCCGGTGGTTATCAATCAAACGTTTGTTACCCAGCTTGATCTGTGGCTGCTTAAGTATGACCCAATTCCCCTGACCGAGACGACCCTTGGCCATAACTCAGCCTGATCTAACTGGACCATACGTGTGTATTAATCAATAAGAGAAATTTCTTACAGGAATCATTAATAGTCGTCTTATAGCTGTAATTACCCTTGGTAGATAAACTTTTTCTTATTTCGGTACACGTTAGCATTACATTATAACGTTACATTAATTATAGGCTTAAAGATATTTGTTCCCGAGCCTAAGAATCACCGGTTATGTAAATGAAGGACCAAACTAACAGATATCTGTCGGCATTTGCACTTGGTCACAGTGCCTCCATATCATGTAATGATTTGAGTTTAAACATTCTCACATTATGCTTTCACAGAATCTGAGCATTTTCTGGTGTACCTCTGAGAGAGAGACACACGCACACACAAAGGGGGAACTGAAGTCCGAGCTCTTATGACAGGGGCTGCCTAATCTTATCTTAGGGCAGGGTTAGGATGGGTGGAGGTTCCCTGTTAGTCTAAAGCCCTGGCGTTGAGCTGTGGGAGCTAACTGGGCTGTGGCTGCCGTGGGGGGGTGGGGGGCTTTCCGAGGAGGGTCGTGCCGTTTTTCTGGTGCCGGCACGTAGGCATTTCTTTTTTTTTAAATCTCAGCTCCCTTGAAAAGTTATTTTTTCTAAATCCATTTGGCGATTTTTGTCTCGAATTTTCATGCACATTTCACACAGGTGTGTACAATAATCAGCAAATCTGTAAACTTCCTGGGGGCTGAAAAATTCAACCAAATGCCCCCCCCCTTCTCTAAACCAAAGCTAACATTATCCAAGCTCACACATTCATACCCCGCCCCCCCCCCCCCCCCCAAATGTCTGGGCCTCGGAAAGGCTTCCCCTTTCTCGCCCCTCAGAAGATGCTTTTTCCAGTATAATTGTACCTTAGTTTCTTTGTTTCGTTTCATTTTTAACATTAACATTATCTTCTTACTATTCCCCATAGCTTTAACGACTATGAGCACATATACAGCGAGTTACATGTCCAGCCAAGCGGAATCGACTGCGCTGCCAGACACCACTGTGCCAACAGGGAACCCTGGGCCACCCACCTCGGACACTTCTGCTCAGTTTTCCACGCAGCCTGCCCAAGCCTCAGTGGACTCTGTCACCTCTGCTGCGCTCTCTGGCCACAGCACTATGACAACAGGATTGACTGATGGGTACAGCTCTGTATCATCCTCTACATCAACAAGAAGTCACTCTGCCACCCCCGTGACTCACTCTAATTGGGTCTCTATGGAGAAGGTCAGAGAGTCTGAACAGAGTTCTTCAGTATCTCCAACATTGCCAGGAAATAACTCTTCCGGTCCTGTTACTAACACTGTTTGGGTGCCCATGGATATAGCCACAACAGCTGTCCACGGCTCCATACTGTCTCCCGCATCTCCAGAAAATGATGCCACTACAATTAAGACTACCTCTGATCATGTTGCTTTTGAAACAACTACTGGCCACATGAGTCCAACATCTCCTACATATCCATCCTATGATTTTAATACCGGTGCCCCTAAGAGTATGACAAGTTCAGTTACCGTGGAAGAAAGTACAAATCCTACTCATGACCACTCAGTTTCTAACACCGCTCCAGAAAATGACACGGTTCCCACCAAGACACCCGAAAATGTCACGACAGATCTAGAATTTTCCTCTGGGTATTTCTCAGCTTCCACATCTGAAAATGGCGTCAGCCACCCTGCCACTAATCACATTACTATGGAAACAGCTACAGCCCATGTCTCAATTGCATCTTCTGTACCAGAAGAAACTTACTCCACAGCCATAACAAATACAGGATTAAACACTATGGAAACGATTACTGCCTCTTCCCATAAGTCCATGCCTGTGTCGCCTGAAATGAGCTCTAATGATTATGATAATACTTCATTTCAGACCACCACTGACACTGTTACAACCCACACAAATAAAGCCAGCAGTTCTCTGACAAAAAATGAATCTACTGCATCTTATCAGGTCACAATCGAGGACGTCCCATCAAGTACTCATAACCCCGGGGTATCTCAAGAAGATAAGCACACCACCACTGTCACTTGCTCCACTCAGGTCACACAGCAAAAGGTCACAACCCCTGTTTATAACCAAATATCTTCTACATCTCGAGAAAATCACCATGGCACTAGTATAATAACTACTGATCATATCACCATGGAAACAACTGCTGATATCGCTACAGCAACTTCTACATCTCCAGAAAAACAAAATGGCACTAGTGTAATAACTTCTAATCATATCACCATGGAAACAACTGATGAAATGGCTGCAGCAACTTCTACATCTCCAGAAAAACACCATGGCACTAGTATAATAGCTACTGATCATATCACCATAGAAACAACTGCTGATATCACTACAGCAACTTCTACATCTCTAGAAAACTACTCTACCATCCCTGGAAGTACCCCCAATCATATTACCGTGGAAACAACGACAAACTATTCTGAGAATCTCACAGCATTTCCGACATTTGAAAATGATTTCTCCACGCCAGCTTCAGATTATACTGCCTATACCCCTATTGCATCCTCTGGAACTCCAGCAACTGACTTCTTTACCCCTGTTGGCACCTTGACTGGAACAACAACAACCTCTGTCTATCATCCCATTGAATCCACTACACCTCTCACTGATACCGACACAACCTTGGTTCAAGGTCCTGCTACAACTCAAGAATCAGAAAACGCCTCGATCACTGAGTCCCTGGGAAGTGGCACCAGTGAAATTAGCACAAACCAGTCACCTGCTACCCCCGTAGATCAAACAACCACGATCACGACGGAAGTCACGGTGACAACAGTTACAGGTCCAGCTGGGCCCCCTGCAGGTACGTCCTTCACGCCAAGCGCGTCCAGCTGGACGACGTGTCTGTCTCGGCTGTCTTCGCAGTCTAGCTGAAAATCGTACTTCAGATTGTTCACACATTATGCATTGTATTGCACACTTGTTAATATCAACTTCTGCACTTTATGCAATTCATCAATTGTACTTATTGTCTTAATGTTATTTGAGCACCCCTTTGCACCACCTATTTATTGTATATTTGTGTCTCTTTGTCTCGCATTGCCATGTCTCTTATTGGGCTTCTGTTTGTCCTGTTGTCCCACCATGCGCCTGTCCCCTCCCTCCTTCCTCGCAACACACGTGACAATAAAATTTGATTGAAAGCTTGATTTTATATTCCTTCTCTGTCTGCACCCCTGACGATACAGATGCCACCAGCGACGTGGACACCGTGTCGGGCGATGGATCCACCAGCTCTACAGTCACCACGACCACGATGCCTGTCCCCATCACCAGTACGGGCATCCCCTCCCTCCTTCCTCGCAACACACGTGACAATAAAACTTGATTAAAAGCTTGATTTTATATTCCTTCTCTGTCTCCGCCCCTGACGATACAGATGCCACCAGCGACGTGGACACCGTGTCGGGCGATGGATCCACCAGCTCTACAGTCACCACG
>JAODKL010000119.1:786943-804738 GCA_026780765.1 Petrocephalus schoutedeni
ACCACGATGCCTGTCCCCGTCACCAGTATGGGCATCCCGGAACAAAGCAGCAGTCATTCTACTGAGCCGGTCACTGAGTTCACTACTGCACCAACTACCACAAGACCTCCTGTCAGGCCTGGAGGTATGTGCTGGGTGGTTTTTAATGGACCTCAAGCAAGTAGAAAGTGCATTAAAGAGATGTCATGGACACTAAGGTCATTCAGAAGGGTAATGTGAAAGCTGACTCGAGAACTGGTGTCAGAATCGGACCAAAGCTGTCTCCTTGTTGTTAGAGATTGTGGGCCCCATGAAAGTATATCATATTGGGCCCACAACCCAAACCAATCATATTATGTTCCAGATTTTTAGGGCCCATGTCACTCAGGAATCGTCCTAAATGCCCCCCCTCCCCTGTACAGCACCCCTTCTTGTAGGTCCCAAGAAGGACAACAGCTTGGGGCGCTCAGGCATAAATCAGTGAAGTTTTCAAAGTGCGTTCGGCATTATACAGTATATACAGACCTGCATGATTTTACTGTATTAAACTATAACCTGTCATTTATATTGCCTATTAAGCAAACAAAGACTGCAATGGTCTCCCAAGCTAAAGGCTGTCATGTTGCAGTTCCTGCATAAGGGTTAGCTGCTGCCCTCTGACTTTCAAGCCAGATTGGATTTCTGATGCATGCCGGACTTTCGCAGTTTTCATAATGGCTAGTGCTCTTGATAATTAGCTACGCACTTTAATGCCAGATGACTTACGATTGTCAGAGGTCGGACTTATATACTTTCAAATTTGTATGCTTGGATAAGGGATGCTGCTAATGATTTTGGGCCCCATGAAAGCATATCATATTGGACTCCCAGCCCAGGCCAGTCCAATTATGTTCCAAATCTTGGAGCTGTCCTTATGTACGCTTGAGCCGGAATTTTAACTGGAGCTATACGGGTTCAAGTGTCTGGTTCTGACATATAACAACAAGACAGCACCTGAGATATGACAAGTCCGTCCTCTGTTGGACTCAAACATAATGGGTTTTAAGGTGCAGGATATAGTGAGTGCACTATAGGGTCTTCAGACTTCTGACTAATGCTTTTCATTGCTCTTGGTTTCCAGCAGGTTTCTGTCCCTCGAACCCATGTCCGTTTAACAGCGTCTGTCTGGAGCTCGTCGCCGGCTTCAGCTGCCGCTGCCTGGCTGGGTTTTACTTCTCCAGCGGCCACTGCATCCAAGGTAGCGGCCGATCGATGAAATCTCTGAAGTGACCTTCTGTGACCCTACAGTAGGCTTCTCAAGCCGCTAGTATCTCGCAGGGAGACAATTCTATAGTATTCCATTATAAACCTAAAATAAGCTAAATCAAAAGCGTTGGGGTAGTTTGCAATCCCTACAAACTATTTACAAGGTAAGAAAACTGCACACATGTGAGAATCGTCTCATGTGATTACCGATTTGGGCCCAGAAACCTGATTTGGACTATACATTGCCAGGAATGACGTCACTTCGCTTGATTTTATGATTTGGTTTATTGCAGTTTGTTTTGCAATAGTTTGTATTTATCACTTATTTGAGTTATAATTAATGTATTTTTAAATGATTATACAGAATTTGTACTTAACGCATATCAGGGTAGAGTGTGCCTCTGTGCGTATGATCAGAAGGTCGCTGGTTCGAGCCCAGCCTCGGCACGTCTGTGGGCCCTTGAGCAAGGCCTTTAACCGCTGCACAAGGTGGCTGCCCTACATGGCCAAGCTTGCTCTCATGGAGAGCAAGGTTGGGGGAGGTGAGAAGAGAATTTCCCCACAGGGATCAATAAAGTATTAATTATTATTATATTTATTATTTTGACTGTCAGGAGTGACGAGGTTTTTATCAGATTATTATACTGAAGCCTCAAAAGTAGAGGTAGAAAGCAAAAATCTTTATTTCTTGGAAAAAAAAACATGAATTGTAAAATGAGTCACCGCAAAGCAGTAACGAGCAGAAATGGTGTAATCTTGGTGCCCACGTGGTCCAAATCAGGGTTTCCCATCCAAATTGAAAAGCTCCAGCCGGCTGACAAAAGTTGGCGACCCTGGTGATCAATGCACTTCTCTAATCTAAACTGTGTACACAGTATGGGAATCTATGCATTCATTACTGCTTTAATTGTGAGTAATGAGGAGCTATCGCACTAAATACACTAACCTTTACAATTCCCCTGATAAACATTTAGAGAGTCAAAGAGTAGCTGTAAGCTGTGGGGGAAGGTAGCGAATACAGTGCATAATGGCGTTATGTTAATCTATAATGGTAAGTTATTTGTTCCGGTGTAGATAGCTTTGTACAATTAGCTATTTGCAAATACAGGTGCTTTCAGGCGGACATAATCCTTTTGTTGCAGCTAGAGTGTTTCCAGGAACTCTGCATATAAAAACACTGGAGTTTCAGTCTGAAATGAGCAACATGTCATCCCAGGTGTTTCAGGAAGTGGCGACGATGATCTCACAAGAGGTAGGCACTTTGGGAATCATTGCCAGTGTTACTGCGGGCTACACGAGCAAAATAGCAATTGTTTAAGATAGTGAATTTTTCCCCCATACTTTTTAGTTGAGGATGGCTCTGATGGAGCAGCCTGGGTATGTTAAGACCTCTGTCCAGGAACTCAGGTGAGTGCCTGAAGAAAGACTTCAAGCCAGTTTTGTAGTTGTTTAATTTACCCATTGAGGTCTTTATGTTAGTATAAACAGACATTCTAAGGCTTTTTGATTTATGCCGCCAAAACAACACCATAATGAGTCCTCTCCATAAGGTCTTTTGTTCTTTTTGACTCAGAGAAGGGAGCGTAGTGGCCTCAGTAGACAACATATTTAAACTTGGCTCCAATGCCACCAAGCAGTCCACCACGAGTGCCATAGAGGCTGCCATCCAGGACTGTGCTGGGAATTGCAGCCTTCTGGCCCAGGCGAAGTTCAACGGTATGTGGCCTATCAGTGTTTGTGGTGGGATGACATTCTGACTGCCAGGCTGGCATCTCCTGTCATGGAGGCGATGTGACACCATCAATGAAGCAAGGGCCTTCACAAATTCAGCTTATATCAAACGTATAAAGTCCTGGATAATAGGCTCCCTTTTCACTACGCAGTCCTACTTCCAGTCGTATCTCCAGTTCACCTTAGCATGTTTTTGGACTATAGGGGGAAACCGGATTAACCAGGGGGAAACCCGACAGTGACACGGCGAGAACATCCAATCTCCACACACATAGAACCTGGCCTTAATTACCACATTCAGATTACTTGCTGATTCCTCCCTCTCTTCTCTCACAGCCACAGACCTGTGCAAACAAGAGCTTGCCCCATGTGACCTCCAGACGACCAATTGTTTATCTCGAGACAATGGCACCGCCAAGTGCATCTGCAAGGAAGGCTACATCCCCTCCCTCTACTCCAACAACTCCTGTGCAGGTGATTTGTTTGTTCACCTCAACAATCACAATCAACCAACCTATCAGCTTGACAGCTGTTTCCACGGAGGACAAATTACAAGCACCTTTGACTCCGCAATACTTATTCTGCAAGAGCAGAGCATACTCTGGTTGCGATAAGTAAACTGCACCTATGGCGATCAGTGATTCAGTACATTTGGTCTACACGTCCAAAATTGTACTGAATTCAGGTTCTGTGTGATAAGAAGCAGAACAGTTAGCTTTGACTTGGCTTGATTATTGGCAAGTTCGGCCATTTTGGAAACAGACATTTATCGAGGCACTCTAAGTCATCCTCCATGACAGAAAGGCTGTGCGGTCAGTGTGAGGAGACAGAGGCTCTGTCTTAGGTGGGGTGGGAACGGATCCAGTTCTGGTGCTTGAGCTAGAGAAATGTTGAGAGTCAATACCAAGTGATGTCACATTCCTCCATGTCTCCGACTGTGGTTTATCTCCTCAGCGTGCCCCAGCGGCGAGAGATCAGAAAACGGGAAGTGTGTTGCGTGAGTATATCAGTGTTTTTTTATTAGGGAGGAAAAACCCAGTACCCAACCCACAGACGCCAAGTAATATCTTAGTGCCCCTACAGGCAATGCATACTGTTCATTCTACTTCTGTGAATATGTAGCTTTATGGCCAATATAGTACAGGCTGTAATTTTATCTACTAAATAGAATAATAACTCTGGTCACGTTGTTTGGAATATCATAAATGACTAGCTTAGAGTCATAATTATAACGAGGTTTAAACGTCGATCTTCGTTTTCAATTTTTGAAAACTGTACTTTGGCGCCCTCTTGTGTTCTAACGTAGCTCTACAGGACATTACAAGAGTTCACACAAGCGAAGGATAAGACCATCTTTATACCATACCCTGCTGTTATTTGTACTTTTTCCCCCCTGTAGGTGCCCGTTTGGTTATGGTGGATTTAACTGCCATGACTGTAAGTTCCTGTTTAAAAGTCTTTTTTTAATGCCTGAGCTTAAAATTGTTGAAAAATATTTAAAATATTGTTGAAACCCTGAATGCCCTCGTCATAGCGGATTTGCACTATAATATGAGAAACAGAATGGCAAAACAGTAAAACAAAACAGTGCTGTACTAAGTGAATATACTCCTGAAATCTTGCTCATGGTACTATAATGTGAGAAACAGAATGGCAAAACAGTAAAACAAAACAGTGCTGTACTAAGTGAATATACTCCTGAAATATTGGTGTGATGACCATCAGTAAGATCTGGAAAATCCCATGTGCACTATTGTCCATGCAAATTGCCGCTGAGGCATGTCGCCGATCCCCTTTCTGCAGCATATCTGCTGGCTGTGGTGGTGATCTCCTGCGTGCTGGGCAGCCTGTTGCTCACTCTTCTGCTGGCCTTCATCATTTACTGTCTGAGGTGAGCCGTTCAGACTGGGTCATCCATCTGAAGCTGAGCAGGTTTGAGTCTGGCCAGTACTTGAATGGGAGACCAACTAAGAAACGTTGGGTTGCTGCTAGAAATGATGTTGGTGTGGCCAGCAGGTTAGTCCATCCTGTGTTCTGTGTGGATCCCAGTGCAGTGATGGAGACACTATGCTGCAAGAAATGGCACTGTCCTTCAGATGAGACGTAAAGCTGAGGTCATAAAAGATCCCTGGGCATCTTTCAAAAGAGTAGGGGCGGTGTCCTGCCTAAAATATTAAGAGATGCGCATTGTGATGCCCAAAAGTTAGTAATCTTTATAAATTTGGCGTATCCTTAAGTTCGTTAAGTTTGGTTAGCGCAGCATGCCACATATTAGTTTTGATAAATGATGGAAGCGATAAGCACTGAGGTGGGCAAAGAAAGGGACAGCTTAGAAGCCACGGCACCTTTTAAAGGAGGAGATTGTGGATAAACAAGGTAAAAAGACGTCGGTGTTGTGGCGGTAGTGTTTGCAGTTTAAAGCCCCGCACTAGGCTGGACTGTCTCTTTCTCATTAGTTGCATCTTCGGTTCCTGCTGGGTTAAACCAGGCAGCGACTGACAACTGACAGCAATCCTGCCCGCTGTCAAGTTTAGAAGCGTGTGTCTCCCATCACTGCTGAACCACGCAGTTCATCACAGGGGAGCCAGGAGGTTTGCTTTCTAGGTTATTAGAGCTTTAATGAGCATGAGACAGCTTGCTGTGCTTTTGGCTTCCTGGCAGAGAATGGCTGTGGCATTTGTAAGCTAAGGGTTTGTCTAACATATGCAGCCCAACATGTTTTCGCAAACCTCCCTGTAGACAAGATCCAAGCCCTGAGGCAGCATGGATCCTTTATATTTGGTGTTCAGCTTTATATTTGGTGCTCCAGCTCTATTGCACCACGCTTGGCCATCAGAAACACGTACAGTGGTCACATTTCACTTCTGGTGGGTATTGGGGGTGTGGTTTCGGCGTATGCTCTTCAGATGGCCGCCGCGGAAGTCCGGGTACCGCAGCCCTTACCCGTCAGATGAGATGAGCTCAGTGTGGTCGCACCGGGAGGTCACCCACATCCCCCGGGCCAGCAGCAACTGGAACCCGACCCAGATGGAGATGGTGGAAAGCAGCGACACCGGCTCCCAGCCGGGCAGCAAGTTGCACGGAAATGGCGAGGTGAGGGGCTGGAGTTTTGGGAATCATAATGATCATAAATCAACATTGTTACTTGAAACATCTTTGCCCCCTGCACCTTTGGTTTCCCAGTATACTATTGGAATCAGTTTGCCTACCCATGCCTGACTAGTGGAGTCTTCTAAATGCCTAAATATGTGCCTTCACATTTCTTCTAACCCTCTCCCTTTCTTTTCTCTTGCTTTGCTTTACCTACTGTGCATTAATAATGTAACCTGCACAAGCCCCTGCTGGTCCAGCCTTAAAAATTGCCTCCCTATCCAAGCGGGTAGCTCTCTTCTGCCTCCTAGTGGTGACTTAGGGAACAAAACAAAAACTTTGATTTTGCAAAAGCTTTTCTTCCCGAAAGCTGCTTTTGAGATCTACAGAGTACTTTGTCTTCTCCTTTTAGATGGAGTCTTGCAGTATCGTCCCTGAAGACATGAGGACCTTCAAAGGGAAAAACTCTTCAAGATACTCATACCTGATCCAAGGTCACCAAAATCCATACTTTATTGCAGATGAAATAAAAAGAGCCACATAGCTTCGTTTTTTTCTTTATTCATTATTTTTTTTTTAACTCGGGAGAGGAATATTCAGATGGACACAGAATGACCTGCATTTCCTCCTGTGCAATTTCAAGACAATTCCTCAAATGACGCAATCAAGGCAGTAGATGGTGAGCGTAAAAATTGTAGCAGATGCGTCAATGGTTTCTGTCCTAATCCAGCTAGACCCAGGAGTATTTGATCAACAACTCTGCTAACTCCGACATTCACCTACATTAACAGGCTACTCATTTTTAAGTTTTAAATGGCACCTTTTAGCAATGTGATTTAAGGGAACAAATCCTTAATTGTGAAACCCATCAAGAATATTTTCGTCTCAATTAATATGCACAGCTGTTGGTATTTTGCCCGGTCCCGAGAACGCGATAAGACGCAATGCACAGTTTCAGCCAGAAGATGTCACCATTTCTTAATTTTTTGGATTTCTCCAGACTGCTTTATGTTTGTCGGGATGGTGACCTTTTTTCACGTTTTAATAGCTTTTTTAAATATCTAATTTGATTATGTCCCTTTGTTGTGTATTAATGACTGAATTTCTTGCCGATACACTGGGAAGTAATTTAGCTGCTTTTGTGCATGTAGTTAATTTAATTTTACGCCCTTTTGTGAGTGCGATGCCTCAGAAGGCAAGCTGATAGTCTTCTGGCGCTAAGCTGCAGCTTTCCTCGCGGGAGCTCTAGGCCTGTGGCTTTGTCCTGCGGGAGCTGCCGGTTAACGTGTGCCTGTTATCGCGATCCGTTTGAAAAAGGCATGGAAGAAACATGGAGCTTATCATAAAGTGTTTATTCTGGTTGTGCCAACTATGTACGTTTGCTTAGACTCAAAGTGAATGTATGCCAGTTATTTTCTTATTTCTCCTGTACATAAGCACCATTTGCTTAAGGTGTGAGTTGTTGCTCTATTTTTTAATGTACATAAACCTTTTTAAGTCAGGCAGGCATTTTTTGGTAGATTATAATGTTAGTGGATGAGGAAATAAATCAAGACAATTTACAGCCGCCCTCTGACCCAGTCATTTTTGTTCTGCCCATGTTTGTGTAAGTAAAACTCCAATGAGCATCTATATCACAGGCTTTTGTTATCACAGTTTAATAAGCTCTTCATTTTAGCTAAATCTGGGATAGCTATTACTAGGAAAAACATTTAAAAGGGGCACTACATTGTAATTGAGCTAAATAATTAGTCTCCAGAATCATGTGCTGAATGACAAGAATTGGTTGATGATTAATGGTAAGCATTGCATCAAAGGTTACCTTAAGCCATATTAATCAGTTATGAAATTCCTATGACGCTGAAAAGATTTTTGTTTAATTCTGTTCAAAATTTGCTATAACAAAACTGCCTAGAAGTCAACCAAAAATAGCCTAGAAGTCAGTCAGATTTGATTGTAAAATTAAGCATGTGATTCCTTGAATTAGTAAAAGATAAGAGTGGTGTAGTAGTGTGCCACCATATAACCATGACTGAAAACCGAGACCAAACCATGTAACAGAGATTGAAAGGCTTGCCAGTCTTTGGATGCAATGCTAAAAACTGCTTCTGGTACATTCTGGGTAATTTTAAGCTCCTATGGTGGAGTCGTGGTGGTGACCGAGTCATCCCCAGGGTGTCATTTAGCAATGTCATTAATTTCTGCAAACTGCTGTAAGTTTTCTTAAAAATGTCATGCTGTATTTCACCCAGTGGGGGGCAATTCAGAAAGTGATTAACTGTCATTGTTGACATGCCAACAATGAAATGTGTCCTCTACATTTAACCCACATGTGACGTAGTACTGGGCAGCTAATTCAGCACCCAGGGAGCAGTGCTTGGGGACAGTACCTTGTTGGTCAGGGATTTGAAACAACAACCTTTCAAACATAAGTACGTATCCATAACCATATGGCCACCCCTGCCCACTTCAGAGGTAAGTACTGCCTAATAAATGATGGAAGGCATTGTATGAGAAACTATTTAAAATACAATCCAATAAAAATTAGTTGAACATACTTTGTATGGCAGTGCATATTTGCTAATGTGACTTCAAAACTCTTGCTGCAAGTTGTGGACCACTGCCTGGGAGACAAAATGCATCATGGGAAATATGCATAGCGTGTTGGCTGTCAGTCTGTGATGCGATGGTCCCGCCCGCGGCACATTTTGAGTTCTCATTTATCCCATCAGGGGTTCATATGGATGCTGCAGTGGCTGTCACTGAAATTATTGGGATCTCTCTCCAAACAGACCCAAAATAGCTACTGCCTTCCCTGGGAATCCTCAGTTTCCTTTGGCAAATGATGTCGGACTAACGGCTGATTGTGGCTATGTGTAAGCCCGACCTGGAGAACTCAAAGATGAGCGTTTCAGCTCAACTGTCTCTTACACTGTCAAGGCTGCCAGGAGGAGCCCCTCGGTCAGGTCGCGCCAGGCTGGTTGGTCAGCAGGTATCTTCTCTGGGATTGCCCTGAAATGGCAGTGCTTCCCAGGTGCTGAAGCCATCTCTCTGTATGCTCGTCTTAATTTTCCTGCTGGTTGTTGCTTTGGGGCAGAAGGTGGCCGTGTCAGAAAAGGTGGTGTTTCAAATTTCCAGAATGTACCTTTGAGAAGTTCTACATAATTGGATTCATACATGATTAACCTGTACGTTAATGTAAACTGAACTGCCTTGGACAATTGCAGCAATTTATTATGCATGCCAAACCAGTTGTATTAGACACCATCCATCGTTCTTCTTACATATTACCCTAGTCAAGCTCTTGGAGAGTCAGGAGCCTATCCCAACAGCATTGGGCATAAGGCTGGGAAAAACCTTGGAACTATTAGAAACCCCTGCTCAGAATTATCCACTAACAGTATTCTTTTTTAATTAAATATGTTGGAAAAAATGTTTGGCAAACTAAATTATAGTCTGGCATATTTTCTTGCTCATTGGATGTCAAAAAAGAAATCCACAGGGTGTCTAATTTGTGTGAGTGAAGGAATGGTAATAAATGTCTTTTAGCCATGTTTTTGTCTTATTTCAGTTCATTGTATCATTACATATGGCTCATTGTTGGGAGAACCTGCCCATAGTAATACAGGAATATCAGCAGTGTGTGAGAGATCCATGCATTACCACCGGCAAACCGTAGCATGCTTCTGACAGGCTATGTACAACTGCAACCACCTCTGGGGTAGATAGATGGGAAGATTAACAAACTGGCATGCTGTTGTGGTTGCTCAGCAGGGGAGATGGAACGGTGTCAGGTGATCGTGAAGACGGTGTTGTGTGGATGAGATATGGATTTTCCCACAATGCCCTGGGATGCATCCTTGGTATTTTTGATAACAGGTATATTCTGCATGAAGGAGCTCTCAGTCAGCATCGTTACGGGCCTGACAGCCCTGACTCCCACTCACTGTCACGGCCCCATCTGCCTGACAGGAGAATATTTTTTACTCCTTGTGCACCCCCTGTGCCTTGCAGAAATCCCCGTCGATTCTGTTGTGGTGTAATGTGCTGTAATAAGACTGGAATTTAACCGGATAACTCTCTGCCACGAAGAAGTTTGAATTATAAAAAGTGGCCTTTCTTTTTCAGGTTTCACATTTATTTATTGCATTATGACTCTTTTACACTTAATTTGTATCAGGATAAAATCAATAAGAGTATGAAGACAAATAATAAAGGCATGTCGATCGATTACAGTAAGGCAGTGTTACCCAGTCTGGTCCAGGGGGACCCGCAGTCTGGTCCAGGGGGACACATTTTTGCTCCTTCTCAGCTTACTGCCAGACAGTCCACATCTACTGGGAGCTGGGCGGGAGTGAAAACGTGGACTGTCTGCAGGTCCCCAAGGACCGGATTGGGAAGCACTGCGGTTAGCTAGCTGGCCCAGGAATGCAAATACATTATTGTGTGATATATAATGCATAGAATACAGCTCCAGGCTTGGATGCTGAGCAGGAGCTTGGATCTTTTGCTGTCTTACCCCTACTGATGTCCTGACTTTCAGCAGTGTTGGCAGGAAACTGAAAGCACTTAGAGCATCCAATTAAATATCCATTACTGGGAAGTCCTCTGCATGCCCATCCCCCGTTTCCCATCCCCCCTGCAGCTTGAAAGCTTTCCCATTAAACTCAGGGAAATTTCTCTCTCTCTCTGTCTCTCTCTGTCTCAGTCTCTCTCTCTCTCTCTCTCTCTCTCGCTGGCTCTACTTGCCTTTCCTCAGGCCTCCCGTTTATGGCTTCTCATGGCCTGCCTTCACAGGTGCCAGGATACACTTGTCCTGTACTTTTTTCTCCATAATCCTTTTCGCTTCAGTGGTCTGAGAAGACAGCAATGAGTTTTGCTGGAGAAACACAACCACAGTAAACAGCAGTAGTCAACAGCATTGGAGCAAAGGTTTGGAAAGGAAGGATTAAGAAGCACAAAAACAAGGTCTGAAGAAATGTACCATCTAAAGTGCCACCTTTATTGGCAACTGAAACATATATTTCTCATTTGTACCTTAGATTGTATTTTTTTCCCCACACATATCCCATAATAGTCTCCTTTGAGATGCTCGTGGGAGTTTTAATACAAGCATGGTCTGAAGGCTGAATGAAAAATGATTGGTTCAGAGAGGTAGCCAATCAGATTGTACAGGAGGTGGGTCCAAGAGACTTTAGGAGGTGGGATAAAGACGTCTGATTGGTTGGTCTGACATCTGACACAAGACGAGATCCGTTGCCGCTCTGAACCAATCATTTTTCATTCTGCGTGTAAACTCCCTTGAGCTTTTGAAATACACAAAGGCACATAGTTAAGAGCAACCCTTGGCGCTTTTTATTGGGGGGGGGGTTAAGGACCTTGTTTAAGGGCCCAACAGAGATATGGATATTCTACCAAGCACAAGAACTGGCTTACCATGAGTGCAGGCGGTATCACAGGTGCAGAGGCCTAGCCCGTCAAACAGTGCTCTCTCTGGCCTGGCTTACCATGAGTGCAGAGACCTAGCCCGCTGAGCCACAGACCGCTCTGGTGACTCGTTTGACTGATTCGTTTCACTTCCGGTGACTCGTTTGAATACTGATTTCACTTCCAGTGATTCGTTTGAGTACTCATTTCACTTCCAGTAATTCGTTTGACTGATTTGCTTCAATTCCGGTGATTCGTTTGACTGATTCGTTTCACTTCCGGTGACTTGCTTGAATACTCATTTCACTTCCCGTGATTCGTTTGAGTACTCATTTCACTTCTGGTGACTTGAGTACTCATTTAATTTCCGGTGACTAAGTACTCATTTCATTTCCGGTGACTTGTTTGAGTGATTAGTTTCATTTCTGTTGATTCGTTTGACTGATTCGTTTGAGTACTCATTTCACTTCCGGTGACTTGTCTGAGTGATTAGTTTCACTTCCGGTGATTTGTTTGAGTGATAAGTCTCACTGCCGGTGATTCTTTGACTGATTCGTTTGAGTACTCATTTCACTTCCGGTGACTTGTTTGAGTACTCATTTCACTTCTGGTGATTCATTTGACTGATTCGTTTCACTTCCGGTGACTCGTTTGAATACTGATTTCACTTCCAGTGATTCGTTTGTGTACTCATTTCACTTCCAGTAATTCGTTTGACTGATTTGTTTCAATTCCGGTGATTCGTTTGACTGATTCGTTTCACTTTCGGTGACTTGCTTGAATACTCATTTCACTTCCTGTGATTTGTTTGAGTACTCATTTCACTTCTGGTGACTTGAGTACTCATTTCACTTCCGGTGACTTTAAGTACTCATTTCATTTCCGGTGACTTGTTTGAGTGATTAGTTTCACTTCTGGTGATTCGTTTGACTGATTCGTTTGAGTACTCATTTCACTTCCGGTGACTCGTTTGAATACTGATTTCACTTCCAGTGATTCGTTTGAGTACTCATTTCACTTCCAGTAATTCGTTTGACTGATTTGTTTCAATTCCGGTGATTCGTTTGACTGATTCGTTTCATTTCCGGTGACTTGCTTGAATACTCATTTCACTTCCCGTGATTCGTTTGAGTACTCATTTCATTTCCGGTGACTAAGTACTCATTTCACTTCCAGTGACTTGTTTGAGTGATTAGTTTCACTTCCGGTGATTCGTTTGACTGATTCGTTTGAGTACTCATTTCACTTCTGGTGACTTGAGTACTCATTTCATTTCCGGTGACTAAGTACTCATTTCACTTCCAGTGACTTGTTTGAGTGATTAGTTTCACTTCCGGTGATTCGTTTGAGTACTCATTTCACTTCCGGTGACTTGTCTGAGTGATTAGTTTCACTTCCGGTGATTTGTTTGAGTGATAAGTCTCACTTCCGGTGATTCTTTGACTGATTCGTTTGAGTACTCATTTCACTTCCGGTGATTCGTCTGACTGATTCGTTTGAGTACTCATTTCACTTCCGGTGACTTGTTTGAGTACTCATTTCACTTCCGGTGATTCGTTTGACTGATTCGTTTGAGTACTCATTTCACTTCCGGTGACTTGTTTGAGTACTCATTTCACTTCCGGGGATTCATTTGACTGATTCGTTTGAGTACTCATTTCACTTCCAGTGACTTGTTTGAGTGATTAGTTTCACTTCCGGTGATTCGTTTGACTGATTCGTTTGAGTATTTGTTTCACTTCATTTCACTTCACTTATTTCACTTCCACTTACTCATTTCCGCTTACTCATTTCACTTCTGCTTACTCATTTCTGCTTACTCATTTTACTTCCGCTTGCTCATTTCACTTCTGCTTACTCATTTCAATGATCCAATCTTGGCGATGGCAAATGGTGGAAACCAGAAATGCAGAGAGCAATTACCGCTGCCATGGTTCCCCCTAAAAAGAAGATATTTTAAGAGTCTAACATGAAAGTGAGATGATGAAATTTCCCGACTGTTCATGATTTTTGACATTACACCTCTCTGTCTAGAGCCACTTTAAAAATCACAGCTGGGGCGGCTTTGATAGCATCTCTCACCGCAAGCGGTGTAGTGTTTACGTGGTAACCGGGCCCCAGTAAGGGTGCTTTGATTACTGCTGTGAAAATCAATGTGCTCTAAACAGCTGAGCGTCTCCCACCCAGTAACCTGAACCACATGCATTTGGGAGACGGTGCAGTCCTACGGTAACTGAGCTGGATGCAATCAGAACCCGAGTGAGGAATCTCGTGGAAGCCTCTCTCTTGAGGCATTCCGCAGGTACCATTATGGGGTTATTCCAGTGCACAATAGACAGGTAAAGGCCCAAAATTATCTCACATTTGAAAACCCTGAAATGATGTAGCTCATCTAAATGAATGGGTGTTTCCCTGCTTTTACAGACTAGTCACATGACCCTGTATATTTCCCAAGTGAACACCAGATCTCTGTCAATGGCTGCTTCAGGTTTCCTTCCATACATTTTATGACTAATACACGGAAAATAACCTCACTGGAACATTTTGTTGACGCCTGGTTATTATGCTAATGCTTATATTCTCTGACATCTTAATTATAGCCCTGTGTTGACCACAGCGCCCCCTGACATATCTCCCTCTGTGACGTGATGCTTTTACTCCATCAAAGCAGCCAAATGACCGGCAGTGTTTGTCACAAAAACACTGAATTGATGATGTTAGTGTCGCAGCCCTGTGACATGCAGGGGAGTTGCTCCCATAATGTTTTGTGCAACCCGTCTCAGGTCTGTGGGATGCGATTTTTGAGCAAATGCCCAAACACTATTTCCAAAGTCCCAGGGGGAGTATCAATGCTCACATTAGAATCAAAAGTGAATCATTGTGTCTAATATCAAGAATATTCTTCTGGAACATCTACACCACTTTGTCCCATTAACAGGCTAATTTTCAGTCGCAAATTGCACTAAATACTTATAACTGCTTTTGTTCCTCTTTGAAGAATACCATAGTGGGATAAGGAAAGTTGTAGTACTTTACTTTGGCCATGTGGTGGCAGCATTTTTGCAAATCTGGATCCCTGTTTTCACCCTACATATTAATATGACCCTACTGGATTCTCCCACATTACTTACCTTTGCATGTAACCTCCTTTGCCAAAGCTGCCATGCACTAACACTGTAGCAGCCTCACTTTCCTCGAAATTACCATTTCTACTAGATCGTTTTTTTTTTGCTCCATAAGAACAACTCCGAACATCTAAGATCTTTTACATAGTACAGTCCCATGTCTGTCAAACATCAGGCTTGGTTACGACAAGGAGGTTTTACAGGCCGTATTGTGTTGTTCGCAATAGTAAGCCTGTGAGGCTCAGCCATAGTGACTCGGAGCACATTTTTCAAAATAACATTACTTAAGCAATACTACAAGGAATAGTTCATGGAATGAATAAATTAATGGTCATTATGATTTAGCTAATAATGCCGATGAGACATATGACAGCTTGCTACAAAGCAAAAATGAATCCCCTTAAATGCAGTGTCTTTTTAAAATATTTTTCTCGAACACTTCTATTATATCCTCTTGCTCATGGCTGCCAGGTTGGGATGAAAACATGGACTGGATCGGAGCCTTATGTACACATGTGTAAACTGTAAGATTTATGCTTGTAGTCATCATATTTATTTAAGTTTGTTGTGCTTTTGCTGCGATGAATTGAACCATACCATATTCTATACTGTGTTTCATTTAATATGTTTTACATTGATTTGACTTGAGTTTTATCTGAAGCTATGAACAACCGAGAAGGCAGCATCAGTGAGTACCTGGAGCAGTTGGGGTTAAAGGCCCAATGGTGAAATCACTCTGCCAACAGTAAGAGTTTAACCCGGTATCTCTTGATGACAGGTACCACATCCTAACCCACTAAGCCGCACACTGCCCCCTATAGGCTGAGACTTGGCATTACACAACCTTGTCTGCTTCGGTGGGGAATTGTGGCCCCACCCGAAGGCCAGATCATTGCGTATCAGACAACAAGACTCTTCGAAGGACCTCTGGCAGCAGCTACAGCTAGCCCTAGCAGCTGCACGGAAGACGCAGCCCCTGGGTTGGGCCACGTAAGGCCTAATTATCTCCATTCAGTCTTGGGATGGGGGGCGGGGCTTTATAAGCAGTTGCCTAGGAGATCAGTCTAGTTTGGCTTATATGCTTATGTCAGTCTACCCCAGAGTTTCATTGCCAAATATCAGCCTGTATTCTGCACCAAGGTCCCCAAAGTTAAAACAGCACTTAGCTGTTTTATTTTTTTTTAGCCAGCTATCCATCTCAGTCATTGTGGCACCAACCTCATTACGTTTTTGGCGATGATTTGGGTAAAGTCCTTCATCTGATTATATAAATCCAAGTACCACTTCCTGGCTCAAAATTTATGACACATGCTTAAATATCCACTGAAGCCTGCAGAGATATTCTTATATGCCTGGCTCACACTACTGGTGATTAGCGCATTTTATATTGCCCACAGTTTCCAGTCCGTAGCTATCAGTGCACGGAGTAGCTGAGCTGATCTTGAGATCTCTTTAAAGGTGGTAAGAAGTGAGATAATCCACATGGCAGGTGGATCCAACCGTGCGGGTGACTGCAGCACTGTCACCTGATGTCTATCCTAGAATAGGTGGGATAAGCCCCTATCGTTTGTTGGGGGGAGTTCCCGGTGCGAAGTCGCTTTTGGGAAACAGATGGTGGAGGAGATTGTACGGAGTTCAGATGGAAGATGGGAAGTCGTCAAGATGCGGGGCGCACGCACTGCAGGGCTGCGGGGTCCGACAGATGGCCAATCCGTTTGAAGCCCGCCGTCTGAGTGGGCGGTCTTGGGTGTGCGGGTGACACGCGCTGACCCCTCGGCTGACCCGCTGCGATCGCCGTTCTATCCAAAGCCGTCTTACGTCAAGCCGGCGGGTGTCAGCTGGAGGTTCCCCTTGCCAGCAAGCTGGGGCCTCTTCAGGTAACTCGCTCTATCCTGCCAGGCGCCCTTTTTCTCGACAGTATTTTAGGAGGTAACAAGCCCCATGGGGGCTGGCCAAGGCTGTGTGTGTGTGTATCTATATCTATATCTATATGTGTGCGTATGTTTATATATATATATTTTATGTATAATCTATATACATAAATATATATATATATATATATATATAAATATGTATGTGTGTGTGTATGTATAGATAGATATATGGGTGTATATATGGGCATGTGTATATATATATATATATATATATATATATATATATATATTGTCAGGCTTTAGTCTGATTTGCCAAACCAGATAGATTTCTGGGATGTGAAACAATAATAGATTCCTGTAGCCTCACATGAACCCATTGATGCACACCTATTTATAAAGATGGGAGATAACGTCTATGACACTATCTGCTATCTGCTGTATATCTGCTATCTGCACTGGGAAATGCTGAGCAGATATTTGTGATTCAATTATGGAGACCCCCCCCCCAGCCCCAGCTCAGCCTTTGTTCAAAGTCCTGCAGGGAGCCCTTGATCTGGTGTGCATGCCCGACCCCGGCAGGTACCTGCAGCCTTGATGATGAGTTTCCTACCAGGCAATTGGCTGAGTGGACTGGTTCCATCCGCCAGTAGCGTGCTATGGTTCTGTTCATTTTCAGTTGGTAGCCAACCCACATAACACCTTCCTCCCACACACACACACACACACACGTATATTCCTATCTTAGTGAGGACTGTCCATTCTTTTCTATGGGAAAAACCCTAATCCCAGTCACGACACCCTTAACCTCAACTCAGCCCTAACCTTAACCATAAGCAACCAAACAAAATACACTGACTGTATCATATGTCAAGGTATAAAATTAAGTCTGAAGTAGTGGGAACAGAAAAAAGGACCTCACTAGTAACGTTTTTTTTCAGGATGTACTGTACTTGTGAGGTCTCTTGGTCCCCAGAAGTATAGGAAAACGTCTACACACACACACACACACACACACACACACACACAGTCTTCAAACGGCAGAGTGCCAGACTCTGCAGGGTCTCACTCTTTGATTCAGAACCCCTGGGAAATTATCCCAAGTGCCCCCCCCCCCCATGCTAACAGCTCTCTCTGGATCAGACCCGCCCCCTCAGTGTGCTTCGTGTGTCAGATACGGAGGAACAATGACAGCAATAACAAAGACAGAAAGTGCTCGGGGGGGCTGGTGTCACACTGTCTGAATGCCCCTCGGATAAAATAAATTAACCCAAAAAGGGGCACCGGCCAAAATGAATGACAAGGACATCGAGGCACGTTTGGGGGG
>JAODKL010000119.1:804966-835043 GCA_026780765.1 Petrocephalus schoutedeni
GCCTTGTAATAACTCAGCTGAACGCAAAGACCAAGCTGAGAGCTTCAGTGTGTTTACTAGCACACTGACAGGCGGTGATGCTGAGGCTGGAGGGGGTGGGGGTGGGCGAGCGAGGGAGTGGAGAGGGGAGGGGAGTGGCGAGAGAGAGAGAGAGAGCGAGAGAGAGAGGAGAGGAGCGAGCGGCAGTGGCGGCAGCAGCACTCGCACGGCAGCCAGCGGCGCATCGAGGAGTGCAGAGGAGCGGAGAGGAGTGCGTCTCACACGAGCCAGGTACCGGAGGTAAGGGGCGGGGGCTCCGAAACCACGCAGGCTGACTATTGGTGGGGGGGGGGCATTTCGCTGGCTGGGGGCCCATTCCCCCCCAGTGCTTTCCAGTTTGTGGGTGTGCGTCACAGACTGGCCAGCAGTGGGATGGGTGGGGGTGGAGTATACACTGGTGCATTATCAGGCTTAATGGGGGGGGGGGATACTCTGGGGAATAGCCCCCCCCCTTCCCAAGGTGCGTACACGATGTTCCGGTTTCTGGGACGCCTGGATCTCCAGAGCCGTGCCCCCTTTTCGCCCTCCCCTGGCCGGACCGACTGCCAGGTCGTCAGTACCCTCCCCACGGCCCTCCCGTGACGTGTTGGAAGCTGCACGGCACGAGAGGCGAGAAGCTGCACCCAGCGTGAGCGTGTGCAGATTTATCCCGTGTCGATATTCTCCGAAGCTTTTATTGAAAGTCCCGTGCCTGCATAGGGAGTCTGCACCAAAGCAGGGGTATTCCCATACTGCCCCCTACTGACGGCTGTGTCTGTGGCCTGGCGCTCTGATTGGTGACTTTGCAGGGGGTCAGGCGGCTTACATGCAGTTCCTGTAATCTTTAAAACCCATGACCACAAACACCGCACCCTGACACTGTCAGTGCTAGGTGACAGCACTGTCACCTTAATGCCATCGACCATTTTGTGTTATTATTGAGTTTCCAGTTTATTTTATGTGTTATAATGTAGCTAGCTTGTTTTTTGTGTAGCATAGCTTTGGAAAACCCTTTTCAACAGGATGTCGTCAGACACTTGAATCAGCAAAAAATGCGTTTCATTAACATCTCTGTCAAGCTGTTGCTGGTTGACATACTGTAGGCCTGCGGGGGTCTCCTGGGGGCGTCCTTCTCGTTGGGTCAGTCTTGAGCTGTTGTTTGTGTGTCAGTCGGCCATGCAGCTGTGCTTCCTGCGCACCTGTGCCTGATGGGTCAGTTGTCCTCATGTAAGAAAGCAAGACGTCCTCCTATCTGCCATCATTGACCTTTGACCCCATGTGTTGTCTGTGGTTGGGTTCCAGAGAATCCCGTGTGGGAACATCCTACAGTTTGAAAGCCATTCTTGGGTTTCTGCAGCTTTGGCCAGCTGCCCAGGCCATTTTGATGAATATAAATTAGATTCCTGGCTTGAATGACATCTTTACTGTCTGCCCTATTGGGCTTCAGGTGGGTCGTTGGCAAGCTCCTCTGTGTCAGGCCCATGTGGTCTTGCATTGCCACAGTCAAAGTCTTCTGTCAGTCTCTGTTAGGTTTGAGTGATGGTGCGGGGGGAGGGGGCGCATGCCTCTTTGGGGGCCCCTGATTGGGTGAAAGGGGGGTGATACCGGAAATGGAGTGGGCAGTCGCCATGGTGCGAGGTTTCACTCAAGTGCTTGAGGTTGGACCTTCTTTCACAACGAATCGTATGTCTAAAATGCATCAGTCTGGGAGTGTATGGAGTTGTGGGCGTACCACACACCTCAGGCCGGTGATCTGTTCCGCTGTGCAGTGGACGGACACAACAGAATTAGTAATGATTGGTGTAGTGATTTTTAGAATGATAACAATGATGTACTCGCACATGATGAGGGGAAACCTCAATCAGGCCAGTGATGCATGGATTTTTCTTCTGTCATGTGACGACAAGGATAGATAATGATTGGTGGGCCGACCGCATATTTGCATGTGGGTAGGACCCACTGAAGATGAATTTGTAATGCTTTGCTCTCTTCTCGTTTCATGCCAAAGGAGGCAATGAGCTTCTGACTTGCAGCTGGCTCATTATGACAACTGTGAATTTCTAAAGGCCCTGACTGTTAGATCTCTTCATTTTATTTTCACCACTTCTCCGGTGGTCTCGCACATTCTTTCAGGATTTCAGCGGTAGCACTCGCAAGCCTCAGTGCCTCACTGCGTTAATAAAATCAAAAAAGCAATTACACGCTTAATTGCACAGGTACATTAATTACATTGCTGGCTTTTCAAAGAGAAGCTCTTTGATAGCCTTCGGAAAACAAGGCGTAGGTGTAAATTTCTCTTCCTGAGAGCGAATGGGAATTTTATGAGCATCTCAGCTACAGAATGTAAGATACTGCCATCTGATAAAAAGGGAGGCAGTCTATTAAACAACCGCAAGAGTGGGTCCAGGCTGATGTTGTGTGTGTGTGTGTGTCCGTCCTGTCGCACTGACAAGCAGACTGACCATAGGTTTGCTCCATTAAGCAAAGAGGGCAGAGACAGCAGGTCTCAACCTGGGGAGCTCTTGGGCCTATTTAGAGAGTGGGCGCGGCATCCCATCTTTCTGGGGACGTGGCCCTATGGGAGCCTTGCCGAGATATTAGCTCTGTCTCACACCGATGTGATTTATAATCTATACCCAAAGCAAAAGCGAGGAGGAAAAATACATCATAAGCTGGAACACAACACAGCGTTATGTCAAGGTGACTGGGGATGGTTCGTTAGTCATCTCTCGTTAAAAAGCAAAAAACACTCCAAGCCACATCGGTGCCTTTTACACCAGCTGTGGAACGTGTCCCATTTTGCTGTCAATCTCCTTCCCCATGGCCTTGCTAGGATTTAATTGTTCTGTATACCAGTGTTTTTCAACCTGGTCCGTGGGAGCCCCCACATTTTTGCTCCATCCCAGTTCCCAGTAACTTTTAAATGCTTTTAAACAGTCACCCCCCCCCCAATCCCCTGCTGGCACAACGCTTGTCTGATGACCTCACTACCATGTCTCCCAGAAGACCCCTCTTGGTGATGTTGGTACTTTAGGGGGTGGGGTGTCTGAGTGTGCCAGTTTCCCTATTGGTGGATGCCTGGGGGCCCTCATACCTGCTGTGCCTCCCAATAGAGCTCTTGTGGTGATGTCATTACTCAAAGGGGTGGGGTTTCTGAGTGGATCAGTCTCTGATTGGTGGATGCCTGGGGCCCCTCCCACCTGCTGTGCCTCCCAACAGAGCCCTTCTGATGATGTCATTACCCATCTTACCCTTCCCACCTTACCCATCCTAATGAATTCACGGCTGACAGATATGTGCTAATCCTTTAGCATATAATGCTGCTGCTACCAATTATCTGATGTTGTAATTAGACAAATTAGTTTCTGATGTCCTTTGTATAGTAGTGCTATTTTACCCTTTTACTGGATGTGCGCATTGTTCATTTTCACTCTCTTGCGTGTCTAGTCATTTTATATCTGTGTGATAAACACGGGTGGCTGTTCTAGCCTAGAAATAGCCACATTGTTTTTAATGAGGTTTTGGACCACTGTCAGGCATCAGGCTGCACAGGGACAGCTAGAGCACAGGACAACCCGAATATAATCAACATTGCCAGAATAAATGCTGAAATAGCAGCACAGTAGCGGTTCTTGGCCGCCTAGGTCGACAAGCCTTTGCCGGTCCTGACTCGCTTGGGGCTCTGCGACCTTTGACCCTGGTCTCAGCATGTGCCCCCCTGAAACAGTCCCCCCTTACCCCAAGCTTGGCGCCCAACAGGCGCTGATCCCATATTGACGACGACCATCATCCGACTTAAAAGCAACGCTGCCCTTCGATGGTATGCTTGGTAATGGGGGGGGGCAGATTGGTGATCCATTCCCAGAATTCCTAGCTGCCGCTCTCTCTCAAAAAGGGAATCGCTAATCATGCCTCTGCTCATTACGTTCCAGCTTTCCATGTCATAGACGAAGTCGTTAAATTTTCATCACCGCCCCTCCTCCTCCTCCTCCTCCCTTCTTTATGTAAGGATGCAGCAGTGGGGGGCACAGACCTTTTCTCAGTCCCCTGACGCTGCTGACGTTTCCCATCGCACCGCCCCAATGCTGGGAAACAGATCCCACCCCACTAGGCTGTGCACCTGGCCTCCACCCCCCCTTCACGCTATTTATTTGACATGATGGGTGTTTTGATAGCTATGCTGGTAAGCTCTCCTTATCAGCCCTGCAAATTGCCGGAAGGCAGGCTGATTGAAAAGAGTCTCGTTGGACTCCTCGTATCAGACTCCTCCGATTAGAATCTCCAGACTCCAATCGTATCCGAGGACAATTCCGACATCCGTGCTAAATTAGCTTTGACGCGTGACTTTCACGGTAGGTTAGCAGAGAATGCATCATAAAAACGGAAAGTGACTTGGGCAGAGAGCACAAGTAATCCAAACGAACTCAATACCACCGTGTCTTTGAGAAACAGATTTGTCTGGCTTGTGTCACATGACTCGATATCGCGACTGATGAACGACTGTGGTTCCCGCAACCCGGCCTATGACGGTGGTGGCTTCAGGGAGAGTCAACGCATCAGCAAGACATCAATGCTGTAGACTCTGTTCGATCCCGATGATTCCACAACTCCTCCCCTGAAAGGAAAATGGTGCAGCGGACAGGAAGGACATGTTGTTAGTGATGCAGCGTCGGCTGTTTTTTGGCCACCTGGGCACGCCCACAATCGCAGGTCAAGGATACGCAGTGCTGAATGTGAGCTGTGTTCCACAATCAAGTGTTACTTGAGTTCCTCCTAGCTGGGGTGTAGATTGCAGTCAGATGAGGCAGCTGGTTTCTCCTCACACCTCACCAAGCCCTACCGGTGGAAAACTCCAGTGTTGTGCCTGCTGCACTTCCATCTCAGGCCACAGGGGGGCCCACTTCCAATCTACACTCTCCATCCCTCCATCCCTGCAGGTGAGCCCATCCATCCAGCATAATGAGCCGCTATCCCCAGCCTGCTTCATCAGGCCTGTGACATCTGGCATCACATTTTTGGGGGGGAAAAGTGGCCACCGTCTGCCCCCCACCCCGACCCCCCACCCCGCCCGCTTGGATCCGAGGATGGGACTGAAATGCCTCTTACATCGAGTGCCGATCAGAACGACTGGCTGTCGCTGCAATGCATGCAAATCCCGCTGCAATAGTGGCATGCGAGGGTCTGCTGGAGAGCCACCAGGCGAGATGAGGAGGACATGTCTGGCTGATGGCTGTGTCCCACTGCTAACCTGGCAGTCCAATTTACCGGGGAAAAACTCAAGGAGAATCTACAGCGTCTTGTTTCTGAGCTGCTACGAGGTCCTTTATTTCTCCTGTAACCAACAGTAACAGACTGTACCAAAACACCTCAGTGTTCCTAAGCGTTCTCTTCTTTTTTTGGGATGTTCCAGGTACCTCTGGCTCTGGGAAATTTTCAGATGATGGATTATTTGTTTCATGTTGTTCTTTGTAAAAACACCTTGTTCTTGCTCTGAAATCACATTCTTAAACTAAAGTAGATCTATCTATCTATCTATCTATCTATCTATCTATCTATCTATCTATCTATCTAATCTTCCTTAAAGATATTGTCACAATTCAGGCATCAATAACAAAGACACTGAACTAACACTCACATATACCACATGATTCAACCTTTCTTCCTGTAAAGTACGGGCCACACCCTCATGCTGATCTGAGGCTTCCCTGAATCACCACAGCCTTGAATCCGGGGTCACGCCATCTGACATCACCGGCGTCGAGCTCTGTCAGGGAGCGGCATTGACAGTTCCTGCCCGTTCTCGCCTGCCACACGCATGGCCCGAGTGAGGGCGATGCCTTTCACAGAGGCCCTCCATCACTGCCAACATCGGCTCCAGCGCCGGTTCTCACTTTCTCTTACAGTTTGTGTTGTTTTCTTTGTAACTCCATGGTTGAAGTGAGGCTTTCTGGACGGCGGGTTCTGTGTGAATTCAGGTGGAAAGAAAGCCCCGCCCCCCACCCAGCCGCTCTCTTTGTCTTGAGGTGGGCGTGTCTTGTGAGAAGACTGTTGCGGGAGATATTCCCCCCCCCACTCCTTTCTGCTGTCTATTCTACTACCCTGTGGGGGGTGCTGAGATTATGAGGAGTGGGTGACACCCTCACTTACCCACAATGCCTCACTAGCTGCTGCCTTATTTTGTCTCCTCTGCAGGTCGCCCCCCTTCCTCCCCCACGATGTCTGGATCTTCTTTGATCGCGTAAAACCACACTAACCCTAGTACCAGGTATGACTATTCTAATTAATTTACTCTTAATTAGTTACTGGATCAGGCAGCTTATCAAAGGATGCTTCATTGATTGTTGCAGCAGCTATAATCATTACCGTAACAGCGAAATTGACTTTTGGCATTCGCTCTGTGTATCACACGTGACCTGTATCTTCTGGTGTGTTTTATTGATCTCTTTTTGGTGTTTTTTTTTTTTAAATCCTCCCTCTCATCATAGTTGGGGATTGTCACCAGTGGGAGGGGGGGGGTCAGTTGTCATCATGAAATGTTACCGACGTGTCTCATGCCATGACGTACCTCGCTCTGCGTGCCAGCTTGATTTACACGGCCGTGATTCATCCGCACGCGCGTTGAGATGTTTAGTCTTCCTCCGCTCAATCCTGGTCTTATTTACTGCTGAGGATGTGCAGCTGCCTTCATATGATGGTGGAGAGGGGGGTGGTGTTGGGGGCTGCTCAGTCTACAGGAAGGGGAAGCCTCAGACTTCAGCTGTTGACTCTGCTTTAGAAAGTCATGAAGGTATCACAGTTATTTTTTCATGTATGCGTCTGAGATACATTCCCTTTCTTACCTGCCCCCCGGTACAGCTATCTTCCAGATTTACAGTTTACAACCCCCCTAGTTTATAGAGAAGCATTCTTTGACTCAGGTTTCCAGTCCTGATGTTTTTCTTTTATCTCTTACACAATCGCACACAGTACTTCTGTGTAGCATGATGCATTTTCTACCTGCTCCCTGCTTTGTGCTCAAAAGAAAATATGTAATACAAAGACAAAAAAAAACGATTACAAGATAAGAATAGAATAACAAGAAAGATAACAAAAATTATTACAAAGTAGACTAGAAAAATAGAGATCGGGACATAAGTAGGACCCCCCCGACCGCGGATGTATGTGAAGCTGGGGATTAGCCCGCCCCAGCGAGCGCCCGGCGCCGGCCGTGACCTGCGCTCCCGGTACTTCTCCGCAGTGCTGGATGGCTGCCCGCGGACCGGCTGCCGCGCTTCAGCTGGGAGCCGGAGTGCTGGAGATCCCATCAGCTTATTATATTTTTATCATGTTTTCTCTCTCCCTGAGTGACCGGCTATACGGATGTGTGAAAGCCTGACTTAGTTCCCGAAGCTAGCGGGGGTGGGGGGGTTGGGGGCGTCAGGGTGATAAATTATGCCTGCAGAGGACTCCCCCACCCCTCCATCTGCAGAGCAAATCGGGGGGGGTGAGGCACGTGCCCGCGGGAACGCCGTCATCCGGCCTCCAGGTGGGCTGCGATGCCATAATTGGGCTCACAGCACAGGTAGTGTTGGAAAGAGAAAGAGAGACAGAGACAGAGAGACAGCAACAGAGAGACAGAGACAGAGAGACAGCAACAGAGAGACAGAGAGACAGGGAGAGAGGGACAGAGACAGAGAGACAGCAACAGAGAAACAGAGACAGAGAGACAGCAACAGAGAGACAGAGAGACAGGGAGAGAGGGACAGAGACAGAGTGACAGCAACAGAGAGACAGAGACAGAGACACAGCAACAGAGAGACAGGGAGAGAGAGACAGAGACAGAGAGACAGCAACAGAGAGACAGAGACAGAGAGACAGCAACAGAGAGACACAGAGACAGGGAGAGAGAGAAGCACACAGAGAGACAGGGAGAGAAGGAGTGAGAGAGAGAGAGAGGATAAAGAGGGGTGGGAGAGAGAGGAAGAGAGGGACAGTGAGAGGGGAGGTAGAGGGGTGGGAGTGACAGCGTGAGAGGTAGAAGGGTGACATGGGAAAGTAACAGGGTGAGAGAGTGAGGTGGGAGTGTGGGGGAGAGTGAAGTGGGGGAGAGAGGGTAGGAAAAGAGAGGGAGAAGAGTGAGCTGGGAAAGTGAAAAAGGGAGAGGCACGGGAGAGAGAGAGGCAGAGAGGGAGATGAGGAGGAGCATCTCACAGTCTGCCTGACAGATTCCCTGTATGGATGTGTTTTCACACCCAGGTTCCCCCATTTGGGTGGCCCATGAAAGAAGCCATGCCCGTCCTCACAGCAGGCATAGGTAAGCACCCCCACAGCCCGCCTCCGATGGGGGGGGGGCACGAGGCACGGATGGCGGGAGGCCGCAGTGCAGCACTGCAAAGCCGTGCGAAGCGGCTCACTGAGACGTGCTGCAGAAAGTCACCCCCCTGCGGCGCCACCCGCATGCAGTTTGGTTCCCTGCATTTCAGGGACATGGGACTGGTTCACGCCTCATTTAAAATGCCTTGTTATGATCAGGGTGTGTACTGATTGGGCAGTTGGATGGATGGATACGGGCAAAAGGTACGTTTCATGCTGCCCTATTTCACCATCAGTCAGTCATTCTGCTGAGGGACTTAGTGATTTATTGATTTAGTAATCACTAGTGATTACTGATTCAGGTTAATAACTTTTTTTTTTTTTTTTTAATTAACAGCCACACTGTGACCTTCTGCACAGACTAGTTTACAGAATAAACTAACATCAGATTCCTGTCTTACCCTGGCAAAATTCTGGTCCAAATCTGGTCTTTAAGATGCTATGTGTCTTTGTATGTGTGCCCCGTTCAGGGCTGCATGAAACCCTAGCCCTTCTGACCTCCCAGCTGCGTCCAGACGCCAACCACAAAGAGGACATGGTCTTCCTGAAGGACGTCTTCAGCGAGAAGAGCCTGGGCTACCTAATGAAGGTATGGGTGGGTCCGCAGCCTTCCTCCATAACTAAGAAAGCACATACAGAGCAGACAAACACAGCATCCACAAACAGCACGCAGTGGTGATTTACCCGTCGCCCGTGCGACTCGGCATGCGTGTGGGCGGCGGAAGCCTTGCCGGCTCCATGCGGACCTCACGCCTTCTCTCACCTCCTGTCTCGGCACAGATCCATGAGAGGCTGCGGATGTACGAGCACCAGTGTCCCGCCCCCGTCCTACACAGTGCCTCGTCTCTTGTGGAGGACGTGAGTACGGCCCTATAGGTGTCGGATCTATACCCCGACGGCTGCCTTTGGCGTCTTTTGGTTAGGGGCCTGGTATTTGTTTTTCTTTATGCTGGTTGGTGATGGATGGGCAGGTTGGTGGCTGGGTGGAGGGATTGGTGGACAGGTGAGGGATGGATTATTGGATGATGGGATTGGTGGATATATGGAGGGGTTGATGGTTGAATGGGGGTTGATGTCCAGATGGAGTAAAGTATGATGTGTTGGGGATTGATTTCTGGATGGAGGGACTGGTGGATGGAGGAATTGATGGCTGGGTGGGGGATTGATAGTTGAATGAGGGATCAGTGTCTGGGTGGATGGGGTATTGATGGCTAGATGAATGACTGATAGCTTGATGGAAGGATGCAAGGCTGGATGGATGCATTTTGGTTGTCACAGATTTTTTCCTGGCTCTGGCATTTTCAGCCATCTGTTTAACTTTGTAACCTGAAGCCCTTCCACAGACAGATATTGATGGTGGGTGCCGGGGCAGGGGGCACAGTGTGTAACGGCAAATAGACGTACAATCAATTGTTTCCATTTGCTAAAAGAGTGACATGAAACTGCAGGTACCCTATGGCACCCAGACTTAACGCCGCCCCCTACAGGAAAGAGAGGGAATCACTTTCCGAGGAATAGACCTTCAGTGATGCAGCCTCTCATTTCATTGCATGTGGCTGCAGTGGCATTTAACAGAACTACCCTTAAGGGTTGTTGAAATGGGATCTCCAATTACTCTCTCGCCCGGTATGTCTCCAGGTGCCTACTTTCCTACATTTGCATTTCTAGTAAGCTCCCCCCCCCCACCACCGCCTGCTGGCCTCATCCAGCTTCTCCACTGAAAAGGTGCACAGTGTTCCGGGGTGGGGGGGAATTCAAAAATAAGAGATGACATAGCTTTTTTAATGGAGTTCCATGCCCTGATGAGTGACATTCACAGCTGCAGAGTATGGTTAGCCTCATCCATCTGCCTGTATTTGTCCTTTTTCGGGTGGGGTGGGTGCAGATGTTGTAGATTTGAGTATGGATGGTAGGGGCTAGGGTTGGGAGAGCTTGCATCGCAATCTACCCGCGATTTTATGGCACATGCGCAGTAATCACCAGAGCTTCAGATAACGAGAGAAACATTTGGCCGGACGCCAGCTTTTCGGTACAATACAGACTTTTGTTTGCGGCCACAATTTGTCAAGCTTATTACACCTAAAATGTTAATGAGATGCGCGTTGTGACGCCCAGAAGTTAGTAATCTGCATAATTTCGGCGTATCCTTCTGTTTATTAAGTCCGGTTAGTGCAGCACCATGTGCTGTTTGTGTTGCGTCGCTACTTTTTGCAGTTTAAATTCCCGCACGTTTATTAAATATAAGGATATGCCGAATTTATACAGATTACCAGGGGAGTTTCTAGCTATCGGAAATATTTTTTTAGGAAGACCTAAAATACTCGGGACTATAGCCCCGAATGATCGGACCTGTTGACACCCATGCAGATTAGTAATATTTTAGACATACTATTAATCTGTTTACCAAATTGTGGGCGTAAGTAAAAGTCTGCATTGTACCGAAAAGCTGGCGTCCGGCCAAATGTTTCGCCCGTCGTCTGAAGCCGTGGTGATTACTGCGCCATATGTGCCATAAAATCGCAAGTAGATTGCGATGCAAGATTTCCCAACCCTAGCAGGGGCATGTGTACTGCATACCAATATTGTGGGAGTACTGTGCGTTTTTATTGGGGTGGGTCATTTGGGACTGATCCGTACTGGTTTTGAAACCAACCGCACACCCTTTGGTGGGGGGCAGTGGTCAGGCCTTGGCTATCCATACAGTGCTTGATGCTGAGAGGAGCTGGGCTTCCCCATGCCAAATACTCAACAGCACCCCCCGGAGGCCTGTGCATTATGTGAGACACTGTGATTGACAGGTGGCGGAGGAGCTGCAAAGCAAATCGATGAGCAGCAACGAGAAGGAGCTTCTGCGTCTGTTGATGTCTCCACACTTCAAGGTGCCGGTGCCTTCAAACCTTCATGCCTCTGGAGGCCATCTTCATTCATGGGAGGGTTCCCTGGCCATTAGCCAGAATCAGCCTGGGTGGCCATAATCATCATAGCTACTATGGGACTCTATCACACTTTAGATTAGATGCACCTGTCCCTGTTGACGCGACGCGACCGGCCATGATGTTCCCCGCTTGCCCCTCCTTCCGGTCCCACCAGGCGGTCCTCATGGCGCATGACACCGTCGCACAGAAGAACTTCGACCCTGTGCTGCCGCCACTGCCCGATGACCTGGAGGACGAGTTGGAGGAGGCGACAGTGAAGATTGTGCGCCTGGTGAAGAACAAGGAGCCACTGGTAAGGGGCCTCCAATAGGGGGCAGTGTGGAGGGGGTCCCATCAACGGCCAGGTCACCTGGCACGTGCATAAGACATTACATAAGACTTACATCAGACCCTGGTAAAGTGCGGCTTACTAGACACTTAAGTTCAATAAAATAACAGGGCAAGGGCAAACCGGGGGTGTGTAGGGTCTGATATATATATGGCGGTCTAAGATGGACCTTCCTGTGCTGGGAAAGTGAAGCATAATCTCTATTGATCTCTGGGGTAATTACTCCTGTTCTTGGCAGGGGGCAACCATCCGGCGAGATGAGACCACAGGGGCTGTTGTCGTCGCCCGGATCATGAGGGGTGGGGCCGCTGACAGGAGTGGTAAGTGGTCCCAACCCCGCCCCCCCACAACCCAGTCTGCTACCTTGGTTTCCTGGTCCATGACAGTCTGAGGTGTATGTTTCATGTTGGACAGACAGGCCACATAAGATGTTTGCACACAGAGTCCTGTCAGAACAGATGTAATGCAAAGGCAGCTTGGAAATGTGGAACAATGGGGGCCCGTGAATGAATAAGGAAACTGGCCGGTCAATAGAGAGAGGCGGGGGCGTGGCTTCGGGTTGGGTGGGGCCAGTCCGTTTGTGACTCCGTCGCTGCACGGAGCAGAAGGGCTTAGAAATGGCTGCGGGGACCGTGAGTCGGGTGTTGCTGACGTCGCATTTTCGATTTGGTGCACTGCAGTCGGTGATCGTCCAATTTCATGCACCCTGATGGATGACTTTAATCTCAGAGCCCTGATCTCCTCAGTTCCTCCTGGAAACTGGTTAGCTGTAGCTGTGGGTCTCAGGGATTATAAGTGTCAAGATGCAGAGGTGCTGAAAGCTGGTGAGACTGTCCTGGGCTTAGGGTCTAGCAGCCCTGCCACCACACTTATGCCCACCTCTGCTCTGCTCAGGTCTTGTGCACGTGGGTGACGAGCTCCGGGAAGTCAATGGCATCTGCATCGCACACAAAAGGCCCGATGAGATCAGCCAGCTGCTGGTACTGAGCTGAAACTCCCCCCTTTATTATAAATATCATTTTTATTATCTTTTAATTGCTCCGTCTTAAGGGAACCAGAATCACATAATTCTGTCCTACAGTTATAAAAGTATTTTATAACTATATTTTATATAGGATCCTCAAATACACAATTTCTTTTTTATTGTAGCTTTTTCTTTTTATAAATACATAGTTTCTTTTTAGAATCACAAAAGGTGTCGAGGATTGTGGGAGTTCCAGGGAAGGGAGGCAGCGAACCGTGACTGGGTCGTTGCGTGAATAGTCCTTTTTTGCTCCTCTTTGTATTCTAGTCCCAGTCTCAGGGTTCCATTACTCTCAAAATAATCCCAGCTGTGAAGGAGGAGGACCGGCTGAAGGAGAGCAAGGTGAGAAGGCTGCATGTCTGAAAAATGAGGATCAAATGGGTACCCACATGAGTTTGAGTTGACTGTTTCTTTGGCATGCTTGGATCCTCCCCCCACAGGTGTACATGAGGGCCCTGTTTGACTATAACCCCTCAGAGGACAAGGCCACCCCCTGTCAGGAGGCAGGGCTGCCTTTCAAGCGCGGGGACATCCTACAGGTGGTGAGTCAGGATGACCCCACCTGGTGGCAGGCCAAGAAGGTGGGAGACAGCAACCTACGGGCCGGCCTCATCCCCTCCAAGAGCTTCCAGGAGAGGTAGGCCTGCTCTACCCACTGAGTAGCCAATCAGACTTGTTTGACGGCATGGCCACTTAAACGAGCGTTTAATTAGGGCGAATCAAGAACTCTCTATGGAAATGAAAGATCCATTACTTTCACTAATTAGCATGTAATGATTTCGCGTTCTTGACATAACAATGTCTACCACTACGTATCCCATACTGTGCCTGCAACACAAGGTTATCTCACCAGCTTCCCAGCCCAGCACCCCGTCCACATTCTCATCCATCAACAAATGACCTGTTTTGTATGGCCTGAGGGACACCAGTGAATTATACTCTCTCTAACCCTGCTCCATGCTACTGAAGTCGCCCATTGTCTGAATCAAGCTTTTGTCGTGATGATCCCTGATGTTACCGTTCCCCCGAGGTCAACCCTGCTCTCTACTTTAGCAGGAAAACAGGAGTTAGACATAACTACAGTGCACATGTTATTGTTAAATCCTCCAGCTCATTGTTTTGGTCTTTTTCCATAATCTCTCCCTTGCTAATGTTCTGTGGTGCTTCTCTGATGTTCCCCTCTCTCTCTCCTTAGGCGGCTAGCATACAGGGCTAAAATGGGCACCATGCCCCATCCCAGGTCCCCTGGACGACCCCTCTGTAAGTTACACGCCTGTGCTTTCCCCTACCTGTATAAATACCTGTATAAATACTTAAATGACATAAGGCAGTGTATCTCAATCCGGTCCTAGGGGACTCCCAGACAATCTTTCTCCTTCCCAGCTCATAAACAGTCAGGAAAGAACCAAACAATGAAGAGAGCCTGGTACAGGTGTGTTGGGAGCTGGCGGTCTGGGTTGAGAAATGCTGACATAAGGAGTCAGATGGTACATGTGTTTATCTGTGTGACTGCACAGCATGGAGATTTAACACTGGTGGATCCTGTAATCATATATCGCCTGTTAGCTTCTTAATCCGTAATCCCCATTGTGTCATTGTGCCTTTTCAAGTGACAGTCCTTTGCATATTGTTACCATCCCCCCCACTTTTGGCTAACTTTGCCCCTTAGATGGGCAGCCTTGTTTCTGAGCGCGACACCACATGGTGTGTCTGTGCCGTGTTCAGGCTGTGTTCAGGCCATGTTTACAGCCATGTGTTCTCTTCTGCCCTCTTAGCAGCCGATGACCAGGGCTGTGAGAAAGGTAGGTGAGCGATTAAACACGCCTGTCGGATCTCAGACTCGAAGTCCCCCAAACGCTCTTTTGCCCCCCCCCCACTCACCGCCACCCTTATGATATCCAGTCAGCCTGGTGGTAGGGGTTACCACCCTGGCCAGCCCGCCTGTCGACATCTACATCCTTGGAAGATGTTCATGCGGGAGCTTGTGAGCGGTGCAACACAGCTTACAATAACCAAAGCGCCGTCGTTTCTCGACACCCCACACTGGTGATATTTTAATTCCCACTTTCCCCACTGGGAAAACAAGTAAAGTGTTGTGTAATTTAAGCATGAAGGGCCTGTCTCCACCACGTCTGTTTCCCCCAGGGAGCGGGGGCGGGGTCCTCTGAGAATAATCCCACCAGCTGTTGGGCTACGTGAGCAGAATAGAACCTTAGGTGCTAAGCCTCCCTCCTCTCCTCTCCTCTCCTCTCCTCTTGCCTCTCCTTTCTCCTCGCCTCTCCTTTCTCCTCTCCTCACCTCTCCTTTCTCCTCTCCTCTCCTCGCCTCTCCTTCCTCCTCTCCTCTCCTCGCCTCTCCTTCCTCCTCTCCTCTCCTCGCCTCTCCTGTCCTCTCCTTTCTCCTTTCCTCTCCTCTCTCCTCGCCTCTCCTTTCTCATCTCCTTTCTCCTTTCTTCTCCTCTCCCCTCCTCTCCTCTCTCCTCTACTTCCAGCAGGACTCTCGTATAATGTCTGAGGCTCCACCTCACCACAGCCACTCTCCGATGTTCACTCTGCCTCTCTCTGGTCTTCTCTTACCCTGTTCTTTTTCCAACTCTCCTTCTCCATTATCTTCCTCTCTGGTCTCCCACCTCAATCGATCTGTCAAATCTCATACGTCATGTGTCTTCTCGAGGACGATAATGTGGAGCAATTGCCGGCCCAGTTTTTGTGTCAGGAATTTGAGATGCGTAAAGACACTGCTGCAGGTAATTTAAGCCCAACTCCTCTGAAAGACAGTGATGGAGAAGACATCAGATATCTGGAGAATCACAGACTAGGGAAGAGCATGTGAAAGGCTGTCTGTCTTGGCATATCATCTCTCCTCAAAGTTTTCCCTAGTGCTACATATTTGAAGGTGCAGTGCGGAGGCCTCACACCCCCACGGTTGGGGGTTTGAACTCTGCCTCAAGAGGCTACTTTTCATACTTTGTTTATCATGTCTGTCACAAAGAGTACAGCCCCCAGCATTTTTTCACATCCCTGCTCCCTCAGCCTTGCACCCCCCCTCCACCCCCCGTCTCCTACCCTCCGCTTACCTCCCCTTCTCCCTGCTTACCTCCCTACAGAGGACTCAGACTGTGAGGGGTATGTCAATGGACATTACATAGGTGAGAGCACGCATGCCTTCTCTGCTTCCTTGCTAGCCTGCAGGCTAACCGCTCTCATGTGGCCACCTGCTGTTTCCTAACCAACCTGTAGGGGGTGCTGGGTGGGTCGCACAAATAGAACAGAAACTGCTTTTCTGGCAGTCCTGAGAAACAGGGACAGGAAAACAGCCCAAGGGAGTTGTTTGCTACTTACAGCCTCACCTGACATAGTTGTTCTTTAACCACCAAAAGTAGCGACTTGGGATGTGCGGTCCTTGATTACCACAGATTTAAGTAAAAATTATGCTCATTATGCGAAGTGGGGTGTAGAAAACAAAGATTCAAATTTTCTTTGAATACAGCGGCCATTTCTATAGTCTTTGGGTTTCTGGCGTCTGGATTTACCAGAAGTCAGATTACACCTAACAATTTATAGCTTTCAGAAATCCATAATTAATTGCAGCATCCGTTTTAAATGTAGCACAGGGATGACTTTACAAAATATAAAACCATCCCTGATTTTTTCCATATCAGATAATTTTCCAAAACATGCATGCATCCTTCCCGGGCAAGCTGCCCTTCTTGCCTGGTCTGAAGCCTTGCTACCCCTAACATATTTACCTCCATTAAGAGCTGATCTGAAATAAACACAGGTCGATATAAACAAGGCTGGAATTGAGAAGAACCACCACCAGGTGTCACTGGCGGGTACCTAACAGCGAATCCCCTAGTGGCTTATATAATTTCTTTTCATGGTGGGGGGGGACATAAATGCCATGTGCCATGTTGGTCTCCCATTCACCAACCTCCCCATGCATTACCACGTCAGGCAGGGCAGCGTAAGAGCGCCCCCTACCAGCTATGTTTATATCACACAGGGTCGCCTTGCTTGTGCTGCCTGCAGGCTTCTGTCCCCCTTGCCTCCCTGCCCCCCTCCTGCCGCTTTGGACGGGCTGTCCCCTTAGCCGCGCACGGCCGGCTGCCGCTTGATTCCTCATTTAGGTGAAAGCCAGGTGGTGTTAATTAGTGTTTCCCAACCTGGTCCTCTGGGAATCCCAGCCGGTACACATTTTTGCTCCCTCCCAGCTCCCAGTAGCAGAAATGTGGACTGTCTGGGTGGTCCCTGAGGACCGGGCTGGGAAACACTGGTGTAAATGGTCTAACACTAGTTACAGTTTCTCCAAAGTGTAAGCCCGTTGTGCCCTCCTGTGGTCAAGCTTTTTCCTGGGAGTTTTACACAGGTACTGTCCCAGTTCCCTCCAGTATACAGAAACTATTCAACTATTATTTCACTATTAAAGTGCCATATTCTGCCTGTACATTTTGCATTGACATGATGAGGAAAATATGCCTTAAAATGCTAGGAGTATAGATTAGAACCCATTTACTAGTGGACATTATGAGGTCACAGTTTTTTTCATAGACCGCCGTCCTGATTGTAAGATTGATCCAGATGGACTCATGTCAACAGCGGCTCAATATATGGACTAATACTGCCAGTAATGCTGTTTAGTTCATTGTCAGAGTACTATTACTCAGAAAGTCTTTGCTGTTCTGTAATATCTGAGCTGAGTCCTGCAAGTAGAGATGTGTTTGCTGGATGCCTTAACCTCATTGGCCCAGCCAGTATCAGTCACTGTTCACCTGCTGTGACCTGTCACTGTTAGATGTGCTATTTCTGGCAGGATATATAATTTTATACCTGTTTTATTTACAGTTGCAGGCAATTTTAAGATATTATGTTTGCCAGGCAAACTGATCTCTTTGTTATTAATGACCTTTGACCTCTCTGTATAGTATATTGTACCATGTGACTTAAAGACCTTATATGGAGACTTAAGTGGAAGACAGGAAGTGGGCAGGATAACTTTGCCTGCGTATCGTGTGTGCACCTTATTATTGAGATTCATCTGATTGCTGGACCTTGTACTGTTTTCCGCATCAGCCGGCCTGAGAAGGAGTTTCCGTCTCAGCCGCAAAGGCCGCCAGGACACACCTGAGGAGTCCCCACCTGAGTCAGAATTCCTGACCTATGAGGAGGTGACGCGATACCAGCAGCGTTCTGGTGAACGGCCCCGCCTGGTGGTGATGATCGGTAATGCTGCTCACCTCGTAGCATCACTTAATCTATCAAGATGTTCTTAAATCTACTTATCCTTGATTAAAGTAAAAAATCTCAGACTATGACAAATCTATGACAAAAATTTATCTTCTAAGCTGGACTAAACTATTTGTTCTTATGTCCCATTAATCTCTCTCAGTTAATTAACAGGTTTGACTTGGAGGTGGTCTGGCTGTTGTAACACCTACAAACTAATTGGCTGCTTAGGGCCCAGTGGCCAGCAGGGGGCTCCACATATGATCAGCCTGTCAGAGTAGGAAGAAGGGTGACAAATGAGAACTAGGTTAATCAATGTGCACCTGACACATTATCCTGTCTCACTGCAGGTTCCTTGGGGGCACGGATTAATGAATTGAAGCAGAGGGTGATAGCAGAAAATCCCCACCGCTACGGTGTGGCAGTTCCCCGTGAGTCCCCATCTCCCCCCTCCCCCCTTCACGCTTTCCTACCCCTTCATATCCCAGGCTCCTATTGCTACTTTCCAACCATTGGATGCCACTTAAGGGTTGGTGACGAGGACCCATGTAGCTGGCTACAAACTTTGCCTGCACTTTCCTGTGTACTGTTCGTTTTGCTGTTGCCATGAATCTGGTCATAGTTCCAAAACTCCACACCTCATTTCTCTTCTTTAGATACCACTAGGCCCAAGAAGGCACACGAGAAGGATGGCGTGGAATACCACTTTGTAACAAAACAAGCATTTGATGCAGATGCCCAAAACAACAAGTACGCTCTTATTTTCGAAATGTCATAATTTCCCCTGGTATGATTTGATAATGTGCTTCGTAGACATGTTAGAAAAAAAATAATTAATAATTAATAATAAATTAATAATTAAGATAATAATTAATAAATTAAAATAAATTCATAATTAAAAAATTAAGAATAGGCACCTATATTTGCAACACTTATTTCCTAACTTCACAAAGATGGATCCATCAGGAGGCTGACAGCTGTCTGGCTGGTTCCCCTGTGGCCCCACTTCTGTGTATGCTATGCTATGCTATACTGAGCTTTGCTGAATAATACCATGTCGGTCCAGGTTCATTGAGTATGGAGAATACAAGGAGAACCTCTACGGGACCAGCCTGGAGGCCATTCGCTCTGTGCAGGCCAAAAATAAGCTCTGCATTGTGGATGTGCAGCCAGAGGTGAGGTTCACAGAGACCATTCCCTACCCCCCTCATTCAGAGTTCATAGCCGTAGGCCTGCAGCATTTCCAGTGTTGGAGAAGTTACTCACAAAAGTACTCCATTACATACAAGTTCGGGTTGAGAAAGTACAAATCTAGACCAAGGTTTTGTCACAGTCACGAGAACTCAACTGGTATGCCTCTGCTGCAGTGTCTGTGCTCTCAAGCTCCTTCTCCTCTCCTACCTTTCAGACCTCCTTGGCTGTTAAACAGAAATATATCCCCATAACTTTTTTTCCAGTTTACCCATTGGTCACCTTGTGGCCCAATCACTTTTGCGTTTCCTGACCCTTTATGTCTTTTGTGCTACATCCTCATTGGATAAACAGCACGGAGACTAAAACCTGCCCCATGATATTTAACCATTCGCTCTCCCAGCATAATAGCAGCTGTGAGGTAATGAGTCACACCATTTCTTTCCTGTCCTGAAGCTGGTGAGTAACAGGGGACTCAGCGAGATGAATAAGCATGAAGGATTCTCCTTCACCCATGTCGGTGCAGATGATTGTAACTGACAAGCAATAAAATTAACATTTAACAGCATACGCTACAGTCACCAGATGTTATTCATTGAGATGAGTTGCAGGCATAACGATGCAAATTAATTGCCTTTGTAACTGAGCAGATCGCGCACTACTCCCAACTAGTGGTAGTGATTGGTATTACAGCTGTACCTCCATAGGTAATTAATCATTCATTATGCCACCAAATATTAAGGTCATGTGTGAGCTTAATCATAGATTAATGGCATGCTACCAAAGTTATTTTATTGCATCTGAGAAGGAAATTTTTTTAGCTAGATTATGAAATCAATCTTGCCAGTACAGAGTTCACTTCAAATAACCATTCCAGAGACTGAGACAAATAAAATATCCAAAACACTGACATGTTTAAAATAGAGAAGCCTTCCAGTCTAGGTAGTTCTCTCTTTTATTTGACCCACAGGCTTTGAAGACCTTGCGCACGGCAGAATTCAAGCCGTACGTGATCTTTGTAAAGCCCCGTATCCAGGAAAGCCAGCCGCGACACACTTCTGCTACCTCACCAGCGGGGGGCGAGCAAAACCGCATCAGGGTAAGACATCCCCTTCTTAACAATTCTGTGGATGGGAAATGCTCAGTGGTTAATGCAACTGTTCTCCAATTGCATCTGCTAACGTGGTCTCTGCCTTCTCAGGATGAGGACCTAGAGGAGATGCGCCAGTCTGGAGTACAGATGGACCAGCAGTATGGTCACTGGATTGACCGAGTCCTGATCAAGGAGGACATGGCCAGTGCGTGTGCAGAGCTGCGAGTAATCCTGGAGCGTTTGGAGAGGGAGCACTCCTGGGTGCCGGTCAGCTGGTTGCGCACTTAACATCTCCTCCAGTTCCAGGCCCCTGCTACCCCCCTCCATAACCCTTCAGTGCCAGCTGCCTTCTGTCCACCTCCCAGCCTCGTCCCTTTCTTTGGACTCATCTTCACTGATAGTGGAAAGGACAGGCTAGAAATTGGACCCTGACAAGCCTGGGAGTGGAAGCTGGGAACGACATGCCTGAACCACAGAGATCCCTACTCCACACATTCATCGTTTTGCCTTCTACACCTTTATATCCTCTAAACCAGTGCTTCTCAACCCAGTCCTCTGGGAACCCCGGACAGTCCGCATTTTTGCTCCCTCCCAGCTCCCAGCCAATCAGGGACACTGAATACCTGGTACAGGCGTGCTGGGAGCTGAGAGGAAGCAAAGGCTGAAAGGACTGGGTTGGGAAACACTGCTCTATACAGCCCAGCACTCTGTGTCCACAGAGACCAGTTAGTCGGGGGAGGGGCGGGCCCCCAATGTTGACATAATTTATGGACAATGTCATTATGGACCTTCTTAAGGTTCTTACATAAAGAATTAGACATGGCCAGCAGGGACAGCTGGTATGGATTATAGGACTGTCCTTTTTTGGACAAAAGACTCCTATGTTCATCATGGTATATATTGTTTTCTTAATTATTTATTAACTGGAATGTCAGCTGCATTTAGACTGCTGTTATTCAACAAGACTGCATTCCTCTGCTTCTTCTCACTGTTCCAGCACAAGGAGATCTGGTTGTCTTCTTGGTTTGACATGGAAGGCTCAGCGGCCCCTGGAAGTTTTCCATAATGTTTTGCAGTAGCCGACAGCCATCTCTGCCTCTAAAGCCCCCACGGTCATTAAAAAAATTCTTAAACTCGCGGTGCTTCCATATTTCGTCCATCACTTTTTGGCCGCAAGGGGGCACCAGTGAGAAATCCGGCGCGCTGAGAAATGCGTACCAGGACGGACCCAACAGCAACAACAAATCCATAGGCTTCCACTGCAAGAAAAAAAAACGACCACCGGACATTGAAATATACGGTAAACATATAATCCGATGTAATTACAAGACTGAAATCACATAACATGAGATGCCTTGAATGCGGTTTACAATATGTTGTCTTATACTGGTCTTTTAATCGTGAAACCGTGACCTATTGTACTTCTTGAGGAAAAGGAAGGTTCATCTAGTTCAACAAGGTAGACGATAATAATTGCACGACTATCGGGATGATGCAAATATCGTTTTGTTTGCATTTCAACTACAATTAAACTTTGGGTGAAACCTTGGGGGGATTATATGTGAATCTAGCGTGTTTTGTGTGCATTAAACACCAATTTAAGTGTCCACCAACTACCTCTCCTTCTAAATGGGTTGTTACCGTGTGCAAGTTCAGCAGTTAACGACCCATTGCACTTTTTGATGGCAGGCTCGTGAATCGGTGCCAATAAAAAGACAAGGTGCAGTACCACAAAATGTTACGGCTGCTGTAAGATGCGTGTCTGATGTACAGTGACGGGTGTAGTGGTTCATGTTTCTGTGCCATTTATCTATAATTATAAAGAGGGACAGTTGAAACTACACCCTTAAAATCCACCAGAAAGCGAAATGACAATGTGGATACAGAAGAAAATGTCATCATCCTTGGTGCTTCCAATTAAGATTAGACCCAAGTGAAAACCCGAGTGGAAAACATCACTTCATACCATTTGTTTTTTTTATAGCTGAGTTAAAGTTTTCTTAAATAAAAAAAAATGGCTTTTAACATACCATGCATTTCACATCTGAAAAGTTTTGATTGCATATCAATCCAGGTTGTAAATACACAATGGTCTTCACTTAATTTGTATTCGACGATTTGATTTTGGTATTCTTGGGTTAACCCTGCTCCCCTGGTTCAATTTCAGTCTTCTGTGGTTGACACTGCCTCCATGGCTCGATTTCCGTATTCTCAGGTCGACCCTGCTCCCAAACCTCCGTTTCCATATTCCCAGGTCGACCCCGCTCCCACAGCCCAGTTTCCGTACTCTTGGGTCGACCCTGCTCCCACAGCCCGGTTTCCACACTCTCGGGTCTATCCCACTCCCACAGCCCGGTTTCCGTACTCTCGGATCGACCCCACTCCCACAGCCCGGTTTCCGCAGTCTTGGGTCGACCCCACTCCCACAGCCCGGTTTCCGTACTCTCGGGTCGACCCCACTCCCACAGCCCGGTTTCCGCAGTCTCGGGTCGACCCCACTCCCACAGCCCGGTTTCCGTACTCTTGGGTCGACCCCACTCCCACAGCCCGGTTTCCGTACTCTCGGGTCGACCCCGCTCCCACAGCCCGGTTTCCGTACTCTCGGGTCGACCCCGCTCCCACAGCTGTCTTTCTCTTTGTCCTTTGCACCAGAATGAGGACTCCCAAACTTTTGCATAATCTAGCAGGATGAAGAGAGCGATGTAATAAGTGAAGGAGGACAAAGGTCAAAGGATGGGTTTCAAGCAGCTGCTGAAAGTCGGGAAATGAAAAAGGCAGAAAGGGGCAAATTGGTGTAGAATGTGCCAACATGTCTGAATGTTGCCTTTTCGCAGTACTGTTCCAATAGCTTATTGTAAACACATATTGGAGGAATTGATTGGTACATGCAATTGGCATGCTTCTTTTTAGTTAGTACAGGGTAATTATAATATTTAAATGTAAAAAATCATGCAGTGTAACCTAATGATAGCAGCTCAGCAGCTAAGTACATTAGGCATGGAATTACATGCACCACATCATTCTGTAGTGTTGAGCTCTGCCACCCGAACAGAGGCCAATGTCTATGCTGGAATCAGGTTTACTTGCATATTAACACAGGATCAAGTTTATCATGTGGGAATCTGGATGATTTCCACATGGGTCTGTGGGAGGTAGAGGATTCCAGGCTAATCATAGGGGCTTTGAACCAGTATACCTCAATGGACATGGAAACTAGCAAAGTAATTTAGCCAATATGGTATAATTAAATGGCCGGTTACCTAGTGATTAAGGGTTTCACAGAGGTCTCAGTCTATGTCCTATCCTGGGCATTGCAATTTTACCCTTGAGCAGAGCACTTTACCCCAACTGAGTAAATATCCATCTACTTAAAAATGTAAAGTGTAGAACTACTTGTCACTTGAACTACACTATATTATGACTAAAACACATATTATCACTGTCTGTTAATGCCAGATCCACTGCATAATCCCTTTGTTATTATCAACCTGATTGGACAGAATCGCTTGATACATGAAACTCGATTTTCAGTCCTGGACTTGAACAAGATGGAGTTTGATGTAGCTGCATAAATTATAATAAATTTCAGAAGTGTTGATTTTTAAAATGTAATTTAACACAAGCAAAAAAGATTATACACTATATATAAGATAATATAAGATTATATTAACTTACAATAGGTTTCTGGTATAGACCATCCTACCATATCATGTGATCATAAAGTCATGTGATCCAGACACCATGTCACTGCCTGATTCCTTTGCTGTACTTTTAGAATGCCCGTTACATATGCCTCATTTTTCAGGGGCAACACGCATCTCTGAATGCTAGTGATGGCCAATAAGAACAATAGAACCCCTCATGAACCATTTGTGGTATTTTTTACACCACTAGAGGGAGCTGGCTTGGCTTGCTTTAGGACATGCTTTGAGCCGGTTTTTGAACAGACAGCTCCATCTAGTGAGATGGAGAGTCAAAAAATACTGAAAATGGTTCATGAAGCATAGTTTTTGCCATCACTACCAAATGCATCTTCATAGTGTGTTTGTGTCTTAAAGGTGTTTCCCAAACCCTAACCCTGTACTGCGGAGGTGGATGGATAGTATAGTTTTGTCTATGAGGTGGCACAGGAACATTTAGTTTGGGACAGGGCAGGTATAATTACTACAACAAAGGGCCAAGAGGGACACATAAAATTCAATGAATATTACGAAAATCAGACCCCTGACTCTCCCTCCTGAGAGGGACATAAGCATAGTTTGCAAGTAAGTCATTTCATTAATGTCACCTTATCCTGACTAGGGACTTTAACTATAAGCCCCCACTCCTTCTTAGGACTCTGTCTTGCTAAAGCCTTCTCTGACGGACCAGCACCTTGGAGCTGAAATTTGATGGACTTCTGCTTTGGTACTCCTCATTCCTGATCATCTGTAAAGCAGTCCACTGGGGTCATAACCGAGCAGCGCATCAGTATCCCCAGCAGTTCTGCCTATTTATGTAAGTAATTTTAAGTTAATACAAGGAATACTTAATGTGGAAGTTTCATTGTCATCAGCAGAGGGCAGCAGAGCTCAAAGATAAAATAGTCGCGTAGGAAGCCTTATTTATAGCAATCAAATGGTATGCTTTTGTGAACTGGAAGACATTTGATATAGTTGTACTTGGTGTGGTGGAGGGGGCAGAGTCTGAACTAAGCAGGTCACCTGCACCCCTGACCTCACCATTTGGCTCCAACCACGTGTGACACCATATTCGTTTGTCAGATACCCTCCTCCCCTCTGCCAAAATAAAAACTTTATAGCTCTGATGTGCCTCGCGTGAGCTTTTCTACATCAGTTCAGCACCAAGCGTCTGCTGTGATTCAGAGCAATGTGTCTTAATATGCCAACATATCTGGCTAATTTAAAATACAGGAAAAATACGAAAGGTGCTCACTCTGAGATTACTAAGGATTTATGGTGTGTGCTGTAACCCCCCCCTAACCCCCCCCCCCCCCCCCCCCCCCCATTGTCTCTTTAAACAGTGTTGGGTTGAAGAGAAGCAACCCTTCCTGTAGCTAAGACACAGAGGAAAGGGAAGGGAAGCATAGGTAAGTACCTGATGAACTTCATGATGAAAGGTATCCAGATTATCCTGGTGGCATAACTTTATGTCCTTCTCTCTGCATACTTGTATGAATTTGTCTGATAAGTTGACGTGTGCAGATTTTTACAAAAATAGGCAAACGTGTTTTTAATGTAGTAGGGGGAAATTTGATCTGGACACAGTCTGTTGTTGTTTCTCATAACACTCCCTTATGATGAGCACATATTAGTCATTTCTGCAGTCAAGGTACCTCCACACATTCACCAAACAAGTCCTCAGATTCACATAATGTTCAGCTCAGAAAGGTCTTAAATTAAGAAGAAACTCGAAGTTTGTTCTGGTCTGCCGTCTCAGAAAAAAAGAGAAAGTGGTATCATGGATCCTTTAATAGTGCAATGCAAATAAAATAGGAAAATAAACAGAACGCCTTTTGCTCCAAGCAGAACCTAAAGCTGTGTACACCCTTTTGCACTTTGCACTCCCACTTCTTTACTCCCTTCTTACATACCTCAACTTTTTTTCTTTATCCTTGTATTATTTATTTAACATTTGGTCATTTTAAGTTGAGGTCGTCCGATATGGGTTTTTCTGTAGCTAATGCTGATATTTAGAAGTCAGGGTTAGTCGCTGACCGATATATGCTGCCGATTTTTTCTGGACGGTAATTGGACATTTTCCCCTCTATTTGCATGGTAAAATATTACACTAATAATATAGGATACACAACATCAACTTAACAACATTTATTGAACACTGACTTAGAACATAAGTGTAAACTTAAATTTAAATAGGGTGATCAGATCCATGTCATCCCGGATACTTTGAGCTACTTCAGGTTTTACAAACTACTTTAAACCTGAAAGACTCCTTTGCTTGGCTAATAGTTAATTTCTTCTTGTGCTTTGACTGGTTTGTTTCGATGATTGAAAGACTCACCCAGCTGTTTCACATTAACATAAAAACAAAAGCCAGATTTCCACCGGTGGCAACTTGGAAGTTACGCGAAAGTGCAGGGGAAAGAGAGAGAAGCAGGTGAGCAAAACCTGAGCAGATGGATTTATTTTTGTATCTCAGTCACATTAAATGCATTCATGAATACCTTTTTCTGCATATGTCTACATATTTCTGCATCGAAAATTCGATCGAATAACCAATATACTTCTGTCTCTGTCTTTTTGCTGGTACCAGTGGTGAAACTTACCAGTATTAGCCAGATTAAGTAATGAATTACAGTATAAACATTTCACGGGCTGTATAAATAAAATTATAAATCAACTGTCGGTGAAATCTATAATGCTAGATAAATTGATCATGATCCTATCCAGTCGCGGATTTCTTGGGATGAGTTCATTTTCTTCATTTATGGCCATAAACTGCGTGCTGCGGTTAAGGTACAGTCAGGGGTACCTTAAGTTATTCACCTCATTTTGGTTATTAAAGTGTTTTGTGCAATCACTAAGGGACCTTTTAGATTAGGAGATAAACTTAAATACTTACGTGAACATTTTAAGGAAACCTTAAGGAGGACATTTAAGGATGTTTTGTGCAACTGACTTGACTTTAAGGAAATCTTAACTTAAGGCATTTTGTGCAACCGGCCCCAGAATTTAAGCCGTTCCGTTCTCACCCAGGACTCTTATGAAAGTTCTGGCTGGGGTCCTGCACAGGCGGCAGTATGGGTCACGTGTTCCACAGCAACTGGGCTGGCCGCAGATGTGCCTGTTTGTAAATCGGCGACCACACCCAGATATCTGCCAATGCTGACACATCAAAAAAAAAAAAAAAACAAATATCGGCCCGATATATTGGCTGGCCGATAGATCGGTCGACCTCTAATTTTAAGCTCTGTTTTAGTCTTGCGCAGTGGCACAATAATTTCCTTTGGAATGAATAAAGTTTCATTTTATCTGCTGTCTATCTTATTTATTGAAAATGGAGACGTAATATGTAAACCCTTTTCAATTTTAGTGTGAATAAGTTAGTATTGCACAGGAAATTTGCTTAATCTGCTCCATCATCATCCACTGTTCCATTACCACGTACTTTTAAAAATTGCTAAACAATATATTCTTAAATGGAAATAATATGTTTCACAGTATTATACATCTTGATAGTTCATTGTATTTAATTATTCTTGACCAGAATAAATGGACATTCTAATGTATATGTTAGGGTTTAAAATGATTTCCTAAGAAAGTGACCATTTTATAGGACAATACATAACTTTTACTTAAAAATGTTGTGTCTAACTAGTGTTTTAACAATTGTAGTACATTCCAGATCTTATTGTCTTTTATTTTAGACATATTATAAGAAGGTGGGTATAGTAAGACGAGTCATTACATATAATGATGAATATATGATGAATCTTTGTCCAAGCAATAGATACTTCCAGCTTTGCATTCATTGGAGGCTGATAACTCAGAGTAGCAGCCCGGGAAGCAGAGGGATTACTGTGACTAAGGTAAATGTGTTTAGCATGTTCAGATAAAGCACTGCCAATATAGTGCTCAGAATAAAGGAAAAGGACAGTCTGTGTTAACCATACAGTATACATTGTTCTGTAATTCCATAAAGTAAAATTTTTATACCCGAAAAAAACATGGAAAACGAGGATTGATATTTCAGAAAACCTCAACAGTAGAACAGTAGCTGTTTGGCTTAGATGGAAGAGGGCATTTAGCATCTGCCTAAGAAAGTCTCTCAGTCTTGCTGAGTTTCAGGTTGCCTGTACCCATCCCCCTTAACCTGAAATAAACAGGGCTGCATGCTGTAAGCAGCTTGAATGCCTGGTACCTCATGCTCTGTTCTAAATCAGTGAGTGTAGGAGATAATCACAAGCTCAGCTGAACTTCAGCTTCTGCATCTTTTGGAGAGAAACTGGTGTACTTTTCTAATACCTTTTTCTGCTAGGTATATTTTCTCACTTTGTCATTTAGGTGTCATTCTGAGTACTTCTTGAACCCACTTTTCACACATGAAAGTAAAGAAAAAGTTCTAGTTACTGAAATGGCACACATTAATTCCCTGTAATTTTGGCAAAGTGTGAAAAACGTTTTCTTTTGGTAGTCAGAAAATAATGCAGGCATGTGAAAAAGACTCTGGGACAACCAGTAGCCAACAGAATGCATGAGTATGCGGGGTAGAGTCTGTAGGAGGCTACAACATCCTCCTCACTTATGACACACTCTCTGGGAAGCACGACCGTGGACACGTCGGGCTCATTCATCCTCTTGATGCCTTCAGCTTATTCAGAGCTAAGAGGGAAGGCAGTGGGTGGATAGGGGGGCGAGACACCTACAACACCCCACTTCTGCTTCTCTTGTGTTTCAGTTTTGAAAAATTATTTGAGAAATTAAAACAATTCAAGGAGAGCACATTTAAGGTTCAGAAAATGTAGAATGTAATTTAATCCAATGAAAATGTAACATTTGACTTGTGCACTCTCAGTATATGCAATCTTCAAGAAGGAACATGCAGCTACTGCATCAGGATTAAAGAAATTGACGGCTGATCCATTCTGACTCGTTGAAATTTATGAATGCCAAAGGTAATGGTGGGTTAAGCAGCCAGGCTGATGCAGCAGACCTGTTTGTGGTGGTGGGAGTCAAAAAGTGAGGAGCTGTGACACCCACTGAGTGTGAGAGGGCAGACTGAGAGTGACTGAGAGGGCAGATACCCTTGATTAGAAGTGTATTAATTTTGATTCACTCCCCCTTTACTAGAAACTAAACTAAACTACAATTACTGCAATGTTGTCTAATTGCAGGAAACATACAGTCAAACAGTGGCTATACCCTACCAAAACTATGAATCTTGAAGTAAACTATGAAGTAAAATAACAGTTATAACTGCTCACTTATGCTGAGTAGAATTTGATTAGGAAACAAAAATGTGTTAGGTTTGGCGGGGGTGCTCTCACAATGCCATTACATTTATGCGTGTTTTTTGTTTTTAGGAATAAGTAATAGAAAACCTATGAAAAGGTTACTTTTACAGCTGTAGCTGTGTACGTAGAAAGAATTATAATTAATTGAGTGTTTCATGTTCAGCATCCCTATGTGCCATATACTATGACTGCATTCACATGTATAACCCAATTATTCTGCGTGTATGTGTGCTTGGATGTTAATGCTAGATCCATGGTCAAAATGCATGGACTTTTGAAGGTTTTTGTTAGCAGCCGTATCACCTGCAGTTCAGACTAGGTAATCAATTTGAAGCTAAGCAAGCTTGGGTCTCTCCAGTACTTGGATGGGAGACCAAAGCTGGGTTGCTCCTGGAACAGGTGTTGGAGAGGCCAAAGGGTTAGCCCATCTTGTGGTCTGTATGGCTACCAGTGCCTCAGTAACGGGGACACTGTGACATGGGTTATGGGGACACTAAAAATGGTGGTGTCCTTCAGATAAGACATTAAACTGAGGTCATGACTCTCTGAAGTCGTAAAAGACCCCTGGGTTTCTTACAAAAGCATTGGTGATGGGAGCCCTACAGCCCTAACGGCTAAACTGCCCACCTCATGAAGTTTGGTACTTTCGGTACTCCCTTGTGTTGGTTTTCCACTGGCTGATACCGGCGCCAAATGACATCATCAGTAACCTCCCATGAATGACACCACCAGTTCGGAACTTCTTTTGTGTTGGTTTTCCGCTGCCGTAAAAACTGTTACCAGCGCTGAGTAAAAGCACAACGTGAGGCGGGGCATTTTGTACTGAATTTGAAAAATGGCTGTAGGGTACAGCTGGACAATGTTGGATATTAAATCTAACATCGCATGTTATGCACATGCAGTTCTTACATCGCTAGTGAGTTACATTAAGATCAT
>JAODKL010000119.1:835143-882813 GCA_026780765.1 Petrocephalus schoutedeni
CCCCCCCCCGCCGCCCACCCCTCCTTGGTGCAGTATATTCAAAATGCCAAGGGCGAGCAAGGTGGTACTGTTATACTCCATGATCGGTCAGCCGGTACTGGGTGGAGGTGTGCGTGGGGGGGCGAGGGCTTGGCACCATTTTCTCCTTTGTCATTGCACCTCTTGCATAGGCGCTCCGTAGACACTGCAGGAAAACCAATTACTCACTTATTAATTCCCCGGTGCGGATCGAACCACGACCTGCCCTTAGGCCATTATCAAACTGTTGGGTTCCCATCTAAGAATATGTGGCAGTTTATCATTAGCCGAACGCGGATGACTGGCGTGCGTTAGTGCCTGTGGAGCCACCTCTGGTCGTCAAAGGTCAAGACATTACACGGTAAATCTGTAAACAAGAGTCCAGTTCAATGAATGATAAATTCTACTTTGTGGGCATGCATTTCCGTTTCAGTTTCTTTTTATATAGCGCACTTGGCAACAGTTGAGTTGTCCCAGGGCGCTTTACAGGGGTGTGTTGGAATACATTTGCTATATGCAAGACAGAACAGACTGGAGCAGCATTTGTCATGTACATTGCTGTTGCCCTTCATAATATTCAGATACAGAGCCAGTTTTCATTTGTCTCAGTGACTTTCCAAACATCCAGCGAATTTAAAATAAAGACAAAGTGCAGCGTCTCCGAGTCAACAAAGCGTAAGGGTAGCTTCTTTCACTGCAAACGTACTTTGCTGTAATTAAAGGAACAGCAGAATGTGGGCCATGACATGCATATTGCCGAAAGAAATGCTATTTTTAAGATTCAAAGAACTGATTGTGTCCTGCAGGCCAGGAAGATACAACAACTTGGTCCCGAGAGCTGATTTAAAGCCTTGCTGCAGTCATACAAAAGATGGTTATGAATAAGACCCTTTATCACAGGCTGATCGTGAAAGGTCACCATGTTCTTTACAGTCCCATAAGCACTTGGGGGTCTGAGCTGAAAGTCTTTGTTAAAACGCAGTCGGAGCCCTCGAAATACAGTCTCTAATCCAGCAGTTGGTTGAGAGTGCGGAGATTCTGTCTTTCTCTGGCGCCCCCTACTGGATGGGCACCTTGTTGCTGCCCTACTCACACATTCCCTTCTTTCTCCCCATACTCTACCATGTTTTACAGGAATAGACGAGGAAAGACATTTTGGTATTGGGTGCTGAAAGTCAGAACGACCAAGAAACTTTGCAGAACTACTTTTATTTAATTGGTAGCAATAAACAACAAGATAACAAGCATGAAAACATTGGTGGTTTTTTTTTAAATTATATTATTATTATTATTAATTATAGGCACGGCCATTCTGACACTGCATTACCACCAACAACCAGAAGGGGTGCTGAAGTACCCTCAGCACCTCTACTTACAGTGCCACTGTATACAGATTTGGTTATTCTTTTCGGAAGCCTCCTGGGTATTTAATAAAACACCCAGTATTCTCGGGCTGCACCATGACTGCAATAATCTGGTTAATGACACCAAATACACTCCCCCACTCAATTTCAGATATCCCAACCACTTTTATTAATGTCTCCATAAAAAAAAAATACCTCATTTCAAATTTGTGTGAAGTCTCATTTGGGGGTCTTATCTTTGCCCCACTAAACTTGGCTTGCATAATGAAGTTAGCAAAACGTCTAATCCCTTGTATTAAAGTAGGGGCTACAATCCTATGAGAAAATATTACAGCACAAATCAATAGCGAATAAAGGTTTTAGAGTTGATCCGGGCCTTTCAAGTTCTGCAGTGTTTTGAAGTGAAACACTGGATGAATCTTGAAATTGAGGTTTGCCAAAACAGCTGCTGAAGTCGATAAAAACACATTCTTCAAGTGGATGAGTTTGATATTTCGCGCTGAGCTTTGAAGAAAACATTGCATTAAACCATTGTACTCGCATGCAATGCGTTTAATTAAAATAAAAATTATGCATAACCGACATTCCTATATTCTGAAATTTAAAATTGACAGAATCCTTGGTACTTAAGAGATTAAGATGATGAGGTCTGCTATCTCTATTTTGAACCATAGCTGCGTGAAATGGCAAAGAAATAAATCTAAAATAATCAGGGTTTTTTTCATCAAAACAAACAATAAGCCAAAGGTAAGGACATGGCCTTATCGCCTTGCATCACTATTTTAAATTAGCTTATTGTGGTGTAAACAATGTCAGGTATAATCATCTGATTAAACAAATCAATGATGATCTGATTGCTTATAGCATCACTGTTCAGTGCCTTCATGGCTTGCCAGTGAACGGTGGGTCATCTTTTTGAGCAAGATTTAAGATGGAACAAATATGACATTGCTTGAAATTAGTATATAATGGGCAGTATAAGAATTAAGGATGCTTTGCGCTGTATTATAGTACATTTATATTGCATAATACCCATGACTATAATGTTATGCCTTTTTATAAATAGCTAAAGCTGGGTTTATAATGCTTTATGAATGCATTATGAAGGCATGTGTAATGCAGTATAAACGACTGCTTTATGTAAAGTCTTACTGGGCGTATTTCTTTTGTAGCAGTGCTAGGCCCTAAGACTAGTACTAATACTAGCAGTACTATGTGAATTTCCCTATTGGGATTAATAAAGTATGTATGTATCTATCTATCTAGACCCATCCATCCATGCGTCCATCCATCTTTCGCTGGCACTTATGCAGTAAAGCACCGCAGTTAGCCTGAGGCTTATCGGGGAATTCCAAAACTGAACCTTGGAGAGAATGCCAGCCCATTCACACTCACCGGCCGTTTAGAAAAAATAGTTTTTTGGAGAGCCTGCTGGGGGACCGGAGGAGGGGAAATGGAATCCAGGACGCTGGAGGTGAGACGATAGTGCCAACTGCTGAGTCGATGTGCTGCCCTGGTAAGACTACGTTCCTGAAGATATTCTATGTGCTCTAGGTCAAAAGCTAAGCCACTTTCACATCATTTCTTTCAGAATGGCTCAGTATCTTTTAAACGATGTCTACCCCTCCATAGAACATCATTCGCTAATCAAACCAATGCCAGCAGCGATGTTAATTTGCGTTTTATTGTTACAGTCTGTTGCCTTCCTGTTCTTCCAAATGCAAACTGGCTCGGCTGTAGCAGCTGGGTGCACTTTGCAGTACGACTGGCGCAGAGCCCCGGCGACCGATGGCCTGATGTATGGTTCTGGTGTGCCCCCTGCTGGACTTCCTGCAGACTGCATGTCTGGGAAGCACAATACTTGCTCATCAAACGGAACAAAATAAAATACAAAACACTGGTATGAGAAAATGTATTTAACTGTATACATGTAAAATAGTAATGGTACATGTACCATTACAGCTCTAGTAATGTGTAGTATTTGCAAAATTTACAGCTTTCCCTAACGTGAAACAGAATAATAATTTCGTGATTTGCCTATGTTATAGTATTAACTGTGAAATGAAAAATTACTTTAGTCACATTAGTAACATAATGTGAGCTCACATGGTTGCATCTGCAGCAACTGGTTGGGGTTGGGGGATTCAGAACAGTTACACCTTTAATTTACACCCTGTTTTCCCCCGAAGAATTAGTGGAGGTGGCTGACAGAGGTGCTGGTGTGTGCGTGTGCACAGGCAAGGAGGCACACTAACACTTTCTTAAATTAATTATCATAATGCGTGAATTTTCCCCTTTGTTTTACATACGCAAACTCAGCATAAACTTTACATATATGCTCAAAAAAGGCTCTAAAACACCTACATTTAGTTGACAGAAATTAATTTTGTCCTTAGTAACAAATGTAACTAGCGTGATTTATTGCTAATGAAGTCTTCCATATATGACAGACCACAAGATGCCACTGCCTGAGCATGCCTGTTGAAATGAACTAGCAGGCTAGTGAGTTAATTCACGCTAATTGCTCTATTTTTCTGTCATGTAATAACGACCAGTGAGCAATATCTGACAGTATATCTTACTACATACTGTACCTTAAAGCAATTTGCACCAAGCTCCGAAGGAGCTTCTTTCCTTGGCTTACCGGTCATCTAGCCGAAGACAACGATAGGCTATATTTAAAAGTCTGTAAGCCTGGTGATGAAAGTTATTAAAATGTCACAAAATGGATAAATAAAATGACATTTTATTAAGTGTTTTCGGTATTTTAAGTACAAAAATACAATGGCTCATTGGTTTCAAATTACAAAATACTTAAAAGCATATTACATATTTTAAATAAATTTCATTAAAATCCTGCCCATCTCAGATTTTCATTGACTATTTACTTAGATATAGAGACATAATGCAGCGATACAGGAAAAATTCCTGCAGCTGCCTCCTAAAGCCGATGTGTCTAACGTGCTTATAAAACTGACTAGCAATCAACTAAAAACCGCAATCAGTTACTCACCGACCTGTCAGCGCGGCGTTTAGGAGAAAACGAGCGCTTTTAAAGTCTACCAGCTGGGGGTGACGGGCTGGTTTGATCGCCCTCCTCCCCTCCTTAGCTATTTCACCAGATTTTATAATGCATAACGGGTGAGATGCACACATGGGTGACATTTTATATTTGCTCGAAATGCCGCTACCAAACACGGCCCGATCTGGGTATCTGGGTGAACGGTATGGGCTCCGCTAGTCATCCCTCCGGCTAACTCATATATGCCGGATTTTTTTTTTATTTTATATTTGCAGTCTGGCTTCTGATGGCTCTTTTTAATAATGCTCTTGCGCGGACGCCAAAGGTTGCTTCCAGAGAGACCGTCAATATTTTTCTCCTCGTTATTAGCATTTCAAAGCTATGGCCAGATGCATTCCGTTTTTTTGGGAGGCGGGAAAATCACTTTCATAAATACTTTATCGGTAAGGTAGGCCAGGGCGATGCAAACCGATCGCTGGCAAGCCTCTGGTTTATATATTTCCAGTCGTACCCCTTTCTTATGAATTATATATTTAAAAACATAGGCCTAGGGGAGATCCTGTATATGTTGCAAAATGTCAGCATGAGTCGATGCAAGGTATATCCAGAATATAAATATCTTACGTGCTGACCAACATTGCAGTTGTCAGGTAGGCAGGGCCTCTGTTAGAAGCTATCTGCGGCAGGGGAGAGCGGACATCCTTCCTGGCATGTGATACTCTAGACCTTGTCAGATGTGAGCCGTCTTTGAGGCAGCTCAGTTTTTACCTGTTCAGTCTGGAGAGTGATGGCAGTTCTGCTGCCCCGTTGGACTGAAATACAAGCTAGCCATTGAATCCTGCCCGATCTTGGAGTGTAGAGAAGATCAGGGTTGTTCTTTGGGATATTTTTCCACCAGAGGGATTTCTTTTTGGCTCTTTTTCTTTTTGGTTTATAAAAGGCATCCCCTCCCCCAGTGTAATTCTCTGGAGCAGTTCTGTAGAGATGGGTGTTTAGGTTATGTTGTGCCACAAAATGTATAAATGTCCCGTTGTTTTTAAAATGGATTCAGCAGTATTTGTTGCAATATTTTCATTTGGGCACGTTTTTTTTAAATAAAAAAAATCATTAATTTTAGCAGGTAAAAATTGAGAAAAATGCACATTAGATTAAATTAGAACATGATCAGAAATTTTCAGATTTTTTTTCTTTTAACTACGTTTATGGATTGATGAATATTCATGTTGTCCTATCCTAATTTGGAAATCAAAAATTATTTAATAAAGAAGTCTTGCTAGACATTTGAAGCAACTTATCAGAAGAAAATGAACATTTCTGTCGGTGTGACCGACCTTCAGCACATTCCTGTTAATCAGCACCATTGTCATAAGTGATGATGGCTGTGAAAGGACCTTTGAGTATAATGGCAGCTTTCGCTAATGGTCAACTTCGATCTGAAATTTCCAGGCTGTTTCAAGCATCATATTCAGTAATTGCTAGTAGCTGAGATATATGTTAAAATTATTTACAACGTACAACAATTTGTCAATAGAAAATGTTAGCATGGCTGACCTTTGTATTAAAAGTCATCACTGCTTTGCTAAATCCACTTTAAAATCTACAGTCTGTGCCGCATGCTGGCTGTTTTTGTTTATTTAGCCAGTGTGAACCCGCAGTTTGCTGTAAAAGGCATAGGTTTAGGTTATTATGGAGTACAGCTACATGTTTTTCAGGAACTGGACATTAATCATCAGTAATAATGTACCCCTGAAGTTTTAATCTCCATGGCAACTTGTTTGTTGACTTATATGCCAGATATCCGCGGGGATCAATAGAGTAAAAAGGTGCATCAGGCCACCATCAGGCTTGAATGCAGTGAGTGTTCAGTGTGGATGTTCAGAAACATGTTTGGGAAAGCACATGGAAATGGTGCAAAATTCCCCAGGGTTCCAGATCCGCCTCGGACACCCTGCTGGTTCATTTCATGCCTATGCTTTGCTGGTAATGATCTCCCACATGGACGCGTGGACATTTCTTTGAAGCTCTATTATAGTAAAAGTTTTTTATGCAGATTATTACACACCACATCGACCTTTGTGTGTTGATGACAACTACGAATTGGATTATACCAAGTTGGGGTGGGGGGTGCACATCGTAACAGGCTGCTTCACATTATAGTTTTAATGGGGGAGTGGCACGTTAATTAAAATGGTCCCACCCCATTGGTTGAACTCAATTTCCAGGACACCCCGAAAAAACTGTCCGTTCTTCAGGTGTTCCCACCACTGTTCAGCACCTGATCGATGAAGACGTTCCTCTTTATCTCTTCATACATTCATAAAATGTAATCTAATTCGGGGAGATGGTCGGAAATTAAGCCTTCGCGTATTCCTGTCATCTGTCTTGAATTTAATGCAATTCCAAACATTGTCAGGTAATAAAAAAATTCTTGCAGGAAATTGACCTATATCAGCGGGGGAGAGGTATGGGTGGAGATGTACTTATCTTACTAATTTAACGTTTAAGTTGACTTTCAATGCCCTGCAATGGCCTGGGGCGTAGGCTAAGCAGGTGTGGAATACGGATGGACGGGAGTTGAGTTTTATGTTCATACAATTAAAGTAAAGTGCAATATTTGTCCAGGTAATGTTAACTAAATAAAGCAGAGGATAACTTGGTGTTGGATAGCTTGGTGGCTCAGTGGGGTGAACTGTTGCTTTATACTTGCAGGGCAGATGGTGGTGTAACGATTAGGGACACAACTGAGTAATTGAAAGGTTGCTTGTTCGAGTCCCCTACCTGCTCCCTGGGCACTCAAGTAGTTGCCAACTGCTGTGTCACATGGGTTAAATTTTTTTTTAGTTTAATGGTGTGTCAGAAATGACGATTAATCACCTTTTACTTGAATGCTACCTTGGCTAGTTGTTGTGGGGAGTTTTTGTGTTTGCCCCTGTTCCTATTTGATGTTCATAGTGTGTGTGTGTGTATCCGTCCTGTGAAAGACTGGCATCTCATCCAGTGTGTACCCCCAGAAATGAAGATGGACAGAGAGAGCCTGATATTGCACTTACCATCTGCTTTGTTGTACATTATTAGCTGTCAAGATGGTAGGCCTCAAGAATGTACTGGAAAGAATGATGCTGTGGTATTGGCTCAGGCTTGTGTTTGATTTGTCAGGTCTAGTTCCTTCCCAATAACCCCACCTGAGAAGTACATTCAGTGCCGGACAGAGTTGTAGCTTTCCGATGAAGACCCTGTCCACAGACAAGTGTACAGTGGACACCTTTTATTGTTGGTTGATCTGTTTTTTAAGAAGAGTGGCGTAGAAGGTAAATAATGTGGAGATGGTCTCTGGAAGTGACCTGAGGCCTGTCCTCGTAAGTGCAGGCCTCGTGTGATTATTAGTTGTTTTTCATCACGTCAGTCCCCCGGCAAAAAGCAGTATGATGGGGGTGAGGTACAAAGTGAAGTGATTGCAATAGCCTCCTCTCAAACAATTTAGATAGGATGTTTTAACAGGCATGATTCTCTGATCACTCTAGAAGTGATAAACAGCCACGTTTGAGCAGTTTATCGCTCCACACCAACAGCTTGGTTCAGACTCCTCGTGTGGCCCTTTTGGCAGGTGCAGGCATGCTTGTGAAGGCTGCTGAGCTCTTACATAACCTTTTGGACTCTGTTCAGCTGAAGGATAACAAAAACATGCCAGAGAATAAAGATGATCCTCTGTGTCTGCAGTATTATAGCCCAATATGTTTTTTTACTTACTCAAAATGTTCTGAGGGCAGAAGGAAAAATGTTTGGTTTAGAGACATAACCAATAAGATTGTAGAGGAGGCAGGCCCAAGCAACTAGAGGAAGCAGGACCAAGACATCGGATTGGTTGGTCTGACATCTGACACGAGATTTGATTGATCAATCCCAATGATCTGGCCAACATCAAGGTCATTTTCCTCTTCTCTTAGGGAGCTCTGTCCATCCTAGTCCCTGCTTGGCACAGCCTTTCCCACAGTGCATCCTATGGGAAGAAGATCCTCTATTTTATGTGTTTACGTTAGTGTGTCATCCAAGAAGAGTGTCTCAAATGCTGAAGACACCTCTTGGGAGTTGCTGGCCGAGGAGCGGCTTTGATACTCCAGGCGACCCCATGTTCTACTACCAGCACTCCATCTGACTCACCGCTTATCAAAGTGAGGACAGGATAGCCAGAATGTGGGAATGGGCCCCAGCGTGACCCCTCCATTAGTGCTGCGTGTCTTCACTGCTACGGTGAGAGAGCTTACCTTATGAAGCGCGGCAAAATCCTGCAGTGTGACCATGACCGGACCCAACCGCCGTGAGCCTTAGCTGCCTGCGAGCAAAGTGATTGACGCCATTTGTCAAGAGCTACCCGGTCAGATGAGATTGGCTAGGACCTCAAACCGGCTAGTGAAGTCCCACACTTGACAGCTGCTTCATGCTCTGGCAGTAGCTGTATTAAAGAGGTTCTTGAGATCCTGGATGCTTTCCAAGACCCTGTCGTTCAGCATCAGGAAGAAGTAGGCTGGTTTATTAAACAGGGTCTGGAGGTACAGTGCACCCTTTCTTTATCAGCAGCCACAGGATTAGATGCTCAATTGGGACACTCTTTACAGCCCATTAGGGTGTTACATATTAATAGTGTGAGTTTAATGACTCCGTAGTAACATTTCTATCGTGTATTCTTTGATGCTAGTAAACAAACAGAATTACCACTGATGAAGGAAAAATGTTTACCTTGGTGTGGCTATTTAGAAACGTTTTGCTGTTATTTGTCAGAAAAAAAAGCATTTGAAGAAAAAGCCTGCAGGTAAAGGGTGATGGACCATGCCTTCTCTGGTACCTGTGTTAGAGATGTGAATGTATATGGAGATTAATGCTGTCCAGATCTGGCGAAATGCAGTGCGAATCACTTATGCATTCCGGCGCCGGAGTAGAGGGATCAGGTCAGTACCTCCTTAATCTCTTTACGCAGCCGCATGAATCCAATGACCCCGGTTGTCCAAGACGAGAACATACCTCAGCTTTCCTAGTAAGCTGTGCAAAGACAGAGGGCTGGGCCAGACTGTAGTTAGGAAAAAGGCAGGGTTGAGCTAAATTAATTGTGAATTATATGTTTTAGGATATTTTGCTGAACTGAGACCTGAATCACAATAAAGATTCTTAACTCCTCAAGGTTTTCAACCCACATATTTCCTTGGCCATTAAGCAGTAAAACAAAAAGCGTTATCGGCTTTGGGGGGGGGGGGGGGCACGGCGAGGGGCTTATACAAGCTTATGCCCTCACCTGCTGTAAAGGAGAGGCGTTTCCAGGAAAGGCCCTTGAGCTCCATTCATCCCTTTCAGCTCCTGGAAAGAAATGTGCCCAGTCTTGAACTAGAGGCGCTGTCTGGTGGTCCGTTTGCTAGACATCTGATGTCATGGTTTGCATGCTCAGATTCTCATAGCTAGGGTTAGGGTTACGGTGAGGCTTAGCACTGTTTCGGGTTGGTGCAGAGTGATCTTAGCTTAGATGACAATTTAGTCGTTAGGCTTGAATAGTGAACTTAAGTACTACTGTGCAAAATGTATTTATGTGTTTATGTTGGTGTGCCATCCAAGAAAAGCAAACACATAATGTGCAGTACTGTGCAGAAGTCTTAGGCAGTCATAGTTAGTATACTGTAGTGTAGTAGCATAGTAAGAGACAATTTAAACAAAAAACAATTTAACATGAGAAGCTATGTCAGACTACAATAACACAGTAAAAACTAACCATTTCTTCTGTTCTCCAAAAAATTACTGATCTAAAAGTTACTGATATCTGGGTGGATGGCTATATGAACACCACTTCAGTTCCCAAACCTCTCTTCCGGGGCACCTCAGCCATTCCATGTATTTGTTTAATTTCACCGCCAGCTCGATTAAGAAATTAACTTAATTAGTTAAATAGCTCAATGAAGTACTGAAAATATGGTGTGCTGGTAGTTGAGTCAAAAAATACATGGGTGCATTGCATAGTTGCTCCAAATACTGGGGTGACTTTAGCAGTGGTTTTGAAATGGCTAAGCTGGCAAACTTTGACAGGCACAGTATCATACTTTTACACCAACATGAAGATCATTTAAACATTATTTTCTGTGACCGCCTAAGACTTTTCTGCAGTACTATACATCAAGCGTTGTTTTTACAACGTTGCAGAGAAAATATCTCCCTGTAGCTATAACAGTTAAATTATAGGAGAAAACTTGAACACACAACAAATAGAGACCGAACGGAGAACGAATTGAAATAGAATGGAATGACTTTATTGTATTGGTTTTACCGAAGGCTTGCACAGGATTTCTCAGTTAAGTAAGCAACTATCTATGAATGTCCTTGGCAGAACACAGGAGCCACAGAGAATTGTAAACGTCGCCGAATGCAGAAGGGAACAGATTCTTCTTATTCAAAAAAAAATCCTGTCTCCCTGAAATTCTCAATAGGTGGAAAACCAAAAATATATTTACTGGAGGGGGAGGGGAGTGACTCGAGGGTGCCCCGGGATCCTTCATCAGATGGGGAATCCAGAAATGCTGAGAAAGCAGGCGCTGCGATAACATAAAAAGGAACAGGGCTGTTTAGACACTAAAGGCACGTCCTTAGCACCCCAGCGGCCCTCTTAACGCTGACTTAACACTGTTCTATCAGTTTAAACTTAGAGCCTGTAAATGGTGCCATTTTGTGTCACAGCCACCGCGAAAACCCATCTGCTTAATTCAGTCAGCTACCTTAGACACACCTTTACAGAAAAGGTAAATTGCCATATATTGTGAGTTTTTTCAGTTGTGGTCATTATGCCACTTGGCACACAACACACTATGTAAGAAACAGAAATATGTAGTGAAGGACTGGTGGTGTGCTGGTTTTTATAATAGTTATTAGGCTATTTATTAGCTTTAGTGACAATGTGAGGCAAATAGTACATTGCAGTCAGGGGGCAAGGGCAAGGAGCCCCCCCCCCACCCCCCCCCCCCCCCCCCCCCGAATATTGGCAGATCCCCTCTTCTTCCCAAAAAATGAACATGAACAGATATCTCTTTAGAGATGAATGACATTGGGAAAAATCAAATAGCGATATTTTTGGGATTTGCGATCACCAATGCGTTTCTGTCATGATACAGTCAAAACTGATAAAACGTATTAAATGCACAATCCTTATCTTTCATTATGAATCCGCGTGTTACTGAGGCCAATTAGATGGGCACGCAGAGCGGGCTGACGAAACAAACCCATTGAAGATTGTAGTCCTGTATCAGACAAACATTTTATCATATGGATCATATTTTTGTTAGTTATGTGTACTTACCCCTGTGTTACTGCACCCTAAACTGTTAATCTTTTTTGTGACTGTATACAATATACCTCGTACCCCCCCACTGTTGGAGCAAATTCTGCCCCCCCCCCCACCTTGCGACACCATGGATTATAAGCATACAGTTGTTGAGGAATCAAACGTGCGTTACGCTGAGCTCCCAGTGAATGGCCAGTTACAGGTGTAGGCAGTACTGGAGCAGGAGCTTTCAAACGTAGCAAGAACCCAATGTGGCGGCCATTCAGATCACCGAAGATCTGCACAATTGATCAGCACAGATCATATAAGACAGAAAGGTTAAGTAAAGGAAGCCACAAGCCCCCTGCATCTCTGGGATTTGCTGCAGAATATCCGCTAAGTGTATTCAGGCTTTACATTGGTACTGCATGCATTTACGGGGCCGAACTTGATACCATGTACAAACTCAGTGACCCAGCCCACTGCTGCCAAATACAGCCTGTTTCGTCAGGGTTAGGGTTAGGGCTGAACTACTTTAAGAAAAAAATCAAATTACAATTCATCTGACAGATATTGCGACTGCGATTTCATTAACGATTTTGTACACATGGATCAAATTATCAGAGAACAATGACACATTAAACTACTATTAAAAAAGCCGCGCCTGTGTTAAGTTAAGTAAAGTAATGAGAATAAAACAATTCCAATAATAAAAACATTACTCCAACACTGCTTGGAACCCTATTAATAGGACCTTTCTGTGAACAATTAAATAGCCAGGTAGTTCACATATGGCTCAGCAGCTGAACCGATATTTTTCTGCACTGTGAATGTAACGATTTCCGTGATTATACGCAGTCACTCTTGGCTCCTTCTGACTGGTGAGCATTATTGGCACGCAAGGAGCATGGCACTTCTGATTGGTTAGGCTGACTGTCACACAAGGAGGATGGAATGAATTTGCAAAACTTTTCTCAGGACAGTGTTAAACCCTGGGTCAGACGTGCTGTATAATGCATATCCTAAATCGCAGCCATTGCGATTTGCTAATTGCATTGTTTCAAATCGCGATTTTGATTTGAAATCGATAAATCATTCAGGCCTAACTCAGAGTTATACCGTGTCCAGGCCTAGGCTTAGCATTAGGCTTAAGACTAGAGCTAAGTTTAGGGTTGCCATCAGTCTTGGAGGTATATTTTGGCTTAGGGTTTCCATTACAATTAGACCAAGGGCTAGGATTGATATTAGGCTTTCGTGTAAATGTGTTACCAGCTGAGCCATAATTTAGTGACTGAACATTTCTCAAATCTGCATCGAAGAGAAATCTATGCAAATGGAGAAAGTGATGGATGGAAACAGTTTGCAACTGTCAGAAAGCTACCTGATTGGTTGAACATATGTACACCTACCACTTTAATGAATCAAAATTGTACCCAAATATTTTTCCCTATTGGTATACAGCATTACTGCTCTTGCTTGAAAATCAACAATGAAAAAAAACATTTTCAATTTGCTTTTGACAACCTGAGGCCTACATGCAAATAGTTATAAACAGTGTTGCACATGACAATGGAAAGACACCCAAGCTGTACTTGATATGTGCATTTATTAACATGTTTGTACAGTGAGAATACACTGACAGGGAGAAACAGTCCAATTACTGATCTGGAGTGGCAGCAATGGCGCTGGGAAGGAAACCGAGAGGCCGAGATGTGGGGGCAGTGCCCGGATCTATCCAGCTTTCTCTTTAAATAACATGACAGCGTCAACAGTAAAGAATCCCTGGGAAATCCCAAACAGAAGTCAATTTCTCATCCTTGATAATCTGGTTAAGCATTTTCCAAGATGTCTGACATGCTAACTCTGCAGGCCCGTCCCGTCGTCCGGCCACAGTTATGGGAAAGTTACAGGGAAATACATTTATTAGATTGTTTCCACTCTCAAGAGTTAATTGGCTGGTTACACTAACCAGAAGGAACATCAAATTGGAACTGCAATGTAGCATTTTACAGTTTCCCCATAAATTGCCAGCCAATAGGCACGCGGGCATCCTAATGACAAAAACGGTTGTTAAATGAGTTCCGTCAACGACTGGCTAATTGCATGGCCATGAAAACCCAGACTTATAATGCAATGTTCGCGCCATGAGTTGGGGGACTATTTATCATACACATGGGCATAATCCTGATACGATGAGGGTCTGATATCTGGCTTTAATGAACTAAGATGAGGTGCCTGAAAAAGAGATCATTAATTTTACATTGAGTTCAGCCTCCAGATGTTAGCCTGATATTAAGCTATGAATCATTATTGTTACCAAACATTTCAAGCGTCTTCGGTGTAATGGTGCCGACGGAGCAAATGGAAAAGGAATCAATCCTTGAGATTCTAGCACAGTGAGTTTTCCTGCTACTGGTGCCAGCTTCTGACTAAAAAAAGATGTACCTTTTTTATATAGCACTTATAAGTGGTGAGGGCGTTGACACTTCACCGACTGGCATCATCTCCATCTACAGTACAGTTCTGCTTCAAGTGAGTCACCTTCACTCTGCCCGCTGACCTAAATGCAAACATTATGGATGGTCCACACCAATGAAAATACACTTAGGTGGGAAAGATTCATGCAATTAGCTGGATGAAATAACAGAACTTGCCGTCAAGCTATCATACCCCGACTCACAGGCGCAAACTTATTAACTGTAAGGGAAGCTTTCACTCGTTGGCTTGCTACAGTTAGCTAGAGTGATATTTTGCTTTGCAAAAAAAAAGAGGACAGTGGGGACAGAACGCAAATGCAAATATGAGAGGCGGCGCAGTGTACTGACTGTAGAAAGCAAATGTCAGCCTGAAACAAAACAAAAATCATGGACATTTCAGGCATATTTAGGTCCCAATAAAAAGGACAAGTCTGGGAAAAAGACGACGTACGGTCACCCTGAATTAGCTAGCTGATTGTATTTGCGGATCCTTGACTGTTTGTTTTTTTTATTTTTTTTTCTTTAAACCAATGATCAGCAGGAAGAGAAAATCTACAATAATAATTCTTAGTATTCTGTATATTACTCCTGATAATATTTATCTTTGATGAGAAACCAAATCAATGCACATTTGCTGTTCAATCAAACTAATCCACAAGGTCTGCATGATACGGGAAATGTCATTAATTGTATTGGCTTAACTGCTTTGTTTTTCTGTTGACTGCCTGCTTTCACGGATTGTGTAACACCAAAGCTTTAATAGGAGTATAAACAACAGTGTGTTTTCATTTATACTCGGTACAGTAGGATTCTTTGATCCTGGCACTGGGGACTACGTCTGCATGCCGGCCTCTCCTCCATGCAAGCGCATGACGGCAGCTTGGTGTGACTTCGAGCAAAACCACGCCAGTCCTCGTTTCAGAACAGATCGGCAAATGTCGCAACGTCAAACAGCAAATACGACACAGAAGTGAGGCTGTCTTATAAATACCCAGATAGGAGCACAATAAAGAAATTTCATGTAAGGTTAAAGGAAGAATAAACACAGGATGCAATAAACGGAAATTTCCAGAAGAATAAATCATTAGTGCACTGAGGATGTGAGAATGTGCTGGACCAAAATGGACAGGCTACTGCCATTTTGGTGACAATCTAGGTCATGTCGGAGCATATGTGTGTTTAGTTGTGGAGCTTGGAGAGGGAGGTTGTTATTAAAAGTTCAACTACTGCCTCTGGTGCCGTTGAGCAGAAACGACTCTGACCTCGGCCGCTGCTCACTGAGTCACTCCACCCCCATGCCCTCATGGTCCCTTCGGGCGTCCCTTAACCTGCCGATCTTACTGTGGCACGGACACGGCCGATGGTCAACAAAATGCCGCCACTGGAAAAAGAGTGTGACCCCCGGAATGATACATCGAAGCTCACGGCACACGCCATTTAATTAACACGGAAAGCTGTTTGTGACGGTATTCTGACAGACTGCGCGCCTCCCCCGCAGACCCACCTGCTTGGCAAGATGGCCTCAAAAGCTTAGCACACCTCTAGCACACCTCACTCAGGCTGCTATACTGCCACGGGGGGGGGGGGGCAGCGCAAGGTAAGCAACACAAGAGTCATGGCATCGGTAAAAACGGTATCCAAACAACTGACATGCATGTCGGACAGTTTACGATGTACGATGTCTGGCAGTAGGCTGTGAACGGCGTCGAACGGCACAGGTGACTCTATACACAAAAACGTCTGTACAGATTGTGTCCCTCCCTCTCTCCCCCCCCCACCATCCTGTTTTTGGTACTGTCCAGGATGAGTCACAGTTGGGGGGGAATGAGCGGAGGAGCAGAATGTTCCCTTCGCACCATCACCAGCGGGGCAGCAGACTGGAGGAGACAAGTCCCCGGTCCCCATTTGTGCTGTACGTCGAAATGGGACACAAAAAAATAATAAATTTGGCACCAACTCTGTCCCCAAGTGTGTTGTGCCTCCTGTATGCCATTGTGTCAGTTCAGAGCCTGGCATGCCTCCCCTGCTGTCCCCCGTCTCCGGGGTAACGGGGCCAAGGTTGAGGAGTCGGGAAGCGGGTCCTTAGTGCTGTTAGCAGGCGATCTCCTCCAGTGTCCCTAGCGTGGTCTGCAGCGGCACGCTGACTGTGTGGCTGATTGCTTCCGAGTGGTTCACCATAGGGTCACAAGTGCTCTGGTGCGTGAGAACAAACAGACATGCCAATCAGCCGAGCCCAAATTCCATCAAGCTTTTTAATTTCCTTTAAAGAATAATATAAATAGCCCATTTTATCTCACCACATCCTCGCCCCGGCTGCCATCCTCCTCCTCTCGGCTCATCATGTCCAACAGTCTGTGCTTTATCACCTGACAGCAAAGACCAGGGCAGGTCATGACTTTTAGGAGCAGTCACATGACCATACCTGATTACAATACCATAGCAAAACTAATCAATTATGTACGATGCATGGAAATTCTCTCGTTTTTTGCCTCTTTATAAGCTCATCCATTTACAAATCATTTGTATGACTATAAACTTATAATTTTAACTTATAATTAATGAATATTAATTTAAAAATTTTTGCAAAGGGACATGTTATTCAGGATATGGTCTGAATGGACTGAGTATATAAAACCAGTGCTAACTGAACTGACCTAATCATAAGTGTGATCTGAAACCACAACAATTGAATGGGGGGAGTAAGCCCCCCCGTTCAATTGTTCTGATGTTACGTTATGCTCAAAAACCTGATACTATCAGACTTAACTTTGGTCTGGAATCTGAGTTGTGGAATGTGAATGGAAACTCTCAAGCTTACTTTTCAAATTAAAAAGAAAATTACAAAATGAAAAATTTAAGAAAACTAATCAGAAACTAGTGCTGAGCCGAATTTCAGCTCAGATCTCGCAAACGGCATAATCACCAGGAATTAATTTCCTATGTGGAAAACCCCAATACCACATGTAGCAGGCCTACTCTGCATTTTTCTTCTTGAAAAAATACAGAAATATTTTTCCTACAATATAGAAATATTCTTTAAAAGTTTTGAAAGTTGTAGATACAGCACTCACACTTGAAGTTTCAGTCAATGGGAACCTTAAAACCCTAGGCACATTTTATTAAAAATGAAAAAGTTTTCTTTCATGGCTTGTCTTTGCATTTTTTTGTGGTGCGTCAGAGGGCAATCGTCAGTGTACATTTCATGCCCGAGCAGAAAATCTAAAGGGGTTTCTAGGGGTAGGGCACCTCTCCCCAAGGGAGGTCCCTCCCACTCCTTCATCTGAGTCTGTTTTATTCCCTTTATCACAGGCCAGGTTTCTAACCTCGTACGCATAGTCGAAGAGCTCCAGGATGGTAAGGATGCTGGCGCCGATAAACAGTCCCATCTGTCCCCCGATGTCACCTGACAAGACACCATCAACCAGCACATCACATCCCTGTCATGCCCATAGCTACTAGGGGCTATGGGGGGGGGGGGGTGTGGCCACAGGGACACTGACAGCTGATTGGTCCCTGTTGTGCCTCTCCCCTGTCACTCACCAATTTGAAACATACCATTGGCTAGTGATAAAATTGGCCCCTCTGTATAAATTATGGCTGTTCTCATGCCCCCTTAAAAAAAGCATCACGTACAGAGGGAATTTTCCCTAAAAAAAAAATTGTAGAATCGCCCCCCAATCCTTACCGAGTAAGCTGGCAACTTCGTAGGCCTTTTTCTGCTCTATTGTCTCATAGTTCAAGGCCTCGAAAAACACATCCAGGACCAGGATGTTGTCCCTGAAGAACAAGGAAGTACAGGGGAACATGTTACAAGGTATTTTACACAGACAGCGGCCTGCTTTAAAGGGCCTGGGAGGCCCCCGGGCAATGGGCCAGCTGTTGGTGAGTGTCAGCCTCCTAGCCATCTCACTGAAAAGCCGGAGTCCGACAAGCTACAGCTGGAGGGCGAGCTTCTTAGATCAAATAGGACTTTTTATAGTGGGAGTGCAGGTCCTTATTATGTTTTTATTTAAAATAAATAAAAGCTAAGGCTACTCGAACCACAAGTACATGTTTGTTTGGACATCAGATGAGTCCATACAGATGATCAGAAGATCATCGGTTCAAGTCCTGTCCTCGGCAGAATAGTCACTTCTCCGTGAGCAACGTCCTTAAAGAAGCACTCTTCACTACATATGATCAATAAAAGCGTCACTTAATTTCAGGAGGAAGAGAGAGCAAGTCGACCCAGGAGTTAGACAGGCTAGGGGAAGGACAGATTAAAAGCTGATTAAATGTCTCTGCAGCCTGGAGCAAAGGAGACTGGGGGTGGTGGGACATTTTTGGGGGACATCCAACTATGCGTCATGAAGAGAATGAATAAGGTCAGCCATGATAGCTACTGCATGGTTAACGGGGATTTGAGAACCAGACAAGTATAATGAGATCCATGCTATTGTTTTGTGGAGTCCATACATTAAGTCAGAGCTAAATATATTTCTGCCTTAATAGCCTCTCTAGTGCAATAATTCCTGTATTCTCACGTCCGATAAATATCGCCAAAGCCAGGGCTGTAATAACTCCAGAGCCCATCGAATGATGCTAAATTGCAATTTGCCCAGTATTTAAAAATCGATAGTGGTCTATGTATATTAAAATTCGAAATGCTTACATCTGGACAGGGTACAGGTCTGAGAGAGACACAGCACAGTGCTCTGGGGCTCCTCCACTAAATGAGGGAGACAAGCCGATTAAAAGGTGGAGAGCTACTGTCAGCCTGTGTGATGGGTCTCCCAGCATGCAGGAAATCAATTACCCGGAGCTATCAGCTGTCCATTTCCCTCCCTGTTAGAACAGTATAACCGCGATTTTCCGCACGTCCAACACTTCTGCACATGCGCGAAATAATTACCCGAAGAGGAATAACGAAGCGTCCGGACAGGCAAATGAAGTCCATTTGCAACACTCCATGTACAGCTATTACCCGAAATTCATAAAAAAAAATTAGAAGAATTTATGAAGCATTTCTGATGCAGCTGGCTTACGGGGTTCAGCTGTCAGGCGCATTTTGATAAGGACTGGAAATCATTTCTTTATTAAATAGGACTACACCTTGTTAACGAAGCTGCCAAGAAATTACTAGGAAGTGAGACATAACTGGAACTATTACTTTCACATTATAGGATTAATTCTAATTCTATGGATCGGGAAGAAAGTGAAATTATACTTAATCATTTTTTAACATTTTACAGCAATAATTTACACAGACCCGTGACTGGAAATTATACTTGAAACAGAATAATCCATCTAAATGCAAATCTAAGTTATATTTAATTAAACAATCAATATTTTTGTTTGAGTTCAGACATCCGCGTTGAATATATATGCGAGTAATTGACGGGAAGAGATGGGGAAGCATGTGGGAAGCGGAGAAAATGACCCCGCGAATCCCCCCGGAAGCGGCGGCACTCACGCGATGTACTTCTCGGACTTGTTGAAGCGCTTCTCCAGGTACCGGGCCGACGTCTTGCTGGGGATCTTCACCATGGACAGCTCCTTGTTGTACCGGGTCAGGTTACAGGGGGTTCGACAGATGCAGTTGGTGTTCTCCTTCTCGGAGAGGGTCGCTGGGGAGCGTCCAAGCCGAAGAGGAATTAGGGTCGGGAAAAGGGAGAGAATTGAAGATATGCCCCCCCTATCCAAATAGGCGATTTTCATGGGGAAAAATGTTTCTTAAAAAAGCCGACAGTGGCTAAAAGTTTTTCTTTTCACTACCCAATCAGTTCTGGTTAACTCTGGCGATGTCCCCTGGTAGACACATTTATGGTGTCCCTCCAACTAAAAGACAAATACTCCCTTTTAATCGCCTGTACTGTCTACAATAATAAAAATATTATTGCAGCAACTGAAGGCTAAACTGATAATGGAACGCTTCCCACTCTATCTGATTAATAAGACTGTAAAACTGAAAACAACTATATTTCAATACTGGAAAACATTCTTAAAAATATGCTAATTTACCAAATAAAACCAAATCCCTGTGCTTAGGTAGCTTTAAAAGAAGAGGAGGCATGATTGGCGATCCCCAGGACAGCATTAGCGTCTAAAAAGCTCACATTATCCAGCCCTCCCTCCTTTGTAAATCCATCAGATATTCGACAAAGATAATCCCGCCTAATTTGCTGATAGCTAGTCTGCTTCCCCAAGGGCTGCTTATCTGAACAGGCGCTCGATGACTCTCCGTTCCAACAATCTGACATTAGCCTTGGAGCGACCCCTCCGTACCACAAGCGTCTACGTCCTGACTGTTTCTTTTAGCAAGAGATTGTGATTTATCTCTGCATAAGCGTATCAGAATAGAGCTTCGAGTGTGTGGCTAGCTTGCCATTTCCGTTTCCCTTATCTCAGTTATTAGATATTCTGGTCTCCTGAGAGGGAAAGCTGCTATGTTTTTCAGGAATGCAAAGCACCTTTTCACGTTGTTTACAGATTGTGGCAAAAAAAATCTAGACTTCCGTTTGTCAGTAGTAATAGTAATTGATTTATGCTTCTGTTCACAAGAGAATGACTCATAAATGAACCGAAATTTTACCCTGTCATAGCAACCATCACTATGGTAATTCTGAAGTAGTTTTTTTAGAACATCAAATCGCTAAAATATTGATTTAAACTATCCAGATGTCTAAAACAGCACAGTGAATACTGTCAGCATAGTGTTTGGGTAGTTCTGACATCCTGTCTAAGGTGTCTCATGACTTGTGCGCTATGCTGCCTAGGATAGACTCCACACCCCCCAGGGTGGATCCATGTTTGGCTCATAAAAACCAGAGGTAATAGGCTGAATCGTTAAGAAGATTACTATAGCTGTTTAGCTAGTTTGTGTACGATATACGTGTGGCCAGTTCCAGTTTTCAGGTTAATTATTTTAAGGTTGCAGTGAGTGCAATCGTTATTCAAACAGCACCACACACCGAGGGAGTTTTCCACTGGCTTATGCGTGATATAACCTAACACTGCTAGACTTTAGGCTATTGTGAATTTCCCTACTGTTAGCTCCCATGATGAATATGTAAAGCTGCCTGCTGATAAGCAGTAATCGGCTGGTCCTTGTTTTCCCCTCGATGCTCGTCTGCTACGGCTGTACCTACATTAGTTCTTGAGACTAGCATTTGGCTGATGATGAAAGGTCGACACTGTTGCTGAAAGATTTTTTTCATTCCGTAGGGGGATGAAGGATGATAAACCAGCATAAAAAAATGACAAGGCCAGGATTGAGGAAACAAACAACAGGCAAAACAGAAACCATTCAGTTATTTCGTATTACTGATGATATCTGTAAATTCAAGGACCTCAAATGTCTCTACATTGCAGAAATAAATTCAACCTACATGCAGAATTTTAATTTCTCTGGTTTTTGGCTGCTGTTTTTAAAGCCACACTGTCCGCCTTCCCCGGGGACTAAATGTGCTGTGATTCCTGTGTTACTCTCTAGGGGCGTTTCTAGTAACTGTTGGGTATTTGGAGTTTGGCGCCCCCTGTAGTTAAATGCGAGCGATAATCCCGCTCCTGTGACAGGCAGGGCATAGCACTGGAAGCTGAATGGGACCCACAGCGCTTTTCACTGCACTCCAGTTTACAGTCACTGGGGAGGCAGATAATCATTATCCCCAGATGGCCAAATGAATCTTTCGGCCAATTTAAGTGCAAAAAAATCAATTTAAACAGCTGGATATATTAAGGTTATGCATTTCCCCCAAGGATATCGAAGCGAAACCTTTCCCTAGTCTTCAGCCAGTTATCTCTGGGTTACGAATCCCCATCCTTAAACACTACATTACCCACCTCCGGTATCTGGCACATTTCGGAGAGCGCTTCGCTTCGTTGTATGACTTAATCAATTCATTCGCCTGCAGGCTAGCGATTTTTGAACATAATCAGTACAAGAAATGCATTGTGAAATTTCCATAGCTACACAGCTGCCAGATGCATCGAGGCTTTACGAAGACCCAAAGCGAACCAGCGGTGAGTTAAATGAGGACTACACTTGTTTGGAGGTGCTCCGTTAAAACCCCCCCCGCACTTGGGGGGGAGCTACTGTGAGATTTGCCCAGTGGGGGCCTAAATCCACATGTTAATTTGACAACGAGGGGGACTTATAGCTACAGCCCAGGGAAGCTGTTTGGAATAAAGCACACGGATGCATATAAACACTCTGATCCCGGTCTAATCTGACTTTCATGAGCATCCAAGAAGCTTTAAGGCAGAGGAGCCGGCCAGCCTTAACAACGCGGTAATGAATACAGAGGAGAGAAGCCGCACTCGCTTGACCATAAATTGTTAATGTCCACACTGGACCGCCTCCGACGGGCAGAAAGGTGGAAAAACAGAAACCCACGAGGGACGAAATAAGTCTTGGGGGAAGGGAGAGGAGGGCTGTTTCTCATGCATGGGCTGCGGTGGGCCATCCACTGGGAGAAAGCATCAGCAACACATGTATTTGGAATTCCTGTCTCCGGGAGAGCCTTGAGAGGTGCATATGGAATGGTAAATAATAATAGATAGCTTCAAACAGCTAATCAGCCTGGATGTGGGCGGGACAGCGATGGAGTGTGGGAGGTTATTGATGGAGTTTATGTTTAGTGTATATTGAATCAGGAACCACAAGGAATTTGGTCTGTATCCAAAATTCCATACATCCCCTGCTAGATAGACTCATTAATTTTTTATTTTTTTTGCCAAATCAATAATGGGTGGGTTTCATGGTGTAATCAACGCATCAGCAGCTTGTTTGCAATATCGCATCCAAAATGCATTTCCCTGGCCAGCTGGCTAATTATGCCGAGGATTGTTGTGATGCTGGTCCAAGGTGCTTGATAAAAAATATATTTGGAGTGTTGGAGGGACCTCAGAGACCTCATGATTCTTTCAATGAAAGTAATTTCGGGTGTCGGGACAAGCGTAGAGTCATGGCTGTTTGCAGACATTGAGTGACTATGGATTCTGTGAGCTGTAGATATGTCAGCGCCTTAGGCAGCCTTTAAGAACCGGTCGGAGAAGCTTGTACATTTTTTTGGAGGAACGACCACAATGCTAAAGCGCGCAAACACAAAAGAGGCGAGACATCTTGGGCCCGTTATCTGCCCGTTTCACTGAAGCCAGTGACGGCCGAGCTTACGGTGTCGGCTGGACTCACCCAGTGCTGGCTCCGCGCATTCCTTGTACTGCTCAGGAGTGCAGAATGGAGAATCTCCTGCAGATGGAAGAAGACGGTTTGAAAAGGTCCACCTGGTTTGTTCGGGGGGCACCGACGCGTATGACAGGGGGGCCTTACAACATAGAGACCTCAGATTCAGCTACCTCTGTGGAATCCGAGTGCAACAAGCAGTGTTAGGGGTGGAGGGAGAAGTGGATTATGGGAGATGCTCTTCACGTTGACTTTGTGTGGCCCGGTGGCCCCAAGCACCAGAAGATTACCGTCAGAGTTCAGCTCATCACTCAGACTGATGGGTCTGTGCAGAGCCATACATATTTACTTGGAATCACCTGCAAAGTCTACGCTTATTTTAGTTAATCCTCATGACATGCAGCTCTGGAGGTAAATCTTAATAATGCTGTGTTTTCTAAGACAGAAAATCCACTTTCTATTTCCTTTCTAATTCTATTTCCTATTTCTTGGGCAAAAGACTTCCTATAGAGTTTTTTGGGGAGTGAAATCCGAGGGGAGTCCGTTGTTTCACATCTATATGTAGCACACATCTGTATCAAACCCTCCAGCTTGCGGGAAGCGAATTAATGGACTGGCCAGTTTGAGGCCCGATTCCGCAAGGCGACTCCATCCTGACTACTAGCTCTGAACAATCATTCTCCTTCAGTGGGGATCTGACGTTCCCCGTCACAGGAACCATGTCGGCAGACGACGGCAGTTCAGGCATCTGCCATACTACGGTCTATTACAAAACGATGATGTCACCTGTTCCGCATCTCAAGCATTAAGCACGGTCGGGCCTGATTAGAGCAAATGGTTCCTAATCAGACTAAAGCACTCAAATGTACCATTTTTCCTGTTTAACAAGGGGCACTAGGTGACTGGGAAGAATAAAAATAGCCTCCAAGCTAACCCATTTAGTATCGATCGAGCATGGATTGATCCTGCCTCTCAGGAGCAAGACTAACGCCTAGTTGGCGTGAGAGCGATTTCCTTAATAACAATGATGACGAGTGGTCGAAAGCCACGTCATTAAACTTTAATCACATTGCTTGTTAATTGCAGTCATTAAGACAAAAGCCTGCCGGCCTCTCCAGCACTGCCGTGGTAACAGAGAGCATTGCTATGGAATCATGTGTTTGGGATTTTCTTTTTTTTTTCCAAACGCACTGCAAAGTTAATTTGCTTAATCCCGCAATTATTCATCTGTCCCGTCACATGCCTATGAAAGAGAAACCAGAAAAAGGCAGATTAATAGGACCGAAAACCATACTCAACTGTGCCAATGAAAACGGGGAAAACAGGCCATTCGTTATAATTCCCCACCCGCTGTTACTAATAAATACACTTCATCGCTAATAACTACGAGCAGTAAAATGGTTATTTTAATGGTACGTTAGAGCTGCCGCTAATTTAGCTGACACGGGGCTACTATGGGAAGGATACGGTCATATGAGTTTTGACTAGCTATTCACTGAAGCCGCTACATTTGAAAACAACAGGTAATTTGTTATACTTATGCAATGAGAACTATGAATATACAGTAACCCCTTCACATTCACGAATCTGACATTCACAGTTTTCGTTATTTGCAAGTTGTATTGAACAATTAAAATGGGAGCATTTTTGAGGCTTGCCGAAAAATTGCAGAAACTCGCAAACGATGCGTAAGCCAAAAACAGTACTGAAAATGATTTGGCTCACATAAAATCATATAATGTATAAATATTACTGATACATAATATTTGTTATTGTAAATGTATTCTATATCTTTAATACTGGTCGTGGCCTGGGTACGCGGTGCATCTTTGTCTCGGTATTCTGTATCACTCACATGTTAGCTGTCTTAGTGACCGTAAAATCAGATATTTCTTGCTGTAGCTTTTAAATTTTTCAGTGCCAGTAATTTTGTATTTTTAATAATGAGTCCAAAATATAGTGCTCCCAGTGCATACAGTAGCTTGTACATACCACAGTACAATTCAGATAGTTTTTATATAATATTATAAGGTCTTGATAGGAAACGACAAAGTAATTTAACATGCAAAGTGTACTGTTTGTTTGGAAATTGGTAATAAATAGACATTTAGATAAATTGATATTTTTTGTTATCATTCCCGCTAGCAGACTGTTATGGGTAGAAGTTAGGGGTTCCCAAGTATTATTCAAGAATTGTCACATTCACAGGGATCTAACCCTCACAGTCCCTAACCCTCACAAATATGAAGGGGTTACTGTATACCGATGGGACAGCAATATCTATCCATAAATCCATTTAGACCCATAATTCAATGAATTCCTTTTCTTTTGTTATTTGGCTACTTTTGGGAGATTTTTTTTATTATTTGGGGGACTTTCTTTTTTTTTTTCAGAAATCGTTCAGAATAGACTTCACAGTACCTGTGCGTATTTATTAATAGTGTGGCCTGTTCTTCTGGAAGGATGCATGTGGAATGAAAAGGAAGAGACAGAGAGAGAGAGAGGTGAGTGACTGAGCCATGCGGAAAATGAGTCGATGGGGAGATGTCGCAGGGAAATGACAATGGCAGCCGTCCCTCAAATGCACGTCGGGTCGAAGGTCGCCCAGGACCCAAGGCCAGCGACTGAGAGGTGGGGGAGGGTACAATGTTTTTCATTTGCCTGTTTGGGAAGGACACGTTAGCATATGATGAGGAGAATGGTGAAAGAGGGGAATACTGCGAAAATGGTGGGAAGAAGGGTGGAGTCACGTGGGATTTGGGGATTTGGGGGGATTACCGGGCATGTGCACCATCTTGCAGTTGCAGTTCTCCACAATGTAGCGTGTCTCGCAGTCGATGCGACAGGCTGTCACGCTGTACACCGGGAAGAAGCCCGATTCGGGGGGCCTTGACCTGCACTCACCCCATGGCGGGGGCAGGTACGTCAGCTGCAAATACACACGTGGTCATAGGTGTTGGGCCTTTGCAATACGGGACGATCACATTATATACAGGACGGTTGGCAACTCTGCTTACAGAGGTGGCTAATCCAGGTCCAAAGAACAAAAATCCAGACCAGGATCTTGTTTCAACCAACCAGTTAAGCATTAAGAGTCTCAGTCACAGAGTGCTCAACTAGTTGGTTGAAACAAAATCCTGGTCTGGATTGTTACACTTAGGACCTGGATTACCCACCTCTCTGTATTTACATATCTTGCAAGGTGCAGGACTAGCTATCTGGCATACTGGACATTTTCCTAGTTAGCCTATGGACTGGCAAAATGAATCACCCCCCTCCCCCCTCAAACTCAAAGCGACTCAAATTAATGTTGACGCATTGCTTGGAAACCCTTGCACGGATGTTGTACTTTTCGGAATTCAGGCTGAGCCGACCCTTCCGCAATGGGTGCTTATTTTGACACTCCTTGCCGCCAGGGAGCTTGTGTGGCCCCCCAACACAAAAACAATGCTGCCGGGCAAGAGTCCAGGTTCTCCAATCCAAACGCAGCAGCAGCTAATTAGTCTGGGCTAAATTTAGCCTGGCTCCCATGGTGACTTTTGAAGAGGACCAGCCTAAACGCTGACTACTAAACACAAAGAACAAAGTCTGAACTGAGCTCTTCTGGCTTAGAAACCCACCGACGTTGTATTTTTTTTTTGTTTGCCCCCCCCCCCCCCATGCCAAATTAGAAACTTGTTTCTGCTCCTTACAGGCCAATGCTCCATAATCTCCTCCCTATTACATTTTCAGTTCACATTTTCAAGAGGACAGTTTGATTTGTCCGTGAACCATTGCCACACAAAAAAAGGAAGTGCGTTTATTGCAGGGTTGTATACAGGGGCACAGGGGTACTGGCCCCAGCTGAAAGCTGATTGGCCCCCAGTGTGCCCCCTCTCCTGTCACGCAGAGATTCAAAACATATCATTGGTTAATGGTAAAATTGCCCACTCTATATGAATTATGACCCCTTTTGTATTACCCACCTTAAAAAACCCTACAAGACTAATGGACACGTTTGATGGATATCATCAGATTTATTTATATCTTTTCTTGCCGCTTTGTTCCTGTGCCAGAGTTTACAGCAATCCCTCTTCTGGAAATGTCTGGCCAACTATTGCAAAATTGAATACATCTCAACACATTGACTTCAATATGTGGCATGTGACATGAAGGGCATATTTTAGAGGTCAGTGCTAAGGCCCATGTTCCCTAAATAAGAGGAGAGCTGAAATTGCACACATCCTTCATGGCCGTTGAAAATCTCTGGGCCCACCAGCACGTCTCAGTTGCAAACTGGGCCAGCTAAAAGCCCAAGATGGCTGGTAACACAACCAGGGGGTACGCGTGGACAAAGGAAGTCAAGGGATCGCACCAAAAATAGAAGGCTTCTGACTGAAACGCATTGACTCACCCAGAATATTCCTGTATTTGTGTCAACATTGGCTGGTGGGCGAAATGGGTGCCTGAGAACAGATTACTAATACAGCAGAGTGGGACAAGTGCTCATGGATCAAAGAAAATATAAAAACTGGGCCAGACCCATTAAAAAAGGGAAATCAATTAATTAATTTGTTGGAACCTTCAGAGATCTGTTGTTCGTTTCTTATATAAAAAAGCTGAGAAGCATTCGATTACATCAATTAGAAATAACCCTCACATCTTAACAAAAAAACACCTTGTCTGTTGTGGGGGTACAGACGCAGTTTTCATCTTGAACACTGAATCTGATTGTTCCTTCAGAAAAAAAGTTCCCCAGGGGATTAAGAGCAGCATGTTTTGTTCTTGAAATACAGAATCACATCATTATAGTCGCAGCAGCACTTATTGAAGAAATTACTCTGAAACACGGTCTATTCTGCTTCCTTACTCTGTGGGCCTTCTGGTAATATGACTACAGGACCTGTAGGTGCCTAGAATGTGCCTGCTGAAATTTATAAACCCCACTGACAACATGTGAATAAGTACCCAGAGGATAATTTAAGATTAATAAGAAATGAGAATAACAGGGAGAACCAAAAGAAATGTGGAGTTTGCATGTTCTCTCCGTGTCACATTCAGCTCCCATGCAGACTGACAAAAAAGGAGATAGTGAAAGGTGACTTACCCTTTGCTCCTGCGTGGCGACAAATGTCTGGAAGCCGGGAGCGACGCCGAAGCCCAGCTCATGGACGAAGGGCGGCTCAGCCTGGCTGTGCACCTGCACTCTGATTCCGGCCTCGAACGCCGTTTCCTCTGCAGTCAGCGACGAGCGGGAAGCGCGGTGTCAGCCCAAGAAAACACAGATCAACCGACCCAGAATCACCCAGTCACTGGCGTCACTAAGGAGCATCTACATGGCAACGCGATTTCCCATGTGTGATCGAGAATCGGATTTGGGAAGGCCTTCATTGACAAGTATATTAACATACAAGGAACGTGCCTATGTGAGCATTCTGTAGTGCAACATATAACATGCAAGTCTATTTCAAGACAACTTACAAACATATACACATGAAATTTTGCACATAATTTTTACACTAGACTGTCTTCCAACAGTCAAATGCAACATCGCATGGAGTAAAGGCTGAAACAAACAAACAAATAAATCCTGAATATTGGGGCTGCACGATATCACATATCAACACAATATGTGAAATTCACTGCCACATTTCTAAAACAAAAAAGAAAATGAAATGACCCGAAAGAAAATATAATCAAACAGAATTTGCTGTTTTATCTACCAATAGTGTGTCATATAAGTTGGAGGTGTTGCCGTGAATTGTGTCAATAGACAAAATGCAGTGTTGAAAAATATGATATGATTATTGCACATGTACACATTGCAGTGACGATGCTGAAACTAGATAGTGTCAGTCTATCTAAACATGTCTGTCAGTCTGTATCTATCTATATGTGTCAATCTATACGTCTGTCAGTCTATCTGTACGTGTCGATCTATCTATCTATGTGTCTGTCAATCTATACATGTCTATCTATCTATCTATCTATCGTCTATCTATCTACGTGTCTGTTAATCTATACGTGTCTATCTATCTATCTATCTATCTATCTATCGTCTATCTATCTACGTGTCTGTCAATCTATACGTCTATCTATCTATCTATTGTCTATCTACGTGTCTGTTAATCTATACATGTCTATCTATCTATCTATCGTCTATCTACGTGTCTGTCAATCTATACATGTCTATCTATCTATCTATATATCGTCTATCTACGTGTCTGTCAATCTATACGTGTCTATCTATCTATCTATCTATCTATCTCAGTTTCATCTTGGCACCACAGGATGTGATTTCCTGCACGTTTGCCCCAGCTGCTGCCGGTACTCTCGACGAGCCTAATCAAGACAAAGTGCCAGCTGTGCGGCTGCGGGGGCGCTGCTTAAAGGCCTCCGCTTTGCTAGCTGTCGGTGCCGTCCGCAGCCTCTGAAGCACAGCTGCATGACCGCATGGAGCTCTCCCCGACAGCGAGCTCGCATCAGGCCTGTCTGATCACATTTCCGTGCTACATTCGCAATGCGCTACTCCGACGCTGACTTTCTGTGGTGTCCATGACCTCGGGGTTATGACAAACCAGCAAAGAAGAAACTCAGGGAAAACTCGTTTGTTCAATTAACCTCACGGCAGCCGTGTGTGGGGATTGGAGACGTCTTTCTGGCGTGTGACATTTCCACTGTAAGAGGAAATGACAGTGTCCCGGTCTTCTCTTCCTCCCCGTGTATTCTCAATAACAAAAGCCATTAACTCCAGGCAGCCACCCCAATCAACTGTACGAGCTCTGGGCACCTAGCCATCGCCTACCTGCACTTATCAGGGACCGTGAACCGTGCAAGTGGAACATTTCTGCAGGCTTTTCTGCTACCCAGAAAGAGGATTAAGTTGCACTTCTAAGGAACAAGGTCTATATATGTATGCATGTATATACATTTCTTATTCCTGTGGGTGGATGGATGGATGGATGGATGGATGGATGGGTAGAAATCAATAATTCCAAAAGGAATAGAAATATTCAAAATAGCTACATTTAATTCTTCTGCACATTTTCACAAAGACATTTCATCTGTTATCTAGTAGGAAGCAAATTATTACACCCAAGATGAAATACATTTAATTAAAGGTCCACAGAATCAAGTATGGCGATGCCTGGATGAAAACAAAGGCTCTCATAGATGAATGATCAAAGTGAATTACGACAGACATGTTATTACAGGAGACACTCCTTGGATGACTTTGCGCGCGCCAATCATGTGCAGCTGATGATTGGGCAGCGGCGCTGGCCCGGTTGGCCACGAGCCGGAACGCGGATGACGGACTTAAATGGAGACACATTTCCTGAATGTAAATGGCAGCCTTCCTGTGACACGATGCCAGAGGCTCAGGTCAAAGCCACACAGATGGGGCAGGGCCTTATTACATGTCGTCATTCAAATCGCATTTTATTTATTCAGCAGACAGTTTCATCTGAAGAGACGTACATTTTTGAGAGAGCGGGGTCAGCTAGTGCCGAGAGCATTTTGAGGCCAAGGGCTGTGCTCAAGGGCATCACTCTGCCGACTTGGGGATTCGGACCGCCGACGTTCCGATCACAGCTACACACGCACGCACACTCTCAGGTGTGTCTGCATTAGTGCTAGGTTTCCTAGCCTTGCTAATCTTCTGTATTCTCACTGATGGCCCTCGTCGCTTATAACCGGGCTCTCCTGCCAAAGCTGTTTGCTTCCCCTTTCAGCTGAATAACAGACCTTCTACAATCAAAAATTTCAAGCTGCAATGCTCCCCTAGCTCCCATAAAGCAGCCACCCAAAACCTCCCAGGCGTTTTGTGCCGCGGCAGCAGTTTTTAATTACGTGTGGCCCGCGCCTTTGACTTGCAGCGAGCCGTATCTTCTGCAGGATGCGCTCAGTATTCAGGGGTAAATCTGCTTTTTTCAATTTTATTTTTAATAACTGGGCTGGACTGGGATGAGACGGTAGAAGGAAACTATTTGCTTTGTGCACGAGATGGTGATTACACTCACTGCCTTCTCAGTCTGCAAGGAATCAGATGCTTCTTAAGTGATGGAGTATTTTTATAATATAAACAACCTATATCTCCAGCCTGAACCAGATTCTGGTGTACTCAGGGGTGGGGCCACAGGTGCACTGGCCTCAGCTGAAAGCTGATTGGCCCCTGAAGTACCCCTTCCTCCTGTCACTCACTGATTCAAAACATATCATTGGCTAATAAATTACAAAAACAAAGTGACAAAAATCCACTCCATAAAAAACTGTTTTTATTGTTACACCCATTCAGTTTTAACCTTTGTTTGATCAAAAGACACTAACGGTCCAATGGATTTAATAGAGGTTCTTATGTCACCTGATCTTATCTTTACTATCAATTTCAATAAATGCAGAGGAAATAATGTTGACAGGAATACAATCTCATATTGGTTATGCTGGCTCACTGGTTTTTCATTAAGAGCGTTCCAGAAGGCGTTACAGATTTGTTTCCGTCAGGGGCAAATCTAGGATTTTTTAAGGTGAGGGGCATGAGAATGGCCATACGTTATACAGAGGGGCCAACCTTATTAGCCAAAGAAATGTTTTGAAAACATAAGTGACAGGGCAGAGGGCACCAATCAGCTTTCAGCTGAGGCCAGTGCCCCTGTGGCTCCACCCCCAAAAATGTCCATTGTTTTGATGCTTCCATTTGTGTAACAATTGTGTGAATTTCTTAGGAAGCTGGTTCAAGTTCAAGTCGAACATTGGGTTGTATTTTTTCTAAAGCCGAAGAAGGTACTTTTCACATAATCTGTTCTTACGGAGGCTGAAAAGTAACTAAAGAAACGTTTAGAAAAAGAAAATTCATCATACATACCTAGTGAAATATTAGGAGAATCTATAGTACAATTTGGAAAATGGCAGTTCTTTGGTGCACATTAATGCTTTTATCAAAAGCAGGACACATTTGCGTAAACTGAATGCTGACTCACTCTCCTGACCACAGGATCTGAGCTGGCGACCTGCCGGTTACTAGCACGACATCCTACTCTGCTGAGCCACTCACCATTTTCCAGAAACGTGCAAATGCCATCTTCGGAAGGCTTTATTTATGACATTCTTAGCAGCCAATACTAAATTGCGTCTGAAGATGTGCTTTTTTTTTACAGCTTTGTCCTCCTGAAGTCCTTCCTTCAGTGCCGACGGACTTCAGGGGAGGAAACTTTACTGAGCACTGGTTTCTGGCACGGATCCTGTAAATGGCAGCTTTTGTTTTTCTTTTCAAAGAGCAATAAATTACTTTTACAGTCAGATCAAAATGATCTGAAACCTGGTGGCCTGGTTGCTCTCCCAAGGGGGGGCATTTTATAATGAAAAGATAACAAGGAAAACAAGCTCCTCTATTTAGACTTAAAACACTAGTCACTGTCCTCATTTGCCATTGAGGTGGAAGTGTCCAACCAGCAAGAATCACAGCAACCAATTACATTATTTTAACTGGTCCGTCTGCTTTGTGATTGGCTCATCCAGTCCTGATACAGCATTAAGGAGATACAAAGCATGTTGTGTTGAAGCCCAGGTGTATAATACTAGCAATAACAACTTTTTAACAGTATTGCTAGTTTCTCTTAGTTTTCTGTTATAGGCTAACTAGGTAGCACTATGATCTCTCACTTCCACTGCTGCGGGTTCGATTCCTGATCCCGGCTCTGCACAGTCTGGATCTTCACTCCAGGTTTGTGCAGGTCAGGTGAGCAGGTCTCTCTAAACTACCCATGGTATGTGATTATTTGTGTGAATCTGTATCCTGTGGTGGAAAGGTACCCTGTACAGCGAGTACCCCAGGCTTATGTGCCCTGTGCTTCCTGGGGGATTGGATTAGAGGTTACACTAGCCAGACGGATATATACAATTTCATACAGGTTTGTGATCTTATATAGAAAGTGCATCAGTCCCTTGCCGAAATACTTTTCTGAATTGTTCTTCTCCTGTACTCTCTCCATTCTCCTAGGCAGCTATTTTAGGTCCCTGCGCCTGGCGTAACATGAATAAGTAACAACAAAGCTCTGTTTTGGAAAGTCATTTTCTGGACCGAAACGTGCTCTGCCAACGAATAGGTCAGGATCCACAGCTCCGGAAGAAGATTCTGTATGAGTGCTCTGTTGCTCTACTCCTCCCGGCAACTTCATAAACGTTTAAGAAACTTTTTTTTTTTTTGGTTCAGGGTGGGGACAATTGGAGGGATTACAGCTTGAATAGAATTTACTGTAAGAATAAAAATAAAATCAGTCAGTTAGCATCTCTGTAATTACCCTCTGTGAATGTAAGGAAAGTGAAATGGGCTCAATTAGAATGAACGCTCAGTCAAGTCAGATTCCCTACAATTTCACCTAAAAGCTCTTGGCTGCCATTCAAGCTTCAAAGGTGTGCATGAGAGTAAAACATCATCCATTCCAGCATTACTTGCATTTCCTTTCTTTTGGAAAACATACACTTTAGCCACAATTACATCCACCGTTTCAGAATTGGGGTGAGCCTGTGGGACCCTGATTGCTAATGGCCATGGTTTAAATATAGATGGAGCCCAGCGGAGACTCCTTATGTCCAAATCCCACCTTTCCGGAGTCCAGCTCCACCTCCTACAAGGTTAACCTTTTTTCTTAATGTCCCAAAATTTAGCAGAAGATGCAGAGTGAATTCTGGTTTAATAAAAGGTCAGTTTTGCACTAAAACCATGTTTTTTCATCAGCATTAATGTTAATGTTTAATTTTCATTGGTCGCTCTGATTTCTCGAGTGGAAGAAATTTTCCTACATGATTTTTGTCTCGTGTTTTTGTTCGCGACGTCCTTCACTTACCGCAGTGCCGCCAAAACTTCACTCACTAGCTAGACTCTGCTACAGAAACGTGTAAGAAGCGATCCGCAAGTAGCTTGATATTTTAATGCATTTTCACGGGGACATTACCAATGAATGAGCAAGAATATCACGTGTAGTGATAAGCTAATTCGTGCCCTAATGAGGTTCATTTACACATTTAAAAAATTCAAGTACTATTTATTATCCATGCAATATGTACAATAATCATGAAAATAACTTTTGATCAGATATTTTAGTTAATTTTGTATTGCTTTAACGTGGCAACACAGCATTGCTAATAAATGAACATGCTGCATATGTGAGATTTTGATCGTAAATACATACGATAACTAATAAAATGACGCACAGAGCGGTTTATCGGGACTCCTCCGCCCGGCTCCCCCGCTCTGTGCTGGACAGGGCTCCCCCTCCTCTGTGACAGTGTGCGAGGAGTTACCCGGTTCCCTGGGGGTAAGTGCTCAAACACGGACAAGAGGGAGGAGATGGACTAACTGCAAGCTTAGAGGAGGGTGACCTAGTAAGATTTCGCAAATAAAATGCAAGAGTACAAAAGAAAACTATAAAAATAGACCAGGAGGAATGCAAATTGAGGTTCTTTGATCAAAGGGGCCTGAGAGTAGAACAGTCAGAGAGGGGAGAGGAACTTTGGATTTAATTTGGCGAGAAACGCCGGGTGACTTCACAATGTGCGCTGCAAAGACGCCGCGAGTCACGTCGCATAAATGCGAGTGTTTCCCCCGATAGGACGGCTGTTAGAACTCAGGCGACACCTGAGCCGCGAATCAAAGCTCTGCTTTACAGAGGGAGTCTTCGCATTTTTGATCCAAATTGACAGCAAACAGGTGGACCCGAGCCCCAGTTTTTGGAAGCGTAAGTATGCACGACCAACGGCCTAAGCTGACATACTGGAATATTATGGGCTGTGTCGGCTGGAGGCTTGGTTTACTTCCAAATGGCAGGCTGGTAAGTCAGCTCCCTGGCCGTGCAGCAGGACAGGACACAGTGTGGCGCATCTCAGGTGCTGCACTGGTGGTACAGAAGTACTAGCGAGGGCCTAATAGTGTAATGGGTCGGTGAGTCAGTGGTTCAAGTGGGGAGACATGAGCCCGGTGTGGGGGAGCGGGGCTGGCAAGCTAACGAGCCTGTGGGTCACTGCACCAGCTGTCCAAGGTGCCAAGCTGAAGCGTTTTCACGAGAGCAGAATTTGTTCTCACTTAATTTATTGAAATTTACAGCACTGTCCACCACGGCCAATTTATTATTTACAGTTAATGGGTTTATCTAACACTTCCATCAACAGCAACTTAAAGTAGTTGGGATACAACTTGGCATTTGAACCCACAACCATTGTATTGTCAGCACAATGCGTTCATTGTCACTTCTTTCTTTATTAGGTGATATTCCGACATTCTGTTTTTCAGGATGTTCTATTTTGGTACTCTGTACTTGTTTGCAAGATGTGTACCATGTCTGTACTTGTCTGTTTTGCACTAATATGTATATTTGCCTGTGCTCTACATAGCTTGCTGCTGTAATGCACAAGAAATTCCCCCTGGGGAAGTTTATATTGATCTTAAAAATGTATTTGAAAATAGACTTTGCCATTTGTTATTATTATTTTTCACTTATTGCACTCCCCATTGTCACAGAAAATTCACCCTAATATTGAAGACATCTTCAAGCACCCCTGGGCGCCAACCTGTGCCTCTCTTGACGACACAATTTTTAATGTGATGGAGAATAGGTCTGATGCAGGGCTCACTCCAGTATCATGAGAAAATATCTTGGGTCAATGATTCATGAAGGCAATGCAATGGAAAAAATACAGGTAATTTTACAGAAAAATAAATAAGGAACCCAAGTGCTATGGAATGGCCTAAATGCCACAGGCATTCCTCATCTTGTCAGCTCATCTTTTTATCACAGTGGCTGTATCATTGCCCTTTATTGTCCAGATTCACATGATTACAAAGCAAGTGTGTACAGGTCAACGCTATGATTCCAGCCTATCTCTATATATGGCATTAAGCTAATTGTCATCACTTTTCCTGTTATTGATTGGTTTGTTTAGCAGACACTCTTACCCAGCTCCTCCAATCAGGCATAAGGAGGCTCACAAGCAATCACCCTCCTGGCAGTAATAAAAGGTAACTAATGCAATCTACAGGGAAGCCCCATTTCCAGAGAGATTTATAGCATGTGCAACAAACCACCCTAACTCGGCCGGGCTCCCACCTATGGCCACAGCCGGCATATCCCCCGAAAGCTCAGGGCTCTCGATCCCCACCAAGATCGCACCCGCCCCGGCCCCCCCGGGGAAGCTGCCGGGCGGCAAAGCGGACGCCCCCCCTCTGTCGCCTGCCGCCTCCGCCACTTGCCATCTGACTTGCAGCTGAGAGCACCTCTTGGGGGATAAGATTGGGAAAACAAGCCGGGAGCCTTGTAAGGTGGGAACTCCAAGCCTGTGGCTGGGAAGCATCGAGATCCAGGAAGCAGGGAGCTCAGGGCCTGAAGACATCTACCCAACAGTGCTGAGGCTGCAGACCATGTGTATATGTGGGGCCACAGGGGGCCCTCAAACCTCAGGTGCCCAAATATGCACATTATGCAAATTAAATAGACGCGTTCCTTATTTAGGAGATGCTGAAGCAGCATGTTCTACTAAAAACCAAGCAAGCAGCGATATTCCGATGCTACTCATTAGCTAGAGATCTATTTAGTTCTTGAAACATTTTGGGGAGGGGGGGGCAGGAGGCCCCCCTAAACAACAAACCTGCCCCTGGACGGGTGGCCCACGACCTGAAATGACTCCCAATGATTTTAAATGACATTAATCGATGCAGCAGCTAACCATTTTCCAGTCTTTGGCATTATGATGAGGATAGTGATGACTATCTCGTTGATATCTCGTGCATAACATGGGTCACCTTCGTTCTTACCTCCCGTGGTGGGGGGAGTATCTCACCTGTCTCGCCCCACACGGGCAGGTACTCGTCCTGCTGGATGTCCAGCATGATCTCCAGCCCGTTGCCGGTGCCGCCCTTCATCGTCGTGCGAAGTGTCTTTCCCTCCTCCGCTGCGTTGAACGTGTAGCACTTCCCGTACCTGGTGAACACCTGCAACGGCGAGGAGATGTGGAGGTCATTCGAGTTCGCAGACACAGCTGGGTTCATCTTTTGTTGGACGAACATAAGGGAGAACTGTTTGTGCGCGCCTCAGGGCAACTGAGAGAATATTTATGAGCCATTTTTTTGCGTTTATTTTATTTTTTTGCTCATTTGTGTTCTAATTTTTGGGCTTGAAGGCTACGCTGCATTTAATTCCATCTTTTGGCGGATGAAACGGCTTCAGACTTTAGATCAGAGAGATCATCAACATTCAGAGACATGTTACAAACTCCTTTATTGATTTATCATCGCCCGCTTTCGCATTCGATGCTCTGGCTGAGACAAATCCTATTATTCCGTCTAATGGACCTTTAACAGATCGTCCTTCCCGCTCTTGGAGATGCCGTCGGACACCAGCTGGGTAAGCAAAGAGATGCGGGGTGCCTGGAGCATGCTAAGTGCCCCCAGGCTTGCGTGGCACGTGGGGCCTTGAGACCAAAGCCTTCACAACATGTTGACATCCGGCGCCACGCTGTAGCCAGTCTGCAAAGGGGCCTCACGAGCGGCCGCTTTGACTTCCACCTCTTTGATCCGATCTTCCCCTCCTGTTTCTTTAGAGATAGGAAGATGGATACAAACTCGTTCCGCTATGCCCTTCCCGCTGCCGTTTTCTTCCCCTAAGCCCACAGCCAGCAGGTGACCCGACGTCTGCTCGACCCACATGGTTTCACAGACATAGAAGCAGCGGGTCCATTTGTTCAGACACTGGAGCGAGACTCCTTCGATGGTGCAGAAACAAACCGACACGGTGGGATCCGTCGACGGGGATCAAGGCCGGTGACTAAATTATCCGAGGGAGCCCGGAGACACGATTAGCTGGTTTTCCTGCCAATCCCTCCCCACTTAGCCATCCAGGAAACAGATGACAAATAAGCCGGTTGGCACAGTGAAATCCATAGGACAGTTAAAGCCTTCGGTCCCGCCCCCTATAATGATTCTGCCAATCAGAAGCCTTCATACCATTGGAGCTATATCAAAACCCGATATCGACCTGACCATCTTTCTGGCTATTTTTCCCTGTCAGTTTCTCCCACAGTGACTGTTGGAAGAACCTCGACTCGACCCAGTTCTGTTCCACAGTCCTCCCTGCACCTCGCTGGACATCTGTTTATCATCTCATAGCCTGTCCTGTACTCACAGGGTCTAGCCCACAGTCCCTTAACCTGTGACCCAAAAGCGTTCCCATTACCCCGATGTAGGCCGGTGAATCTGTCCCCCGGGGACCTGCAGGTGTTGTTCACTGTCACTCTCGCCTTCTTGCCTGAATACCGAGCCGACTCAAAAGGTCGAGGCTGTCGATATGGGACTCCTGTTGGCGACACCAACCATGAATATGTGACGAGGCGCCAACTCTGGTAACGGGTGACCGGTGAAGTGTGACTTATACCGAAATAATGGGTGTTGGTGCTTCTTCCCACGTGTCTGTAGGTTTACAAATGCTCAGATACATGCCAAAGGACACAGTTATCATTTTGAGCTGGAAACGATTACTGCTTAAGCAGCATTAGTGGTGCTGACTTCCCATGCCTGGCTGATGGGAACCAGCAGACATTCCAATAATTTCCAGTTCTGTGTAATAAGTTCCAATTCCAGGACCTCCTGCTGATTCGATGTCAATACAAAGTAGTAGTGAAATCGTACAAAGTCAAAACAAAACGGAGTCGCCTAGCACACCTGCTTTCCTGTGAGATAGAAAAATGCCAGTTCTTTTGTCTTTTTCCACTGGTGTCTGTGCCCAGGCTCAGGTGTCGAAATTCTGGTGTGAGGGAACTGCTTAATGTTATCTACAAAGAAAGCCAGGACCAAGCCTCATCTCTTAGAACAGTCAAAAAAAAAAACACACAAGCACACACGCCTTGGCTCAGAAATCGATTCTGTCTGAGAAAACAAAGCCACCAGCTTCAGGCGAGAAGCTACTTTGTTTTTTTTTTTTTAATGTGTTCCATAATGCCTGCAGTACAATTTTAGTGCATTAATAAATTCTGTTTATTTTTCTTAGTGCTATAGTAAAGGCTTCATCCGCACAACTACATTTTTGTTATATTTAGACAAATTTTGACTCAGCGGTGCTTGAAATGACCGTGTTCTTCACTTGGATTGACTTGGCCGCAGGTCATTAACCACCGGCAGATTTTCAGCTGACCCCGAATGAAGCCCGTTTCTCCTGGGATCTCATCAGCACTTTAATCATCCACGGCGGACTTGTGGCTTAGGAATAAGAATTACAGCTGATTTCCCATCTTTTCTTTCTGTTGTTAGAGCTGTTCATTTCTAACACATTTTGTCCCAAGTATTTTTTTTTCCACTGCCGAATAATCAGACGTTATGGTGACATTTACAGGCTAATGTAGGCCGGAGTCCTAAACTCACACTTTGCGAATGTAGACCTTCATTCGCAGTCTCTGTCTCACTCTGACAGAGAGAAGATTATTCCCCGCACAGACTGGCGGGTGCTTTAACAGGAACCTATTTGTAGATTTTTCGTTTTCTCTGCTTTATTTGGCAGCTTTTGTTTATGATTATGACTTATGATTTTGTTTTTGTTTTTTGATAATCAGCAAGCACACTGGGTCCTTAGGGTTTTGGTGACCTGAAGGAATTTGCCCAAGTAGAATAGGGTATAAAGTAGGGTACACCCTGAAAGCGGCAGATTACTGACACATACAGAAACAGAACAGAACAAGGGCAATGTTACTTACGCATTTAACCAAACTCCATTTTCTTATTAAAAAGCGAAAAGTGTGTGCTCATGGTAGTTTTATTTACACGAACATGTTCTGAGGGCAGAAGGAAAAATGATTGGTTCAGAGAGATAACCAATAATTTTCTGAGTCAGATGTCAGACAACCCAATCGGATGTCTTGCTCCCACCTCCTCTAGTAGATTGGACCTGCCTTCTCTACAATCTGCTTGGTTATCTCTTGGTTTCTGCCCTCAGAACGTGTTTTTGTAAGCAAAAATCCAAGCGAAGTGCTAAACAAGCCATGAAGACCCAGCAAAGACAGCACAGGGCTTAAATGGGGACTAAACCCTGTAGCAATGAGTGAACCTTTTCACCCACTAAGCAGACATACAGCACTACATTATGGCTTGGAAATTTAAAAGAAGGCATGAAAGAACTCAGCATAATGGAGGGGAGTTTATATGTCAAAATGCCACCATGCTGTCCCTTGGTAATTGGGGGGGGGGGTGGGTGGTGTGAAATAGGTACCTGAGGGAATGAGATAGTTTAATTAAAAATAAAATTCATCTGTATTTGTTGCACAAAGGGAGGCTTGGAGACTGTAATGTCAAAGATGTGTCAGCGATACATGACAGGCAGACAATTCATGCTGAGATCTTTCGTGCTCATTCGCGTGAATCCATAAATACTTAATTATCAGCAGAGTAAATCTACTGCTAATTTGCTGGCTGGCAGGGAAAAAAAAGGATTTATGAGTAAAAACATGATGAGAAGTTTCATAAATTATACATCATTAAAAAAAACAGAAGGGAGTGGTACAATAAATGAATCAAAATGTTTCATAAACCTATTTTAAATATGAAACAAGCCTTCTTTGCAGAACACTCAAATCCCATACCTAATAGAATTACTAAGTGTCACCAACACAGTGACAAGGATAAAAGGGGGGCCCCTGAATGATCACGATGTCCCCGCAGTAATAGAGCTGTGGTTCCCAGTGGAAGAACACCGGGGGGGAAGCGTCATACATTTTGGATAAGGACCAGCTATTTGACATATAAACAATTCACAAAAAGATTTCATTTTTCAATAAACGCTTGAAACTACGAATAACCGATCTAAAAATGGGATAAAGATTGCAGGCGGTACATGTCGGTGTTTATACCACGTGTCTATTCCACAAAAACATTTTAATTCCCATTAAAATCCATCCATCTATTTTCTATACCAACTATGTAGGGTCCCGGGGGTCTAGATCCTATCCTGGTGACACCGGGCCACAAGTCAGGGAATAATCCAAGCCCGGTTGCCAACCCATCACAGGTCTTATTTAAATGTTTTTATTGATTAAATTTTAATTTAAAGTGTTGTAAATAAAATCTCTTAAGTGATCTGAATGATCACTAAGTAATCGTACTGATTTGATCACTTAAAAACTGATTGTCCATCTCGTTCACAGATTACACTATAATCTATCTTGGATTCACGTACTTCCTTGGTGCTGACCCACATTAAGAATAAATACAAATCACAACTAAATGAGGAAGATGATCTCCAAGTAGCTGCCTCCACAATTATACCCAGACCGGACTTGCTGTGCCCCAGGTATAGTGCCCACCCTTCTTATTAGATTTAACATTTAAGTATAACGTTATCTAATTGCTAGACCTAAATTAAATTTCGCAACCCTATCCTCAGTCACAGTCTACATTTTTGCTCCCTCCAAGCTCCCAATTGGATTGAGAAATGCTGCCCAAGAGTGGCGAGTCTCTGGCACTATATTTGGGGGTTGTGGACTGAAAGGATTAGGAACCCACATAATCGGGCACATGTATACACTGTATGGTCATTTAGTGTGGTAGTCAAAGACTGCTTTCAATCCTACAGTTTCTGTTGAGATAAACATTGGATTTGTTAGCAGGTGGTTCTAAAGCGATCCAGCCATGACTTCATCGTAGAGTCATAATTGAAGCATTTATATATCAGTGCCATGCCTGCATTAATGTAACTTTAACAAAACCACTTGAAATATGATATTCAAAGTATGATATTATTATGTGTCTCTGTCTGCCATGCTGTTGACTGGCATACTGGCTGTGTCACTTGTTTCAGGCCCAGTGAGATAGCTCCAGGCTCATTGTTGGTGTTTTAATCAAAGTCTACTTAATAACCCTGTATTTGTGTGCATGCGGCCACCGTGGGGATCGGCCTTTCTATATCAAAAATGCGGGTTTTGCTGCTGAAGCTCCCTCCACGTGGCTCTCACTGTATAGCCTGTATAGCTGGTTGCTAATTGTCGCTAAAGAAACACGCGCCATACCAAAATGGCCGCCCTCCCCCACTTCTCTACTAGTCAAATTCCTTCTTTTAGGAACTGTATAGAACTGTGAGTGGAAGCTGGGGATTTTCAATTGACATGCCCCCCACGCCAACACAACACGTGTTATTTCTCCACTCTTGATTTTTGGCCCATATCCAAGGTCCGGCTGCATGTCAGTTCCTCCCACAGGCAAGATGTCTGACATATTAAATCATATTCAAATGGCCTTGCATCATTTTCCCAGAATTGACTCCGGCTGAAACCAAACCAATCTGATTTATTTTCGGACCAGCTATGAGAATGAATGCTCTCGGCCGTCATCTCCATACACACGGCCCTGAGGGCCTTTGGCAAGCCAGCAGGCACTCTGTGCATCAAACTGGCTGTTTCGCCCACAGGTCAATACTTTGAAATGGATGTGACCTCGATTCTGCCATGGTGCCGCGGTGATGCAGGACTCAGACCTGCCCCGTTTATTCTCCCAAAACCGCAAATGACTGGGTGCAGGGATTAATGTCGCCCACGTCCAGAAATCTTTACTTTGATGAGGCTGCGGTCACTCATCCCTTATTAATTTGATCAGAGACCACTGAGTGGGGTGCCGGTTTTATGGATCCTACATGGCGGGTCCAAACGTGAGCTGACGGATCTCTCCCGGCTCTCGTCCGGCTCTGGCGTGCTGCCAAAATCATTACCTGGGGTGTGTTATGGGGTGAAAGGCGGCCTGGGGTCTATCGTGAGTTCCCTGGCTTTTTAATTACGGATGAACCGGCGCCCGGGGAAGTTTTCCGGCCCCAGGGAGCTGTTTATCACCCGGCTCCCAAACGTCAACCGGAACGTCGAATTAAAAGTGAAGATCATTAGCACAGCCATGGAAGTAATAAAACCGAGACAGAGACAGGGTAAAATATGAGGGGAATTCACCCTCGTTCCAGTGCATTAAAGAACACAGAGACAGACCCTAAAGAAAGAATATTTTAAAATATTTTCCTACACTGCTCAAGCACTTCAATTCCATAGATTTGTTTTCATGTACATAACTACACCGCGGGTGGCGGGTGTCAGCAGGATAGGATTCTGTGGCTGAAATCAGAAGGTTGCTGGTTTAAATCCCAGGGTCTGCAGAGTGAGTTTGCTCCTGGGCCCCTGAATAAGGCCCCTGGCCCCAATTGCTTCAGGGCCTGTTTGTCCCAGGCTTCCTTCAATTGAACGTTGCATTGGATAAAATGGTCAATTAAATAATTCTAATGTAAATAAAGGTAAAGAAAAGGATAAGTCACGTAAAACTACAAAGCCAACCCTAAAAAATAACCAAAGCATTTTGGAATGAATCTACATAAAACATAACAAATATATTTATACAGTTAGCTAATACATTACAACACATAATATGAGTGATCAGACATAAGCAAGCACAGCAGCAGCCCAATACTGGATAAGCAGCGTGGAAGATGGATCGATAGAAATAAAGTAACATCTTCTGAAATAAGGCATTGTAAGAATAAAAATCCATTTATTCTGGCATGGCTACATTTTAAGCTTGTGCATTATGCTGATATGTGGCTGCCAGAAAACGCCACTCCTGTTCAAGTCGCTGGCAATCATTTTGTTATTAGACTTTGAAAGAAAAAAAACAGTCTTGGGATCCCTTAGATAAAAGGATATGAGTTTTGAAAGCTTGGAAGCACCTGTTTGCGACAATCACGAGGGAATGTTGCCACATGGATGGAATCATTGCAAATGAGATCCCATCTGTCCTTAATACTGAATCTTATCAATTGAATGTATTCCCAAATGCAATATAAATTCTAAATGCTTTGTTTGATATGGACAAACAGTATCTGGGCACGTATTTCCATTCCAAAGGTCAGCCACAAAAGGTCAACCCAGAACAAGCTGGAGAAAGGGTGGAGCTTTTCATGCGCTAACGGTCATAATTATCTGCCGGATTAAACACAGATATTTAGAGACAGATTCATGTCTAGCTGATTATTGTTGCTTCAGGCTTCCAGTGGCATAAAATGCATTGAGAGTCACTTTTCTCATTACACACCACTGCCACCTAACACGCAATTCATGTAGCTTAAAGTTGCCACTCTATCTCAGTATCCATTTTTATAATTAAGGTGGCAGCTGGTAAAGGTCACCCTTCTGCTACCTTCCAGCCAGGTGGTGTTTTTCACTGACCTTTGCGACTCCGTTCCATCAGCTGAGACGTACGAGCCCCTAACATACACAATGTGCCGTGCAGCTCGGACCGGCAATGATTCGCACTATTATTCACCTTCTGACGTCGATCGCCCACCTGGGCCAGCTGGCCCACTTGAGTGAAAAGTTGGTTCTCAAACTCGTTAGTAATAATAATAATAAAAAAAAAATCAGGGTAAATTGAATCCCTCCGCATTATCTACGCTAATGTAGCAGGCCCAGGGTGTATAGCTCATGCGGAATTTGCATGATTATTCTACCGAGTTGGAATTATCTCTCAAATCCATTTCCATGGTGATGCACTCAGCCCACCACACTCCGGAAACAATAATGCGGTGAATAAGGTCGACTAAATGAGCTGGGCAGCTTAGGTCCGGGTTGCCAGCTTGCCGCTTTCCCACAACGCGTGTAGCAGGAGCTGCCAGCCAGCCTCGACAATGAATTATTTACAAGACGAGACAGTCGCAAACCTGGCAATTGGCAGCCGGTAATCCGTGGGAGATACCCCCCTCCCCCCGTCCCCCAAAGCCCAAACACTTGGGGTAAACTCAACAGGAAAGTTGTAACAACATTTTTATTGGAAATCAAACACCAATCTTGACTCCCGCTTTAGAATCCTTTATTTTTCCTTACAAAACTCAGGAAGGGAGTCGCTGGTTGTAACCCATCGTTCACTTGGTAACTACTGAGGCTGCTGCCAGGCTATCAATCATGGAAAATTGCTTAGAGGATGTGGGGGGGGTTGGAGGGGGGGGGGGGTTAAGTAAACAAAACAAATCGAGCTCAGCGATTAATGGCCGTGAATGTCATGGTTTTCAGGAGCTCCGAATAAGCTGATAACACGGGGTAGTGTTGCGTCCTAATCTTAATGACATTTAAAACCAGGCCGAGCTGCATTGCCTCTGTCACGAGCCGGATGATAAAACGCCGTCAATAGGCTGTAATGCAAAGATTCCAGTCTTACCCTGCAGGAAGAAAAATTAGTTCTGTGGACACCCAAAGCTTACCGAGAATGAGAGACTCTTCAAAGCTGTATCTGTCAGTGGTGTTACCTGGATGCCAACCTGGAGTGGGCACTGGGCCTATGAGTGGTTACATTTAGTCTGTCTGTTAGGTAGGCACTGGCCTCAGAATTTGGGATGGACTGGCCTAAGGCCAAAAGAATGTCGCGTCATGTCTGTTGCCTGTTTCCTATTAGCATTGGGGGTTTAAACACCAAGGAAAATTGGGAAAATCTGGGAAAATTTGTCCCAGAGGGCAGAAAAAGACCTTGTTCATGTAGAACGCCACTCAACGGGAATGAGATCCACGGAGGTCAATGATGTACCTGACCTGAATTCCTCCTGTCTCGGACGCGCACCAGTAAAATCCGGATAGTATGCTCATTCTGTGCAGCCACTCAATCTCCTCGGTCGCCACGGAGACTTTCAAACTCACTATCACCACTGACCATGCCCAACCATCAGCTTCCCGTCAGGAATTGTAATGGTGTGATGGAGCCGGGGGAAGCCACAGATGGTAATCGTGGACAGATGTTATCAGCTGTAACTCAGGCACTCTCTCTCCCTGGCTGAAGGGAATGCTGGCTCCCATAATCTTCAATGAACATCTAGCGAACATTTCACCGTGCGCAGTCTGGGATCAGGATTAAATCTGTGTACTTAAAATGCAGTGCGAGTCTACATTACACAGAAGACCCTGTAGTTACAGCAGAGAGTCCAGTACAGTAAACGCTTTTAAAAATAACTATTTCATCAAGCACTGACACACTAGCACAAGCCATGAAACTCAAATCCACAAACTATATCCTTTCAGTGCTGGGTTGATTTATTTGGCCTTTTTTTCTGTACCAATGCATTAAACACAGGTACATGCGGCGGGTACATTTTTCTGGACATTTATCATGCTGTTTAACGACGTGGAAGCCGAGCGTTGCCAAAGTTAAGAGTCACACTTTCATAAATGTAATTAGCCAAAACACTTCCCATAAATCCATACTTCCAGTTTTTGGCCTTTCATCTCCATTTGCGGGATAATTTATATGGGTATGATGCAAAAAGGCAGCTACCAGTCCAAAAGCAGGCAGCTAGAATGAACCTGTCACGGGCCACTCATAGCATTAGCACTTAGCATTAGCACTTAGCATTGCAGACGCGCCAGTTAAATAATGAAGCTATCACAGTTCCCGTTTCCTGCGGCTTAAGACGCAAGATGTTCAAGACGGCGTCTTTCCTGTTCTCATTCCAAATTTGGCAGGAACTCCAGCAAAAAGGACAGCTTAGAAATGCCAGACTGGGTACTAACACTGGCAACCTTTCATTAAAACCGCACACCTGCGATGCAAAGTCACATATCCGCACAGCGGATTTCCGGTCTCAGGTATTACATTTATTCTCAGGCAAATAAATCACTAAACACACCAGTATGTGCTTTTCCACACCTTGCATGACTTAACAATCTTATTTATAATGCCAAGCCATCGACATAAAAAGAGCTATACTACAAACGTATTTAATATCTAATCTTTGTTTAGATGTCTCTAATTTAATAATTTCCATTTATTATTGAGCCTTAATTACATATCTATTCGATATGCAGGCTTAGCTAATTATCATTTATTTTATGTTTGCCAAATTAATTGAGTGTCACTTATTTGTAATTAACTCTATATGTAATTATTTCAAATTTGCTAGTGCTAGCCTCTCCATCACTAGTGGTGATCCAGTGATTCGATATTAACTCAAAGAGTATTTATTATGCCGGCTCTGTTTCATGCTTGACGATTCATAAACGTCTGGGGTGAATAAATAATTATACCAAGAGTCTGCCTCTATACCCACAGAATGACAATTAGACAGACTTTTACTTCCAGTAGAGCTTATCAACGAAACCTCAACACTGGGCACAGTCATGGAGCTAGAGAACACCTGGGCTCAGAGCAAATCAAGTACAGTTATTAGATATCTTTAGCCTATTCGAAGATGCTATTTCAACATATCAGAGTTTAAGATATATAAAGTCTATATCTATATCTGAAGGGCAGCATTGAAAATTGAGCTTTGCTGAAGGTGCAGACCTGTGGCCAGGAACAAGCACGATAGATAGATATATAAAGG
>JAODKL010000119.1:883578-901557 GCA_026780765.1 Petrocephalus schoutedeni
ATATAGTATATACTGTATCTATAAATACACAATAAAAAAGCAGTTAAAGAAAATGAGGTTAAAAAATATCACGTCCGTCAAAGTGTGTCAGCACTCCTAAATATTTGCAGGAAATGCCCAATAAACCCAAATATTTTCTGTACTCGACAGCTACCCCACCTTGTTTGGCTAATCAATACCTCAGAGTTATTCAACTATTTTTTATCCAGTCATCCAACAAGATATCAATACATTTTTGGAGAATGGAACAGAAGAAATCTGTATTTATTTTTTATTGTTAATGTTGATTTTCATGTGTTCTAATATTAAATAGTTTTTTTTCTGAGCAGATATACACTTACTACCCAAGTAAATAGCCTTAAACATTTTCCCTGACTGCCTGAGACCTTTTGCACAATACTATACATACATCGAGAATTTCTTTCTACACATTATGTATTTATTGACTTAAGGGAAGGGAAAAAGGCAAGGGAATTTAGACGGCTCTGTGCTGGTTTTTAAAACGTGAGCTGGTAAAGCTAAACTCTCCATGCCTGTGTCGATCTACTGCAGAATAATATATTATATGAGAGAAACTGTATATATATATATATACAGTTTCTAGGAAAAAAATTGTATTAGCTATCCCCTGCCAATATGCTGCATGAACAAACAGAGACACTGCTGCCAGGATTACTCACAAGCTCAGAAACACCCTGCCTTGGTCCCCAGGGGGCGCTAATGTGCTCTTAGCGTGATGTTGTCCGACTCATGGGGAAACCGCAAAGAGAGCTATGAAATCTGAATAGTGTTTTGCCACACGATGAGTCACCTTGCAGTGGCAATGTTTAGTTTCCTGTGTGGTATACTCAAGTTTTTTCGACTAGCTTTTCCCAGCTGCAGCCCTCCGTAGTTGCCATAACCTGCACTGATTCACTCAAATATCCACCTGAGTGAGTCTGTACAATCTGCTGAGTAGCTAATGCATAGTGGCCTTAGCAGATGACAGCTCTGATGAATAAATAACAGAGTAAATGTATCATATTTGCAAGCAGTAGCTTCTCCCTTGATCAGGACACTTGTTAGGTTGTTGGTTCAAATCCCAAGGTCTGTAGAGTGGTTTGCCTGTAGGTCCCCCCAAATACTCTAGGGATCATCCAACCCCGCATGTGTAAAAACATGTACGTCGTTTTTGATAAAAGCATCTGCTAAATAAATAAAAATAAGTAAAATTATTGGCTGCAATATGCACCTGGGTAGATGAGTATGTCTGTGCAATATATCGAGTAGCTTATGTGTTGAGGTCTCCACAGTTAATGGCTCCGAATAGTTCATAATAACGTGTCCATGCTACTATCTTCCTTCTGCTGCAGGAGTGGTGAGGTTCTGTTCATACAGAAATCCAGTAGAATGAGGGCCTGGATCCGTGGGCCAGGGGGATCCCACTCTACCTGCCCCAGCAACACTCGCAGGCGGGAGAATATTAATGATTCAGGTCCTCGCTAAGCACGATGGCGGGCGGAGCAGCGACAGGCGATGCCAGCGGTGCCACGTGGTAATTGGGGACCCATCTGGAAGCGGGGCGGGGAATCAGCCCAAACGTGATAAGCCGTGCTTTCCGGCATAGCACTAATGTGAAAGCATCCAAGAGAGAGTGCGATATCACCTTGGAGCCCAGTCATCCGCCCTAATTACACAATACAAATATTCCCATGCTAACCATGCGGGCAGTGGATAATTGTCTTAAAATAAACACAGCCAGAAATGAGAAATAAATCTCAGTGAGACTCTGGCGAGTCTTTATGAATGTGGACCAGGATGTGCTGATACAGGCCCTCAATAAGATGCGATAGACTTCGGGATTGGGGAAATGAATCCCCCACTGCACGATTGCTGGATCGGAACACGTCTCATTAGGAGTGACCGTGGCTCGGCCCTGGGTGTTGAGTATGCATGGCCTTTCATGTGTACCGGCCGAGTGATGGGGCCTAACGAGGCCGGAACACCAGGGATTACATCCTGTCCAGGCCGTCTCTGAGTTCTAGGCTGTCCAAGAGCAGGGAAACAGCATATTATGACCGGGTGGCATTGAGGTTAACTCTCACATTCATATCGGGTTATACAAGTTATTGGACTGTCATCTGGCTGTTTCCAGTCATGACATATGTGCTGTCATGAGAGTATGTAAGTTTATCTAGCTACTGTACAAAAAAAACTGAACAAATGTAGCAAGTAATCTTACAGGCGAAGCGTGCCACAGCCATTGTCTCCTCCTCCTCCTCATTGCATTATGGGTAGATGTTCTCCTGGCTAGAAGGTCCTGTCCAACTCAGGACTCAGGATTCTAACTATACACTTTGTTGGGAATATAGCTAGGTATGATGTACACACCACAATGTAGACATATAAGCCCAAGAAGCCCTTCCAGGAAAAAAATTTGAAGAGAACCCTGATGCAGACACAAGGCATGACAATCCACGTCTGTTTGGTGAAGATCAAACCTGCATTATTGGGGATCCCATTAAATCAGTTTTGTCATTCCTTCCATGTGCTCACAGACACGCGTTATTTCAGAAATAAGATGGAAAGCAAAAAAATTTATTTGTGGTCAAGACAGAGTGAACTGTTTTCCTTCCTGCAAAGGATGTCTACGCCGGACGAGATGACGTTCCACGTCTACCAAATAAGGTAGATTTTTACGGAATTACCATATAAATTGAACCGACTGACACTACAAACTTATAGAAATCCTCTGCATAAATCAGATTCACAAATCCTCAGAATCAAAAAGCGTCAATGCTCAAAACTATTCCAGAAAATGAGTGAATTGTCTTCAACTATTTCCCCACTTTGGAAGGTGTGAGAAGATAGATTGTAAATATAAACCTTATTATATACAAAATACTCAGAATATCACTGCCAGTGCAAACAAATAGGTACGGTAAGGAAGAATCTGATTGGGCAGCACCATTGGCCAGGAAGCTACAGTATTGCGACGGCTGAGACACCCTTCAGCCTCCCAGAGCTACACTGCGCTTGTTGATGAGACGTGGGACGAGAAACTCAGACTCAAACTCAGCGAGACAGTGTAAATCGAGTGGACGTCGGTCCTGGCAGTAATTGTGCCATTGTCTGGGAAGCTAACAATTTACAAATGATTTAATTTGAAGAGCTGCAGAGCCTCTTCAAAAATGTAAAAAAAAAAATGTCAGCACACTTTCCGGAAAGGGCCATTTGTCTATCAGATTTTTAAAAGAGACACAAACCAACCCCATAATGAGATGCAAAAACAAGCAGGGTGTTGTCAGCATACCTACTCAGTGAAACAAGGATTCCACCAGAAACATATCGGAACATGCACCTCTGCGTAGCATTAGCCTAGCATGAAGTCCAGCCTGTGTAGATAACAAGCTGTATGACATGTAAACACTTCTCCCCCATAACTGTGTCTAGAGCATCTGTAAATGACACAACAGAGCGACCCCCCCCCCCCACACACACACACACACACACACACATACACACACTGCAAGCTAAAAGGTGGCTTAGAGATCAGTCAGAGGTAAATCCATTATCATGAGCAATGGCTACCACGGTTTCCTTTTGGCTGGGGAAAAAAAAAATATTTATGTGTGTAATTTAATTGTGCAAAATAGTTGGTTTGCAGGCCTTAGGATTTAGAAGGGAGAAAAGGCTAATGGTGACTATTACGGCTTTCAAAGATGGTTTGCAGGCTAAGAGCAGGAAAATGTCCAGGCAATTTTATACAGAGAGTGGAGTCAGGGTGCTCATACGAGGACTGGGTGAAGGCCGCGTCTGTTAGCCACACCATTGATTAGCTTGGCGTGAACATTGCTGTGAGGTGAACTGGTGACGCGCCCATCCATGATTAAGCAGGAAAATGTCACAGGGACGTTTACCAATGTCCCTGGGCTGAACACCCCCCCGTCGAAATGGCGAGATGCTTTTATGTGAGGGTATGGGAGCATAAGAGCTTTCTGGGGAACGCCAGCAGGATGTGGCATGAGACACTGTCTGTCTCCCAGGTAACGGGCTCGTTTGTGATGTCATCTCATTATATGTTATAGCCATCAAACAAAACTCAATGCATCAAAGCATCTTGTGTGCCCTTATGATCGTCATCATAGACTGTACAAACAAATTTGACCTGAAAGTAGAATGTTCTACACCCAGAAAGAACACTTGGAGGGTGTAATTAGCATAATTTTTTTATTCTTTAGCCACTAAAACAAAGACCACTAATACAAAGGCCATTTGAAATTCATTGACGGACTTAAATGAGAGAGAATTACTCCTTGAAAACAAATATACAATACACTAGCAAACAGTACTGAATGCCACATATTGTGATGCAGTGTGGGGTTAATCCACTATTGAATTGCAGAAACTCTGTACTAATGGTCTATCGAAGGGTATAACTCCAGCGTGTACAGGAATCTGGATCTTTTTTTGGAAGTAAGAACAGCATTTTTGTAAACCTAACCAACTTTAGACCATTCCTCCAGCTATAGATTGCGTATATCTTTATGCGGAACTCTGACATCGGATCCCAGTCTGTTTGTCTCCATCCGTTAGTGGGTGTTTGTGAAACTTTTCCTGCGACAGGTTATCACTGGCACAGTGCAAATTTGCAGCTGTTTTGAACTCGAGGGAGTATTTTCAGGGGGTAAGTTTCGGAGGAGCTGCTGCTGAATTATACGGCGCTCATAGAAAACCGGTTCTGAACTTCCAGCGTGACGAGCACAGAAGGCAGCGCCGTGTGGCACCAAAGGAACGGGTCTCCCTTAGATGCTGTCTCTGTTTCCTACATTCGCCACTTATCTCTGGTGGATCCCTGGCACCACTTCAGCTCGTACAGCTGAAATATAACAAAACATTATTGCACGGAAGGGAAAAAGCAGGTAAGGAAATACAGGATTTACAGTAGGCACGTAAGCCATCGTCGCTGGACGTCGTCCCTCTCAATTGAGACTGGGTTTCATCTTGGACTTTCCAGTTTTTCCTGCCATTTGTGTGTGTGGAGCAGCAGGAGACGAGTTTTCATACATGAACATGAGATGTCCATCTAGATAACAGACTTTGGCACTTGCCTGCAATTACATCATGTCATGTACAACACGTTCTCTTTAAAATAATTATTTTGCAGTGGGTTTTTGTGCATGAAAAGAGTGTTTATAATAACTTCAGTTAAAGTGCAGAAGATGTTGGGTTTTTTTGACTGGGAATCAAATCTGAGATAGTGTAATTCCAATTTAGATTTTTGGGGAGCAAGAGATTATTAATATTACAAAACAAAAGAATGGCTTACATAATTAAATATACTTTGGAGAGGCCACTCTGGTGTTTTACATTTCCCCTACAAGTGTCTTCCTTAAAAACCTGGCTGTCATAAGCACAGATGTTCCACATGTGTGAAGCTTGGTGCTTCGTGAAGGACGCTCACACAGATGCTTGGTGCATGAACTGCTGCCAAAACTGCTGGATCACACCTCAGAAATGCTCTGCTTCCACAGTCAGTGAAAACCAGAAGGATGAGCGGAAATCGCAGCGACTGGCTTCTCGACTTATGTGTCGACACCTTGTCAGGGTGGAGGAGGGAGTGACACCTTGGTGCTCATGCTTCCAGCAAATTTCAGTCCAGACAGAGCAACTTGCACCTGAAGGGACGACAGAGGCACCTGGCCCAGGTAAAGGGACCCTGCCTGAGGGAAGCCTTATGAAACTCCCACAATCCCGCATGAAACTCCCACAATCCCACTGGGTGTTGCGATCAAAACACCCTGGGGCTGGCAGGAAGTCAGAAACATTCCAGATGATGAGGGGGGGGGCGGGGGGGGTTGGTTCTGGGAGAATCTTCAGTTTTATTTATTGTGGCACCTTTGATATTTTATTTTGCCTCGTTAGTGCTCATTAGGCTGGAAGGCAAGCGAGCAGAGAACCGTCGTTAATTAGAATCGTGCTCGCCCTGCACGTGTTTGCTGCTTCCGCTCCGTTCTGATTAGCAGAGAACCTTGCGTGATGACGTGCGAGGTCAATGCAGCTCGAAGCCCTGGTAGGGGACATCCCATAATTCTGGCGGCAGACTAGCAGCCTGTTTCTTTCCCCACTGTGCTCTCCCCGTGACTCTCCCCTCTGCTCCCGTCTCCAGTCTCCGGCTGTCCTGCTTGTATTCCAGCTGTGCCAGTCCTATGAGGATACGTCTGTCACTTGTGACAGCAGCAAGAATAGCAGGAACTGGGTGACGGCGACCAGATCCGATGGACCAGCCGGAGCCCTGAGAAGGGCTACACAGGTGCACACACACCCACCATGCATGATGACGTCCGTGCGCTGCCCAATTGCATGTGGGAGATGTTCGAAGCAAAAAGATGTAAATACCGCATACTGTATAAAGGATGTTAGACCTGACATAATGGGTTTGGGTGATGGCCAGACGAACTTCGGCAGAAAACGGGAGAACGAGAAGGCAGTCACAGATCTGAGGAGGCCAAACGAAAGCAGTGATGTTCAGGACTGCTCGTCAGAATCCCAGACAGCCCCTGTACCCGTCTGAATCACATGCCTGAAGGCACACGACTCTACGCCACACATGGAGTGCTCGAAAAAAACAGGAATGAGTCATACTTCAGCTCCTGGCCAACGTACGGTCACTCCGCCTTTGATCTTTGAGGATGAAACAACAAAAATCATGAAAGTGAATCATGATATCCATTACTGACCACAGTGGGGAACACCCTCCCCCTTCTGGTTATTTATTGGCTGACATGTGCTTTTATCTTGTTCCTGATTGGCAGCGCTTTGATTAAAATGCTGATAAACAGCTTGTATGCTTGCTTCCAACCCACATGTGCTTTCTGTTCTACTGGCCAAAGGGAAAAAGATGTTTGATGGAGGTAAGCATGGTCAGAGTACCTTAGATGATGCCACTCCCCCAAAAGTACTCAATTACCCAGAATGTAAAAGCCCCCCCCCCCCCTAAGATCCCAAGGGACCTGTTTAAGGATCTGGATCTTTGGATATACTGTGTCTATATACTGAAAAAATGTCTGAGGGGACCAGAAAAATTCTGCACGCTTTTTCCAGATCATGGAGGCTTGTAGCCCTAATTGGCACAATGTGGGAGGGTAAACCTTAAAAGTACACGGCTTAATAATATAGCCATCATGGGAATACACCGCAGATTGGCTTAGTATGGTAAGAGTCTGGGAAACGACTACGGGTGAGATTTGCCGGGCAGAGAAGTGCTGGGGTCACATTCAGGAGTGAAAGTGACATGTGCTGGAGAAACTGACAGGCGGCGTGTAGGCGGCAGGGTGAGCGGGCAGCGCATCCATCAAGCAGCACCTCACCACTTAGAACCCACCGATGGAGCGTAAAGGTAGAAGCGCAGATGCCAGAACAATGGAATCCCGGGTAAACGCTGGCCTTCGAAGCAGGATATATAGAAAAAGAGGTTAAAGATATGGATTGGTGACTGGAAGAAAGTAAAGAGCCTGCCGCAGTACTTTGAAGCTGGGCTCTTAATCTTCTGTGACCGCAGTGAAATACTGGACTGAGCAAAACGGGTGAAAAGGGTAAGTTGTGGTGAAAAGTATAAAATTCAGGTGAGCAAGTTCTGAGCTGCAGATGGAAACTGCAACAGTGTAGACAGGAATCAGATAGATAGATACACAGATAGATATATAGATCGTTAGATATGTTAATCCCAAAGGAAACTGCAGTGATTGATTAGGGTGACAACAGATCTTGTTTGATCGCACATGTGTCGTATATAACATAGCTTGAACAGTCAAAATGGAATCCAATCGAGTACTTGTGAATCGAAATTGAATTGAATTGGAAGGCCCGGGATAATTCTCAGCCCTAAACAATACCCGTATGTTCCTCAAATAAAGATTCTAATTTATGTTTTGGCACATATCTTTAATTTGATATCCTTCCAAAATACGACATGTGAGTTATAGAATTTAGATTATGTTCCATTATTCTGTTCAGTCAGAAGTCATTTTGTGCTTTGAAAGAGACAGGTTGCTTTTGTTTTTAAGGAGCTGTATACCATATGTTCCTCAAATAAGATGACTTTGGTGCATAAGCCTTTCTATGGCCTTTCTAGAAGTGCTTTTCACAATTTGTTTCTAGCAACTCTGCTTTTGTGAATTTGTGCTTTTAAACATCTCTTCAAATATGGAATGTTGCTATATATTATTTTATATCGAATTGGAATCGAATTGAATTGGATTTAATTGAATTGTTAGACAGTTAGATTCGATTTCTGATGGGGAAAATGACTCATCATCTCAAACTTGCTGTCCCATTGTGAGCTGTCCTGCCAAAGCGTCATAAAACGTGGCAAGCTAACGAGACACTGCGTAACGGACAGGCTGCTGCTGGGCACAGGGATATCAGCCATCATGGTAAATGGATGATGCCAGCAAGCGTGAGCGACGAGGGAAGCCTCGAATCCTCCCCAGACGCTAAAGTCCATCAGCACAAGGTCATCTTTTCTTAACTAACCATTGCTTTTTTTAAAAAAAAAGTCCCACCACGGATTCACCAGGCCATATCGTTAAAATCTTCTCAATCTTCTCTTGGGGAAGAGGAAATAAACACAAATATTCACTACAGGTGGGAGGCAGGTGAGTGTGCTCCTCACATTATCACCTTACAGGTACCTACACTGAGCCACTGTGTCCTTGTACCATGTCAAGCTTTTTAGCTTAAACACCTTTCTCAATGTATAACAGACAGGTTTGTATTGAGACAACCTTTGGGAATAAGCTGTTCATATCCAAAAACACATATACTGCCTTATAAATAAAGCACATGGATCTGTGGTCCCAGTTCAAAAACATAAATGAGACAGCCATTAATTAGTAATAGAGACATACTAACAATTGGACTGGCAAATAAAAGCCTGACTGAAGCCTTTCCTAAATTATAAAAGTGCTTCATTTTTACAGATGATTGTTCCCTGAAAAACATTTTATTGGTGTATCAATATTTTATTGCAATCAAGAGAGCAAAAGCAGTTGAATGTAATTCGCTATAATTTGGCTGCGGCTTACATTATAATTGCTATAAATTCCGCCTGCATTAATCGGGCTAACGATACGGGGCATTACGGAGACACGAAGTCGTAGAGGTGAAGTGCAGTACGTGATTTGTTGCACCCATTACAGTGAGGCATGAACACCATAATCATAGGTTGGTACTCGATATTAGTACAGCCTCACGGTGCTGCTGTTTATATCTAAACGTGCTCACTACCTATTCTGGTCCACAGATGCACAGCAGAATGGACACCAGTCACCAGGCCATGACAAGGTATGGACAGCATTTCAGGGGGCCAGTGTTATTTAGCCAAAGCAATTTGGGATAGATGCCTTGCTCTATTGCTCCCTGCCAAAAGATTCTCTGCAATGGCATCAACCTCATGGGAGAATTTCACAGAAGAACCTGGGAGATCCACCACTTAATCGTCTCATCTAGAGCCGAGATCCCTTAAAGTCCCACCGATTCAGCCACCGGCCGCATCGCCGGGGGTCTGTGGGGGCAGTAATTGTGTTTGCTGTTATCAAGACGTTTCCAGCTTAATCCTCCCGACAGCTGGATCAGTCACGCGTCCCCGTCGGCTTGGGAGCGGAATCGAGGAGCCTTCCCCCTCGTATTTCAGACCATACAGAGGAAGATGTTCATATTTCACAGCAGTAGCATCCAGCCCACGTCTACGCTCATGATGTAAATACACTGGGAGGTTCTCATCTCCGGCCGCGCTGTGTGAAGAGGTTCACATCGATTTCACCGTCATTGCCGATCGAAATCGAGTTTTGGATTTGCTTTGCTCCTTGATCTAAGGGGCCTTTACATGGGTCAAATGTGTTATCTTGTTAAAGGGTGAATAATAGAGCAACCCTCAGCCGGTCCGTACCAGAACGGTTATGAATTCGCACTGTAAAGGCAAAGGTATGGTCACAAATCACATTCTCTTGAAGTTCAATGTCTGGAGAATGCAGAAGGAGAAATGAGAATTTATACCACATATGAATATATGCAGCCCCTCAAAGTGGTTCATACTGGCGCATAGCAAACGAACGAAAAATAATAATAGAATAAAGTGGTCCTGGTTAATGTTTGAAATGAAAAATTATTTTAATTAGCATTCAATAACGTTCCAATAAAAATATAGTCCCTATAATAATAGAACATCACAGGAAGCGGTAAATGTGTTAAGTTACCATAGAAATCATCAACAGACATGCGCTTGTGTTTTAAAAACAAGGAAAATAATGCAGATAAGAATGACTACTAATGAGAAAGATGTCACACAGGTTATTAAATTAACATGCTTTTTTTTTGTGAGTCTTTCTAAACTTGTGCCTGACTCCTCAGACTCAGCTTCTGTCTCCAGCTGTAAAAAGTGCAGCCAATCAGAGGCTAATGCTTTAAATGTGTGGTCCCTGCGTCTTTGCCTGACTTTAAACCGTGCCAGCGTAGCCTTTGAAATTGCTGCGATTACACATACAGTAGCCACATAAGGAGACAGACACAGTGTTTTTGGCAGCTGGAAATATTCAGTTCCATGATTGGCCAAGTGGCCACGGCTTGTTTGTCCTTCGGCTGGGCTCTGTGAGCTCTGATTGGCATGGGCCACCCTCTGTATCCTTATTCCCTCACCTAGTGTGCACCGGAGACAGCCCGGCAGCCAGGACGGGCCATCTGAAGTCTTAATTAGACACACATTTATTTGGCTTGCCACCTTTCAGTGGGGTTAGAATCAGAGCAGCATGCAGGGGCGTAGCATCGGGTTCAAGCTGAAAGCTGATTGGCCTTCAGAGTGCCCTCTCCTCCACCACTCACCAATTTGAAACATATCATACACGACTACTAATAAGGGGTGGCCCCTTTCAAATACTTTCTTCCTTATGCCCCAGCATTAAAAAAATAGATCCTAAAATCAGCCCTGGTCAGGATGCATGTGATGACATAAACAATCCCTAATTACCACACAGAGTTTGCTAAGGCCATTGTTGTCTTCGAGGGCTGAGGGACAAATGGTCATGTGACAGGAAGGCAGGACTGATGGGTCAGATCCAGCCAGGAAGACCGTCTGCTGGACAACTGGGCCAACGTGTGGGAAATGATTCGCCAGGGAAATGCAATACCTTCAGCTGGAGGGAACCACACCCCACCAATCCAACAGAAGATGTTGATCCTCCCCCCAGGACATCATAAACTGAGAAATGGAAGTAGGGATGGGCTGAAAGTGGAATGTTGTAAACAGCTGATGCCAGACCAAAATGCTGTGAGGAGCTTTTTATATTCCCTGCTTAGGTTTGATTAGAGGCCTCAGGTGGAGAGGTTAAGACTCCCCTTCCAGAACTTAGCTCATCTTTGCTTAAAGTGCAAGCTCAGTTTCTCCACCTGAATGAGGGAATACATTATTTCGGGTATGAAGCCTTCACAGGAAGGGACAGGAATATGGATGAGCTCGCGGGAAAGTACAGCTGCAATGCAGAGCTGCTGCCGAGATGAGGATCGCGAATGATAGATGTTAATACAAGGCGACGAGGGGGCAAAGAGTGTGTCCGTAAAGAACATTTAACACGACGCGCCCAGGTGCCAAAGAAACCTCAACTGCAACGCAGGCTGCGAAGTAGGCAGAGAATCAGAGAATGTGCAGCGAGATGGATGTCAAACATTCTTTCGGCCAGTGCCCCTTAAATTGTTTCCGGGGGGAACCGTACCAAAATCTTTTGAGGTGTTTAAATCGCTTTACTTAAATGATGTTGTTTACGATATATTGGCAGCTGCTTAGACCATGGCTTAGACCCGGTGGTCATGTTAAAGGCTTTATTGGGAGCTAACAGCCTGTTCCAGTGCTGGAAGATTGAAAAATGGAAATTTTAGATAGGGGGTGGTTCGTTTAGAAAAAGGATACAAGGTCTCAGACTCGCAAGTTTTGATCTTGATGCTGGAGTCTGCTGAAAGCTAAATGAGGCCCACGTTTAGATCAGATGCCTAGTTCATTTCTGGGGAGGGGCCTAGAGACTGTCATCATTCATCTGTAAGAGAGACAAATGTGTCTGTGACATAGTCAACAGGGGGAAACAGGCCGTGGCTGTATATGTATGTACACAAAGCATGCAGTGGGTTTAGCAAACACAGGGGTGTCTAAATAATTTAGAAATGCTGTCAAAGTAGAAGACAAGGATCTTCTCGAAGCATAATATGTGAGATGAAGGTGGCTGTAATGTGCTTTTCTGTCCCTCGGGCGGGGGGGGGGGGGGGGGGGGTTTGGGGGGGGGGGATTCTGAGGCAAAGACTTCGCGGACAAGAACTGGGAAACTGCGATAAGTTACAACAAACTTGGCAAAACTGATAAGAGGCTCAAAGAATGCTAACGGAAACTAAGCCCTTTGAGATGCTATTCTCAGATGACTCCATCACCGTGGCAACCGCCTCACAGTCGACCGCATCAACAGGGATGCCTTTTCAACGCGGTTTAGCTAGCCCTCGGTATGCCGGAAAGTTTACATATGACGTAGGGGTAGGACCACTGCTTGAGGTGCGTAAATTTCGACAACAAGTAATTACATTAATAAATAGCTCACTTAAATAGTCTCCTGCTTTCCCATGGGGGGAATTAATGAGAGTTAGGAAAACGACCGTGAGCGATTAATTCATATCAGCACCAGCATCTGTCACGGTCCTCACTAATGGACACATTTGTCTTGTTTGCTTTCGTTTGATGTGTGTGGGGGGGCATTGGAACGGTTGCTAAGCGCTGACGCCGACCACCTGTGCGACACGGGACGCTGCCAGGAGCTACGCTAACTGCCACGGCATCTGATTGGGTGGTGGCTGCCAGTGGCATTACTAGGATGGACATTTGGGTATGCTGGGTGGGTGTCGGGGTGACTGGTGAAAGGAAAAGTTGTTGACTGGGGGTAGCGAAGGTAAAAGTAAGTAATTGAATAATTCGTTTCCATGTTTATTTGTTAATAGCACATTTTCTTATTCTCTGTCTCCCTCTTTATTATATTTACTGAATGTGATTATTTGTCATTTGTCCTCTGCATTTAACCCATATGTGACATTGTGACAGCAGTGGGCAGCTAATTTAGCACCCACGGAGTAGTGCTTGGGGGTGGTACCTTGTTATTTGGGGAATCAAACCAACACAAGAGCACTTCCTTATCCATTAGGCCACCACTGCCCCATTTATTGGGTTGTGTATTTTTTGTTAACATTACGTTTCACTTCTATATTTGTGCCACCACCTTAAGAAATACTCTTTTGTACATAGTAAATTAAAGGGATTTATTTATTTATGATTTAACAATTCTATTAAATCATTAATGATTGGTTAAATTTGTTCTGTCTCTACTCTATTGAGTGTGCAGATGATTGGTTTGAGTTTGCCCACCTGTAGGCATACCCTGGTGGCTGATCCATTAGCTGCCTTTACTCTACGGCGCCCCTGGTGGTTCCTCCGTTAGCTGCCTTTGCTCTACAGTGCATCTGGTGGCTGCTCCATTAGCTGCCTTTACTCTACAGCACCCCTGGTGGCTTCTCTGTTAGCTGCGTTTACTCTCTGGCGCCCCCGGTGGCTCCGCTGTTAGCTGCGTTTACTTTACAGTGCCCCTGGTGGCTCCTCTGTTAGCTGCCTTTACTCTCTGGCGCCCCTGGTGGCTCCACTGTTAGCTGATTTTACTCTACAGCCCCATTAATCATCCCGTGCTCTCACACGGATCCGTTATCTTAAACTTGAGGAAAGAAAACTGAAATTTGTACAGTGGTGCAAATAAGTAAGACCTAAATGAATGATATTGCACTGCAGGGGGGTGATGTTCTAAAGAAATGTGGATTCCTCTCATCTTTGGTAGAAGAATATTGTTTCTTTTTCCATCTTTATAACAACAAACCCCCTTATTCCTCTGCATCAAAACCATTGGCCTCTTTCCTATTAAACAGAATGTGGACCGGGATCGGCGGAGCTTGGAGTTTAATGAGGATTAGCGTCCAGACTGCCGCATGTCTGACGTTCGGTCGGCGCGGGGGCTGGAAGGGCAGCTCCTAATGATGCGGCGAATTTGCTAAACCGCCCCCTCCACTGCGGAGAGAATGACAGAACTGGTCACAGCGCAGAGCAGGCCAGCGTGCGGCGCCCCTGGACCTGGGCCTTTGCTCAGGGGTCCGACAGCAGCATCAGTATACCACCTCAGGGATTTGACCTGGCAGCCATCCGATCAGTGGGGAAAAAGCCCTAACCTGATAAGTCACCCTCCAGCCGTCCTGGGCCCCCAGTGCATTGCTAACAAGCCTCTCTCCCTGCTCATACGCTGACTCGCTCTGCCACTAGCTCCCAGAGACAAAGATAGAAGGCGGGTTGGTTGCCATCACTGTCTGACAGGACCCCACCCCAAAAGCCGCGACCACAGAGTGGTCCACTGTCACTAATTGGCTATTGATTTCGGCGCACCTGCTAGGAAATCTCCATTAACATTCCAAATTGCCGTTCTGTCGTTAAGGCAGTGGCCGCGCAGGGCGTCAGCGTGCCGTTGGATGAAAAGGGACAGCGCCAGGCCAATTCTCAGAAAGTGTGACTCCCCAGAAGCGGACGGGGCTGCTCACCCTCCTGCCACCCGGGACGCACTACAGGAGCCTTCCCGTGATCAACGGCTTCTTCCCCACAGCTGTTAATGTGCTCAACAGCACCTCACAAGCCTTGCCTGTCCAACCCCTTCCACCACAACTTGGTATCTTATCTGATCTATCTGATTTCATTTGCACTGCCTGCTCACCCTGCACAATGTCTCCAATTTGCACCTGTATCATTGCATCTTGTCATATTCCCGAGAACAATCATCCTCAGTGGCCTTCCTATCTGCACTTCATACCGCAGAGAACCTCATGCGTATTTTGCACACAACCATAATTTACACTATGCTCATAATTTATCTATAATTTATTGTCTTTGTATATATTTCAATTGCGCCTGGTTAGACGCTAGCTGCATTTCATTGGCTCTGTAACTGTGCTCGGCACAATGACAATGAAGTTCAATCTAATCCATAAAAATTCATAAGAGATTCATCGGTTGAGCGGGAAGCAGAATAACCCTTCTGGAGGAGCACCGGGGAACACTCAAGGCAGAAGACAGGGCATATTGGAGGTGGAGACAGAGAAACGAACCGGAACACCACAGCCCCCCCCCACCTGGTCGTCGTGAATTGGCGATGAGACAACAGGAAGTTTATGTTCATCTAGGGGCAACTCTGCGATGCAGCTGCTCCTGTTCCGAAACGCCTGCAAACTCCTCTCTGTCAGGAGCGATGAGCTGATCCCATCTGGCTTCACGACGGCCACCAGCGTCACAGAGGGGTGGGATGGGGGAGGGGGGGGGTTGCATTACATCCTCTGTGACTGTTATTAGCATTCCTGCTAAGAACATGCCCAGTGGACACCATTTTACAGAAGTGAATTTTTCCAAAGGAGAGAAAATGCGTTTTCAAATAAGACTTTCACAATGAGATATTTCAAAGTCACTTGTTTTACAATTTAAGCTTAAAACTAGAGGAGGTGCCACCTCCTTTACCTCTAAGGATCAGCTACCATGGATGGACTCAAACGCAAACAACGCAGCTTAACATTCTACGCTCCCTTTGGCCATATCAGCAAGGTGTTACATTTATATGTCAGTCCGCAGAGCACCCACAGAGATCTTGGGGGAGAGTACAACTCCAGCCCAACGGCCAGGGTATATCAGGCAGTTAGATCACATAACGCTCTCGACAGTTTCAAACCGTGGAGACCGGGTTTGAGAAATCAATCCATTGCCAGGGCTGAAGGTGGAGGCTCCGCTGTGGTTTGTCGGATAAAAACCAGGGTTTCTTGCCCGGGGCACTGACATGGAGTCTTGTAAGCTGGTCTGAATCTTCGCCATTTCTTTAACGTTACCTGTACAAAGGCCGGCCTACCTTGTGGTGCCACGGAGCCAATTAGATTAAGTCACAGAGAGAGCTAAATACCCCAGTCCTGAGCCAGGGTACAGATATGGGTCTATTTTATAATGTTTTTGATACAATGAGTGTCTGGTTTTATGAAGCGACCTACTTAAATTTTGCAGAACCTAGTCACATTTACAGAAGGTAGATCTTTGAACCATTGGTTCAACATACCGGCCATACAGGCCCAGTGGATTTATTTCAAAGGGAGGAGCTGGCTTCTGTGACGATGCTGGTGACACTGGGCTCACAGCAGTCCCCAGACACTCAGAGCTGGGGTCCCAGCATGGTCCCATTCCTAGGTTCCTTCTCTGATGGCAGAATGAAAAACGATTGGTTCAGGGAGATAACCAACCCAGCTCCTCTAGTTGCTTGGACCTGCCTCCACTACAATCAGATTGGTTCTCTCCCTGAACCAATCATTTTTTGTTCTGCCCTCAGGATATTTCTGTGTAAGCAAAACTCCCACAAGCGAAATGTCCAGACAGAGGGAATGAAAACCATAGGGATCTTCAGCCTGGAATGAGCGAGGTGGCTGGAGAATAGATCTGTTCCAGTTTCAAGGTATGAAAAGAAGTGCAGAGGAGATCAGATATATCTACTAATATGCTGCAGACTGTGAGAAACTTTGGATCAAACTGAATGGAGTCGTTAAATATGTAATAGAGCTCATAGAAAATAAAAATGGAAGTATTCATTGTTGGGGGGGTGGGGGGGCACGGTGCCGCACTGTTGCATAATACCTCTGGCACTAGGGTTTGAGTCTCCATGAGTGTGGAGTTTGCATGTTCTCCCTGTGCCCTTGTGGGGTTTCCACCGGGTACTCTGGTTTCCCCACACAGTCCAAAAACATGCTGAGGTTATTTGGAGTTACCAAATTGGCCGCAAGTGTCCCTCTGTGAATGAATGGGGAGTGATTGTGCCCTGTGATGGCTTGGCACCCCATCCTGGGTTGTTCCCTGCCATGCACCTGTAGGTTCCGGGATAGGCTCCAGACAACCCTGAACTAGACGAGTGAGTACAGAAAATGGATGAAATTTTGATTATGATTTTTTGCTATGTTTTTGAGCGAGTGGCACTGGAAAAAGCCAGATGGGAGAATTGGGATAGGAATCTTCAAAAGGCCAATTATCTGCATAATTTCATCCTGAAAATTGCTGTCCGTCATAACAGGATGGGGGATGGGGGCTCTCGTTCTTCTGTGTCCTGGTTCAGTCAGTTTGGTTTGTTGTCACAAACCCGAAAACAAACAAAGGCCAAAGCGGCGCGACAGCCCTTTAGAGGTGGGGAGCCCATCCGTCGTCGTCAAGCTCCTGCGCCAAAGTGAGTACCGCTGAGATCAGCCCAGGAGATGGAATTCTAGCCATAAGAGCCAGCGCGGCGTGTTTCAAAGTGATTCCAACAGCAGAGATTTCCCTTCTAAATAAATCCTTTACCACCAGAAGTGGCACTGTCTGTAATAAAAAAGAAACATCAATACACAAATATGAGGAAGAGGCAGCCTAATGGTTAGAGATGTGTGATCGAAAGGTTGTTGGTTTGAATCTCCAACGTGAGGGACCCTGAACAAGGTACTGTGCACTGAATTAGCTGCCCACTGCTATGTTAGATACGGGTTAAATGCAAAGGACACATTTGTGTCCAAAATAACAATGATCTTCCATCCTTATATGCTGCAATTCCTCAGTTCCAGCCATCACACCTGTGACCACAGACAGACCACACGGGCCTCATTCTAATTTATATCCTACAGTACTCGTTTCTTTGCTCCTAATGCCGATTTTTTTCCCCCACAGTTAATATCCGCCATTAGACACCCCGGTGTTGATCAATTTTTGAACAACCAGGGAAAAAAATGAGCTTCAAAATTTTGATGTTTTCATCCAGTGCCTGATTTCCATCCATCCATCCATCCATCTTCCACCGCTTATCCGAGGTCGGGTCGCGGGGGCAGCAGCCTAAGCAGGGAAGC
>JAODKL010000119.1:901657-942745 GCA_026780765.1 Petrocephalus schoutedeni
GGGAGACCCTACCAGGGGCATAAAGCCCCAGACAACTTAGCTCCTGGGATCCCGGGAACACGCAAACCCCTCCACCACGGTGCCTGATTTGCGATTCAAATTTCCATACGAGAATAAAGGATCCTGGGCGGAAAATGCAGAGCGAAAATCCATTTTGGCGTTCCCATGACATAAACTGGTGGCAGGACCGAGCAGCAGCAGGAAGGGAGAGTGCAGACTGTGCCTTTGCGTAACCCCTCAAAATAAATCAGCTACTCCTAAAGTGTATTTCCATGTTAAGTTTGAAAAAACCTTAAAAAAAAACTTCAGATCATTCAAGATGTAGCAGTGCCTTTTACTAAATACTCTCATATTATTCAATGATGTGATTTAAGAAGCTGCCTAATTAAGGCCTGAACTCATAGTGATCTATGGGGGTTCTGACACACACTGTCGACTCGTCTCCGGAGCAGGGCCTGGATCTCTATCGCCTGCTTTCTCTCCGGGGGTGTCGGTTGTACTTGGCGCGAGAAGAAGATTAAGCCACCCCGGTGACTTGAGTCCCCAGCTCAGGGAGCTGAAAAAATACAAAAATTATCATGACAGGGATTATCAGTAATTAATTATTCTAGTGCGTGGCTGGAGAGAGGCTGCAAGGTCACTCACAGGGGAATTTTATTATTTATCGCGTGACTGTAAAGCCGGGAAGCCGTGACCTATGTCTCGCGCTGTCACTAGGCCAAGTTTGACTACAGTCTCTCCACTCAGTTAACCACGGCGTTCATTAAAAACTGTGGACAGCAGGCCGCACGAAAGGCTAATTAGTGGGGGAGTAAAAGTGAGGGCTGAGGCACACGCGTGCACACTCGCTCTTCTCACCCTTTCCGGCAAAGTCACATCCGGTTTAGACTGCCCGTGACATGATGTCACACTTATTCAGCCATGGAAGATCACGGACTCAGATCCTCGCGGCTAGCAGAATAACTGTATCACATTTATCCAAAGCGACATGCAATTGAGAATGCAGGGTCAGCCAGCACTTGGAGCAATTGAGGGCCTTGCACGAGAGACCAATGGCAAAATCACACTGTTGCCCAGGGGGTTTGAACCAGTGGCCTTCTGCTTAAAGGCACAGACTTCTAACCTCCTGAGCCCCCATCACAGTCGGACTTCCAAGCAAGGTCTTTAACCCCAATCGCTCCAGGGACGGCGCGTGATTTTGCACTCTGATCCTCAGTTATACCAGGCTTTGTAGAAATGGCCACTGCTAAATAAGCAGAAATGTTCACTACCCACTTGAATGCTGCATCTTCTACACTTTATTCTGCCTTTGCAGTGGGATCTGTATGTATTACGGGGTCAAATCTCCCCACCATGTGATAAAAAAAACCTGTTGTTTACAAGTTGTTTGGACCATTTTTCTGGTCCCCACAAGGGGAAACTCAATAAAAAAAATAAAAATACATAAAAAATACCAATAGTTTTGTATTTTGTTTGCTTACTTATAGTTTAGGTTAGGGTTAGGTCAGGGTTAAGGTTCTCATTGCTGGGATTTGGGTTTTTCCCATAGAAATGAATGGACAGTCCCCATAAAGATATAAATACAAACGTGTGTGTGTGTGTGTGTGTCTCCCTCCCACCCACTTACTATCACACCCTCATAGACTCACCGGGGTCTTTCCTGGGGTCACTAATTTAATTGCCTGCTCTTTATTGGCCATTATCTGGATGACGGGAAATAACCCAGTGCTCTTGTTCAACTGCCAATAAAATTAGGCTTAGTCCCCCCACCTCCTTCATGTAGTCCGTTGTGAGCTATTAAGGATGTGACCACAATGAATCTACAAACTGCAACTAGTCTACCAGAAAATCCCCAGTGCCATTGCCATTGGAGACCGTGGACCTATGTCAGCAGTCTCGTGTGTCGCTACGGAAGGCGGGAGACAGAGATTCCGGAGAATACCTGGGATTCGCCGCCATAGATGTGCAAACCTGTTAACATGAAACCGCTGATCACGCCGTGAGCCTTTCACACGATCCCTCCCCCGATCCCCACTCTCTCACGCACACGCGGGAGGTTCATTTAAGCAGCAGACAGGCTTTATATCTCATTTGGTCCGCCTGGGAATGAAACATTACCTCATGAATCGACCGACTTTGGCGGAAAGTCGGACAGGGAGGATGGGAGAGTGGGCAGACGGCCAGAGAAGTGTGTGTGTGCGCGTGTGTGTTGAGACGTCCCAGGCCTGTGTGATAGGGCATCACTCGGTAAATCAGAGGGGCCTGTGTCACTGAATGCGCCTGTGTCTGTTTACACGCGTGTCTCCACCGCACCCGTGCGGCGGCGACAGACGACAGGAGTGAGTACCCTGGAGGGGGCGGGGTTGGGGGGGTCTTTACATCCATCAACCAGGGCGCCGTGGCAACCCCCCCGCCCCTCTCATCCAGCAGCACCCACATGGAGAGTCCGAGACTTGCTACCACCTTGCTCTCCACACAGTGAACTGTTGGGAAGGGCGATTCCTCAAGCCTGGCAGAAGCAATTTATCATCAGCGCCAAGCCGGGGAAGATAAAAATACTGTTTACTATGTTCCCCTTTGTACCAAAGGTCCGACATGGCCCGGCTTGACTTGTAGGCCCTGCTGGTCAGTCATTCTCCTGTCAATCCGGCTCCCGAGGACCTTCAAATCAGCGAGGAGGCCCGGGCCAGGCGGAAGAGGGCAAGGCTGCTCCCAGAACATTCTGAAATCGCCATGTCTGAAGCTGTTGTTATTTTCCCCTCAGGTGGAGTTAGATTGGGTGGGGGGGGGGGAGCTGTCATGGACAGGCTGCATTTTTCCTCTGTTGGCGTTGACATATTCGCCCAATAACCCCCTGGCCCACCCCCCCGGGGAGGCGGGCGGCTTCTGGCCCTGAAAGCTGTTTCAGCTCTAAGCGAGAGAGGCCGGCGTCACAGGATGTCAGGAAGGCCACTAACGGGTTTTTGCGTCCCCCCCTCCCCCCCAGCCACTTTCATTAACACAGGAACGACCTTCATAATGACAACTAGCAGAAAAAGAGGGCGGGTCGAGATCCAGTTGGTGTGGAGAGCCTGCAAGAGGCTCTGGATGTGTCTACTCAGCCTGCAGGACAACGGGACCCTCTCCCCATCAAGACGAAAATCAGAGCCCGGATGGACATTTGTCCATGACTCATCGCTGCGCTTGCGTACGCCATGCGGGTTGGAGCCCTTCCCATCACTGTTTACACAACAGCGGCCTTTGCAAGATGGGGCACGAGTCCTTTGTGTACTGCATAACAGCATATGATATAGAAATAAATAGGATCTCACAGCCCAATAGGTGAGAAGGACACTAATATAAATGCAAGAAAACGCTCCACTCCAGAGATCTACCCAGGCTGAGTGTCACACTGTTAGAGTGCCTGCAGGGGGCGCTGAGTAGGCTCACTCAGGCCTGCTGCGTGATCGGAGCATGACGACAGTGTGGGGGTTTCTGGGTCACGCTGGCAGTAAAGCGTAGTCAGAGAGGAGCGGGAGGCTCAGTGACTCATGACACCGTATCCGCCCCCCCCCGTCAGAGCACGCCAACACTCGGGGAGCACCGCTCCTCAGCATCCTTCCTCGCATCTGACGGCACGCAAAACGCCCGACCCCAGTCTACACGGCCGTCTGCTTCCTTTTGCTGCTTTGGAGGGTACTTCGGTATCCTGTGCTGCTGAACAATCAAAAACACCTCTGGAAGGTTCTGTGGACGGCCGGTTGGCTTTAGGCTCGGCCCAGCGGTCAGTGGAGCGATTAAAGCAGCAAGGTAAAGCTACAGGTTCAAGTATTTATAGAAAAATAGCTGTTGCACCCACAAATCTGAAACCATACTAAGTGATTACATACATATTGTCATTATACATATCAGCTAAGAAAACGGATTATAAGAATTGTCATTTGAGAGCTTTGTTACGGAGCTTTTGCCATTACTACTTGTACTATTTTAGCTGCTGAATTCTCCTCAGCTTCTGATATTAAATCCAACGTAAGTAGAAATAGCAAAAGTGTCCTTGAAAACATATATCACAATTCCTTGGGGAATAAACAAAAAACAAAGAGTGTTTTCTAGGACTGATAAAAAAAGAACAATTTTAAAGATGAGGAAAAATGCTGGTGCCCAGAAATAAGAAAACGAAAAGGTAATATATAAAAAGTGAGAAAGTGGAAGTCCAGGTTAACAAGGAGAAACAGGGTAGATGAGAGCAGTTGGTATTCGCCACCTATTAACTGTCAAGTCATGGGTTGGAAATAAGCACCAAATATCACGCCGGACAGTAGAATTACACAGTCCTAGAGGCAAGTGGGTTGATTTCATTTCACGACAAGATCACACTGATCTATGCAAATCCATCCATCCATCCATCAGGCCAATCCAGTGTCACAGGTATTTGCACAAATCCTTTTATCAAATAAATTCACATATATTCTGCTGGTTTCGAATGTTTTTGCATGCATATGAGTCAGGAGCTCTTCTCTTTCTAAAAATAAACTTGTTAGAGAAAAACAGAGAACTATAGCCACCAACGTATTGGGACTGTCAGTGTGCATATATTTTTTAAAACATATTTAACTATTTGTACGATATCATTCCTCTGAATAACCCCTATTCTAATAAGTTGAAGTATATTATAGGAACTAACGAGAAAACGTAGGAGAAAATTTAGCCTGGAAAACACTGCTACCCTCATTATTCATGGATGGATAAATACGAGGTCACTATGCAATGAAAAAGTGTTGTTTTAATCACAAAAAAACCTTAAGAAAGATAGTATCTATTTGGCCGTGAGTAACGTAATAATTCTAAGTGTCCGTGACTTCAGCATGGTAACCCTCGTCCAAATCAAGCTAGCATCCCACTCCTGGATTTTTGAAAGGTTAAGAGACACATTTCTCCAATCAGAGCTGTCCTGCCCTTTGGAGGATCACAGACTGCTTGGGAAGACTCCGCCAAAGAGAGGGAAGCCTTCATTCACTCTACGACCCCCTTCCGTTCGACCGTAAACCAAAAGCTGCGATGTCATGTGTGCGGGCGATAGATTGAGCTGGTATAATGAGATGCTGATAAATGCCAAAGCCTTCTCCCGCAGCTGTAGATAGTGATGCAGAAGCCCCAAAGCAACACATGTGCCTCAGGCTTCACTGATGTTTTTATACCCATGCAAAAAAAAAAACATACATATGAACGAAAATGAATTGACTGAAAGAGCCGACAAATGCAAGTGGCCCCCGCAGAACCCCACTGGGCAGGGCAGTCAGAATGCATAAGCCTTATGCACCTGCTCCCCAACCCTATACAATCTCACACGGGAAAGAATTTCCTAACTCCTCTGCTTTGGCAAGCTTGATCAAATGCTTAGGAAACGAGAAATTGCAAAGAGCCAATACTGTCGGTAATGGAAACACCAATTAAGAGAATTATGGAAAGTAAAGGGAAAAAAAAGACAGAATGATTCAGAAAAAACCATTACAGAAATACTTTGGCGTGATTAAGCCTTACTTCCCAATACAGTAATAAACTCCATTCACATTCTCACCCATTTTGCATCTTGTACGGGGAAATAAATCACCCTTTAAATGTAAATTAATTGCAGACCTCACTGCCATCCCGCAAATAGCTTCAGTGGAAGAGAAAACCTGCTAACTCAGCGAGATCTTACAGTTCATCCGCGGATAAGCCGCCGTTTCCCGATGCGCTGCCAACCCGCTCACAACCGCCAACCGCAGGGGGAGAACCGGGGAACAGAGGCATCACAGACCCTCTGGACATGGCACCTTTTAAACCCTAGGGGGCGCCTCCCTGGGACTGTTGCCAAGTGCCATCAAGATGGCCAGCATCCGAAATCACATGCTTCAGGAACAAACAGTACAACCAAGGCAGTGCTCCCGGAAAGATTCCTATTCCAAAAGCCCAAACATTCCAGCTGGACTCCACTTGATCTGATAATTCCGGTGGTATGAGGTATGAGAAGTGTCTTGAAGGGGTCTTATGTGGGCATTATTTTTAATAACAGAACCTATGTGAATATTATACATTGCTTATATCACAAACGATAAAAACCATCTGGAGTGTGTGGTACCGAACTGTAGGAATCACCACAGTACAGCAGGTCTGTGGATTATCTTGAGTAACCAGGTCATGATTTCTGGTAAGAGACATTGCTGTTGAATTTTTCAAGCTAGGCCTCTCCTAGCAGAACGATCTAGATGGATAGACAGCACCAAAGCCCATCTAAAACATATATTTTAATATGACAGGTTGTTATGCTGTAGCTTGCCTGGAAATTTCCAAACTGGAATACTATAATATGACACGTTCTTCTGTTGCAAATGAGCACAGTATGTACCATGTGATTATAGACACAGTGGCTCATACTTCAAACACTTCATCTAAACGAGACCAGCACTAGCTACCTAATCATGTTTGCTTCTTGCATATTCTACCAATCATCCATCAACACAGGCATTAAAGTCTGCATTTCGGCTGAAAATATATCGACAGGCCAAGTGCAGTCCTAAGGCTAGCTAGGCATGCAGTTAACATTTCCCTTGAGAGGATATGAGGCACTTCTCAATATGCATACTCGACCATACTTGTGTTCTCGGGTACCCGTTTTACGTCATCTTCCATTGCCGAAGACAAATTCCAATACTAAGAACAGAAGTACAGAGGACGGTAAAAAATCGTGGATGTTGTTCTTGCCCCACCCCAAATATCAAGGATACATCGGTTGCATCCTTGCCAAACAGGACCTATCCCATGATTCATTGCTCCCCAAGTTCGTTATTGGAAGGCAAGTTAGCGCGGCCAGTCTTGCCAAGACCACACGTATGATCTTTGTGTTCTTGGCGTTGAGAAACACCCATGGCCTTTGTACTGTCGTGTGACCTCCCGGTTTGGCGATGTTTGAATTTAGTTAGGTGCACATCTCCAGGGATTTTTCTCCAGGCTGGCTTCGGAAACACATAAACAGAAGGCTTCACCAGAGGTCTGTGCTCCTTTCAGCGGATGATGCGTCCCTTTCATCAGTTGGGGGGGATTGGTATACTGGAAGGAAATAATTTACATGTGCCCTATTGCTAGCTTTTAAGGTCTCTCATTTTTACTGAATGACTCATGGAACCCTGAGGGAGGTGATACTTCACTCTTTTGGGGACAGGAAGCTATACATCTCACTTTAGCATTTCAGATAATAATTCGAGTCTGACGCCTCAGAAAGGTTGGCTGAAAAATTATCCATGACGGACGCTTACACAAATATGTACAGAATCTCCCAAGAGTAACATGGACACGTTTTGGTAGTATCAGGTGAAATTGCTCCCTAGAATTCCAGCAGACAACAGCACTCAGTCCCAGTAATAACAGTCTTGGAATTCAGATTTGGATGTGGCGGAGGGAGGCTCATGAAGTCATGGCGTCAATCAAGGTTATCACTGGGACCTTATCTGGCAGAGATCTGTGGCCCATGCAAGGACACTGGGCTGCAAAAACCAGCTGTTTAGTTTAGGGTGTAATCTAAACTGCCAATGTCGGACACATGGCTACAAAGAGTTCTGCCAATAGTCTTCATCAAAAGGATGAAGCTAAGCTAGAAACCACCCTCTGCTTAATATAGACATAAACATTCGGGAAAAGACTTAGAGTTAGCGCCATTCACAAAACGAACACTGAGATAAGGACCCAGGGTCTTCTAGTCCAGCTCACTTTACTCAGGTGGTCAGCTGACAGCTTCAATTTCCTTAGCCGGATTCAAACTCGGCCCCAAATGGCTCAGCTTCAGCTGAAGATGATAGTCAAACACCCGGAGCAGAGGCTGATGGCTGCTGTGGAGAGACAGGACCACAGGGTGCAGGACCGATCCAAAGAGGCCACCCTGAAATTCAATTCAGGTCTGTGCTTCATCCGGTTTCATTTTGATTTAGGCTTGCAAGCTTTCGCACTCACTACCATATTAATAAAATTGGGAAAAGCTAATGCTAAATAAGCCTCGCAAATCCGCCAAAACTAATGCACAAACGATAGGCTGCATTAGGGGAGATCAGTGAGGGCATAAGCATCCAATGTTTTCCAGATTAGAACTAAAGTCCTTATCACCCAAGAGTGAGAGGCATCATTAATGGATGCTATGCCGCAGTGCTAGGAATGAATGAAACCCTTCAGAAGTTACCTGGGCAAGTATGCGAACCGTAAGCTAAGAAATTAGCATGCCAACCTTGTCGTGAACTCAAGCTCATCCATAAACGGGTGTGCTATTAACTTCAAGGGAATATTGTGTCATTGAAGAATAATGTTGATAATAAATAGAAAATGCAAGTACTGAAGAGGGGGCTTTGTCAGATTATTAGAGGCAATTAATCCATAATGAGACTGACCCATCTGATTTATTGAGCCTTAAATCGTCATCCTCTGAGTCATATGATGTCGATGTTAATTACATTCCTAATGGTGGGAGGGCTTTGTACCAGAGTTTGTGCAGGGGGGCATATTTTGGCTTATAATGAAGTTCTTTGAAGAGTATTAAGGGGGAGGTTTTATGTCCATGAAGTAAAACTTTATGGAGACTAGGAATGGACAGAGAGAGGTGCCAAGGGCTACTGGAGGGTCTGGGCGTTCAGGGATGAGTTTGCCTCTCATTTCCTCTTCACCTCTGAACACCCCTATCTTTACTGTCTAGACCCTCAGCCAGAAACAGTCGCCAAAATTGCCCTTTACTCTTCTCTATACTACTGAAATGTGCCGCAACCGCTTCAGAACACTTTATTAAAATCATTGGAATTATAGAATATTAAAACGTTATTAACAAAAGACTGAATTATATCCTTGTGTTTTGAAACAAAAGAGTATATCTCAGTTTTTCAAAAGCAGACAAATGAATATAATTTGATTCCACCTGCCCCCCAAGTCCATGCCAGAATGTCAGTATCCTTTGGATCTTCAGCAATGCCAAGTTTCATATTTACTTGTCAGTAGCCTTAAGCGCAAAGCCACCTTCTGCAGTGGCCCCTCTCAGGAGAAAGGACATGACCACGGAGGACAAGAAGTGACAGGAATGACTGGACAAATAATACACAATCCTATTGCCGGGCCCCGTGATATATGACTTTGGACGGAGGATTCTTTTGAACATCGCTAATCTCTTGGGCACAGCAGATTAATTCAGCGCTTTATCGTGCCGATTGCCACAAAGGAAGTTGGCACGGCCAGTGACCAGGAGGGCTCGGTTCACGGACGCGAACGAAACGCCGTGTGCAAAGATTCGCGTCGGTACTGTTATTAAAAATGTACTGCAGTCAAAATGTCAGGTGCCCTGCGACTCGACACCCTGCGATTCAATTTCACATATAACACGTTTCCTTAAATCCGTTTTGAGTGGAAAACATTCCTCTATAGTTCCATTTCATTTTCTAAATAAATGCCAAGCCGTCAGTCATCCAGATTAAAATAAAAAAGAAGAAAAAAGAAAATGTTGAACAGTCATTATATTTACTCTACAAATAATAATACAGTACGGAATTCTTCAGTAATTCCCAGTCATGGTTAAGGTGCTATTTTCTTTGTGCTCAACAGTAACGAAAAGCAAAAAAAAAACTGTTTAACATACATTTTTGAATTAAAGAATGTGTGCGAACTTGTAGGCTTATGTTAAAAAAAACCGGAACAAAGTTAATTTAAAATGTTAATATTGTGAATTAGGAAAGTAATTAATTTAGCGCGCTGGTTTTTGCTGAGCGTTGAACACGAACTGGATTAGTGGTGATGGAAAATTAATAGCTTGGGACAGGGTGGGGGGTTGGGGGCTTGGGGTCTGCAGGCGGCAGTTAGCTAAATTGCAGAAGAGGCGAAGAGCCGAGCAGGGGGATTAGGCGAAGATGATACAGGGACGGGGGGCGGGACGCGTCTGCCTGCCGGATTTATACGCCCGCAGCCCCGCAGCCCGACGCTGCGCTCCGCCGCGGCTCCGGATTACTGTCATCTCCGCGCATTTTGAGGAGCTCCAGCCAAGGACGACTCCCTTCCCCGTTAGAAAACATCGCCGTGCGATAAACCCAGTGCGGGGATTATGGTCCTAATCAACGTGTGAAATATAGGCCGGTGCAGAACCGAGGCTCCGGAAAAACCCGGTTCCAGACCCCAGACAGAACGCTAAGCAAATTGTGGATGCGTTTCCTATCAGTGAGTCTGACGTGTCCCCTATTCGCGGGAACAGATCTGAGAGCCCCCGGGGGACTGGAACGTGAACCGTTTAATCAAAAGTGCAATTTCCTTGACCAATCGGCTCGCTCCCTCCTGGGGGCATCAAACAGCTGAGCCCCCCCACCCCCACACAGCACATTGAAACGCAAACCCAGGTGGTATCAAAGCGGTTGTCAGGTGAGGAGTAAAATAACACAGCGTGGACGGTTCAGTTCCCATAAATAACAACAGCTACGCAAGGGCCTGTTCTGTGGGTTCCAGCCCAGCAGAATCTCACACAAAACTAAAAATTCCTGAGAGGACACCAATCTCAGGAGAGTTTCACAGTTATCACTGACATATCAGCTCTGCCTACACAAAGAAATGTTTATTATTAATAATATTGAACCCTTTGAAACGTATGTATAAGGCTGTAGGAGGTACTAACAACGGCATAATTATTCTTCCTGACATTTCTACTGATTATAGTTAATACGGGGTAAAGGAAATAAAGACATTAGGCTGTTGCATAATGAAGAAAGAGAGAATAAGGGTGTTCGCAGACTTGTGGAATGTTCATGACTCCCCCCCCCCCCCCCCCCCCCCCGTAAACAAACAAACAAGGAATGAAACAGAAAGCGAATAATTATTTTTTTTACGCAAACCTGCCCGGAGACCGAAAATGTCGCGGAACATTTAAAGGTTCGTCTGCGAGCGCTAGATACAGGAGAGCTTGTATGAGTTATTTCACAGTTCATTAAGGGTGTTCCAGGTATCCCACCGAGACCAGCAGGCCTAACATTTTGACAAATTCCTCACGTGTCACCCGAGTCGGAGTGCGCATCTCCAGACAGAACATGCCGGAAACGTTTATCCTAAAAATAAACATTTAAAAAACTTTAAACAAAGGGGAATTGTATCGTCTCATTCAAGAGAGATTAGAACCAATGAATAAAACATAACGTGTGGTATACTAAGCTGGTTTTAGAACTTTAGAACTCCATTATTGTTTGGTCATGCACAAATATTAAATAAATAACTAAAAAGCTGCACCCATACCTCTACAATCAGAATAAAACAAACATGACAGCAGATAAGGGAACAAAGTTATAAACATAAGATCTGCGAGAGCAGCGGATGGTTACACAACTCACAGGATGAAAGGTGAAACGTGTTCCCACGTCTCTTCAGGAAGTCGGCTCGCGTGATCATCACACTCCCCTCTCTCCGCTTTTACTGCCCGGCTGTCATGACGACCGCTGTCATTACAATTTAACATCCAACTTAAAATGTGAATGGGGGGGGGGGGGGGGGGTCCCCCAAAAAAAACAAACCAATAAAGATGCACGGTAACTTTCTAATAAATAATGCAAGACGGGACCTTATATGCGCCTTCTCTTCTCTGGCGTCCTATCGCGCGATCTTTAAGGAATGGAAAGTAAGAAAGAAAGAAAAAAAAAACACAGCAGATTCCTTCCTAGCATTCTGTTGCGGCTCCAACCCCCGCTGATCGTGACCGGGGTTCCTGAACACCAGGCCAAAACACTGCCTCCTCTGAACGTGGGCAGTTATCTCTGGTTTCCAAGGAGATCACAGAGCCTGACATGAAAGCGGCTGGGCCCTTAGAGGGGGCCGCGCTTAAGGTTTGATCAAGGACGCACTGGCCTTTTTCTCCTCACTGTCGGCAGCTGCAGGCCAACCTGCCGTCGCGTCGTGCCATGGACCTGCGAGTGGGTTTACTCTGGTTTAAAACTAAATTTCAGGGTGTGTAAGGAAGGCCCCTTTTGGGAAACTAGATGCCCAGCAGCGCTGATGGTACCTCAAATCCTGCTCCCCCCCAAAGCATTATAGCACTGGCCCAAACGCTTTTACGATTGTAGGATCTGTTTAAGGTGAGGCGGGCATGAAAAGGGCCGTAAGGCATACAGATGTGCCAATCTTACTAGCCAATGAGATGTTTTGAATCTGTGAATGATAGGAAGAGGGCACAGCGGGGGCCAATCAGCTTTCAGCTGAGGGGCCTGTGGCCCAGTGACTGTATACGCTCCTGCTTAGGAGGCCTTCTGCTCTGGTCCAAGGAGGAGAGCCCCTGCTCTAACACTACACCGAACCCCCTAGTCCCTGCTTGGACATTTTGTTGCCCGTCTGTTCTGAGCTACTTCACATATGGCAAAATCTTCCCTCGAGGGACCTCAGCACATTCCCATTGACTCCCAGACTCCTGCTTCATTTGCAAATATAATAAAAAATAAGTACGCCACATTCCTGGCCAAGCCCCTGCGGTGACTGACACCCGTCCCTTGGAGCGGCGCGGCCCACTGGTCTAATGTTGGCGCAATGCCTTGCCACCGGGGGCTCATCAAGGCCCCAAGATACCTTCGGAAACACGTTTCTAGGGAACCCACGGGGGGGAAATAAAAAAAAAATAATAATAGTAATAAAAAAAAATCACCAGCTGTTCTACAACCCGGGATACTTTTACTGCTCCGTGTAACAGCACCAGGGTAATAAAGAACATCACAAGGAAATATTCAGGCATTCTACAGGACAGCTTAATGTCTCTGACATATTTACTCTTAAAAAGCTACGCCTGACGTGGAGAGGGTCTGGATATTACAGAGCACAGGCCTCTCTGATGGGCTGCGTCCAATCATATTAAGAGCATTAAGAATTTGGCTCATTTCGGTTGGACAGCCAGTGTGGGTATTTTTAATGCTGTCCGGGTTTGCCTGTCTGTACAGACAATGAGGAAACCCAAGAGAGCTGCTCTTCCTAAAATCCCCTCGTCTCAGGGACCCATTTAGAGTCACAGAGAGCTGAGTCATTTTTTTGCAGAAGGTGGGTAGTGGACCCAAAATCAAGACACAGACGTAGTTGTAATGCAAAATGGGGTGATGTGGCGATGGGAGGGGGAGGGGGAAGATGCTGGTGCAGCAAGAATGTGTGACAGGGGCTCAGGCTCCAAATAAATAAAGAAATAAATAGATGAATAAAACTGGGCGCACAGTGTCACCGTGTGAGTGCACAGCGCCTCTGGGAGCTGGTCTGCTTTCGGCAGCAGACAGCTCTCCTTGGGGGACCTTGGCTCCGCGACTGCCCTTATAATGGCAGGATAGCGCAGAGAGACAGGCTGTGCCGGGCCGAGTCACCGTCCGCCACAGCTTGTCGAGGTACGCCGAGTTAAACCGGCTGCCAACAGCACGAAACCTTCTCCTGGGTTTACTGTCATTTGCGTGTTTCTTTTTCATTCCAAACTATGTTAAAATCAGTAGAAAACCCCCAGGGAACCCCCCCCCCCCCCCCGATGTTGCTCCTGGCATGAAGGGAAGGAAAACACCCATTTTCAAACTTCACCGCCGGCTATGACTCCTCCGTAACACTGCTGTCGAGTTTCGTACTCAGCTGCCCAGAATTCCACAGGGCTCCGAATAAGGAATTAGGTACAGTTTATTTAGATTTGCTGTTATTGGTGGGTGTGCAAGAGGAGGATTCATAATCATAATCTGTTACGAAAGCTAATCGCAACCGCCGTGAGTACTAGAGTGGGATCAGACTCATATCTCCACAGCCAGCATATCTCACTAGGCGAGAGGATTATAGTGCTTAGTGGAGAGACCCAAGGCCTAGGCTCAGGGAACTAATCAATCTTTGGCTGTGACTCCAGGTGGGTCTCGGGGGGTCACGGCCCCAGCTTCAGCGGTACAGTGTGAGGGGGCTGACACTGATCACACATCAGCTACCCTCCCTTGGACTAAAGTGTCACTAACAGAACCGGCCCGTAAGAATTCCTCCGGTGCTGTTTATTCTGCATCTGTTAAGTTTCAGCAGGAGTTCTGGGACATTCAGGCTGAAAGGAAAATAGTTTCATGCCTCTATTCCCCAGACCTCAGTATGGTCCTTCCCTGTGCGACATAATTTGTGAAATAGAAATACTAATGCTTCTTAGCCGTGGTGAGGCCACGAAACGGGCCGGTTAGGCTACATTTAGCTCGGCAGCGATTCGGATATCGAGCGGGCGTTTACTTTCGTGTATTTCCTTGTATTCATTTCGGCTGATGCCGTTTTGATGGCACTCGGATGCTCTGCCGTGAAATTAGAAACCCGCTGAAGCAGACCTCGGCCGGGGGGCTCCCTGGGAAAGGCTCCGGCCTCTCGCCTCCCAGGTTAGGGATTCAGTTCACCGTCTGCATGTTTTACTCCAGGTCTGCATAGATTTCCTCCCACAGTCCGAATACGTGTGGTTTAGGGGAGCGGGTATCCCGAAAATGACAGGAGCCTGTGTCCTGTGATGGACCAGCGTCCCATCCAGGGTGTCCCCAGTCTCATATCTGTGTACCTCCTGGGATTGACGTCCGCTTCATGGAAACCCTATATTGAAGCAGCTTAGTGGATAAGATAAGGTTATAGAAAACGTATAGACGAAATGGAGGAAGAGCTAGCTACACCCGGCGTCACTAAATATTTATTTCAACTAGGGCTGTCAAAATTAATGCATTAACGTGGATTAATCCATCATCATGATTAATCTGATTAAAATTTTTAACACAATTAACCCATCTGCAGTGCAAAATCCCTGAAATGCAGTGCTGCCAACTATTTCCTACCTGAAGTCGCTAAACTGTACCCAGAAAGTTGCTAGATGACAACACATAATTTGCATATCAATTGCGTCATCATGTCACGTTCACGTTCATTTAAGCGTCACCACGTTGTGTTCTACTCTGTACGTAATACTCATATAGGCTACTTTATTTTAACGCAGCTCAAAGCGTTTCATTTATCATCTATTCTATTTATGTTCATTTATATTATTTACCACAGTACTGGAAAAATAATTACTGGAAAATCACAGGCTATTAACATTAAAACCATTTAAAGTTAGTCTACCTTTTAAACTATGTGCATGTTTTCCAGATAAATATGTGTATTTGCAAAAGAACAAAGCTTGGCTGATGTAGCAAAGGCATAGAATGTGTTATTAACTGTTAATGATAAATGGATAGGAATAAATGGGTAGAAAGGTTTCTGAATAGTCAGTGCGCAGATCATTCATGTTCACGTCCGTCTGTCAGAGTGATCAGCTCAGCAGCTGAACTGCCCCAGAGATCGCTCCGTTTGGGAAGCAGCGCCGTTCAGAGCGAGCGAACGCAGCCTTTAGGTAGCTTTGCTCGGCACTGATCGATAGATAGAACTGTCGGTTGGCGCTACGGTACCATGTTTTGCGAGGCGCCACAACTCGGCAGGACACCGGGCGTAGTAGAAGGGAGCTCAGCTCACTTACATATTGATGACAACGTTGTATAGAAAGTAGCTATGGTTTGTCAGGAATGTTGCTAGATTTGTCGCTAGGCACTTTTTGTTCAATAAGCATGTTAAGTGCATATATATTCCCTTTTTTCTTGAGTCTGTTTGCTCATGCAAAATGAAATGCGATTAATATAGATTAAAAAAGAATGATATTTTAATCGCGATTAATCGAAATTAATCCACAGCAACCATGCGATTAATCTGATTAAAATTTTTAATCGTTTGACAGCCCTAATTTCAACATAATTAAATAATTAGCTACCTAGTTAGTTGGGTAATGCTTTATATTAACTGTACCTTCATAATTCCTTCTATAATGCATTCGCAGAACATTCATAAGGCATTCTCACAACATTTATGAACAGAATGTAAGTATACCCAACATCCTACCATACCTTAACAGCTTTAATATTCATTACTATCAAACGTAACATAACTCAACATAAGAAACGTTACAATCTTATCATTATCAGTAATCATATCATTATTATGTGTATTAAGCTCTTAGGATGTTAAGGTATACTTGCATGTTGCTTATGAGAATTATGAATGTTCTATCAATGTAAAGCGTTACTGTTAGTTGAATGTTTAAGTTACATCAGCAATGTACAGCCAACGCCCCCTTTTCTGGGTTCAGAGCACAAACAAATTCTGCCTGTTTCCAAACTGGTCTTCCTCTACACCCTAGCAGAACCACAGCACAGAAGAGGACAGAAACTCCCCATTGCAAGATAAACAGGAAACTCACAATATTTTCCCCAGTGTTTAAGTGAAGACACGGCAAGCTTGAATCTCAAAGAATCTCTCTCAGAATTTCTTCTGAGTCAGACATGCTCATAAAAAAATCAATAAGAAGGAATCAGTCATTAAGACCCAACATTCAGAATGGATCATGCTCACAGTTTCATAAAGGGTATCGATAAACAAACATACAGAAATATACAAACGCAGTCTACACACTCTTCAAGCCCACCCATAATCACACGGCTGTAAAGAACTAACAAACCGTTCAAAATGTTTGAAATTGAGCAGTGATTAATTATCCCAGCGACTTTAATTGCAAACTAATTTACTCGTTGCAATTCAATTACTTTTCGAGCAAGGCAGCTACCATGCTGGCAGCTAGGGCATCTGTCGAAATGTGCCGCGTTTCTGGCTGCGCCTGTTCAGCTCGGGATGTCCTCGTTAAGCGATAATAGGCTCCAGAATGTTCCCGCGCCAGACTCACGGTCATGCAGAACGTCGTTCTTGTAGCCACTCGGGGCCGGGCGTTCAACTGCTAGTTTAGCTGCTGACATGGGTGAATAAAATAGTCACTTAATGACAGATAACTGACCAACTAAGACCTACTCGGTGCATTACAGCAGGGGTGGGCAGAAAGGGCCATTGTGTGTGCGGGTTTTTGCAGCAACTCCCTAATTAGGTTACCAATCAGGGGACTGATTGGCTGATGTGTCCTCACACCTGGGCTTGAACAGCTGATCTGAAGGTTATACCGAAAACCTGCATACACACTGACCCTTTGCAGAAAAGACTGGCCTCTACAGAATAAGAAGTATGTAGTGCTGGGCGGTTTTAATTCTCCATATGGCATGAATTTTTTATATACCGCCATAGCATATCTGAAGCAACAGCTGTAACGGTTCAACAGGCAGCAAATTATATACAACAGTCCCCCTGTATCTGTGGTTTCCATAACCCCGGTTTCACACTCACACAAGAAATCGTATGGCAAATCTATATTATTCTCGCCAGCTGATCAAAGCTGACAAACCTGCCACGGTCCGAAAAAAAAATAAAAAATTAAATGTATGTGATTATTTATCATATCTGTCAATTCTATAAACCTTTGAAAACTACTGAAGGAACAAATAATGAATAACAAAAAGTGAAATACTGATCTCATGTCTGTTCATCATTAAGGAATCATAAAGAATCTTTCATCTCAAGTAGGTACTAGATTTGTTCATGATTTGTACTTGAGTAATAAATGAGTTAGGCCTACTACTAAGTTTACTGATATATACACTGGCTGCAGCAGTCAGGGTGAACTTGTAAAAAATGACTGTGGTATACCTTGAAACCGCCAGAATCAGGATACAAACTTTTGGTCATACCGCTCATCACTGATAACCTGCCCTAACGAAAGAGCAATTCGTTTATTTTTTTCATTTACCACAGGCTGTGGCTGAATAGCCACAAAATCCAACTAAGTCATTTTTTAACAACTGTGATGAACTGTCAAGTTCGATATCCTGCATACATTCATTGATTTTCATTTTTAATTTCATTTGTAGTTGCGTGTTATGCAAATATCAATTTTGTTGACGAAATCCCCACTAAGTTTTAAGCAGTTTATAATACAAGAAGAATAAATCCATGCTACTAAATCAGTATGATGTCATTATAGCGTAATTGTTGCGATACATTTCATACATAAAGGGTTCCTGGCATTACCAGGTGTGACAATTTTTGGCTTTATGACACGTGATGACATATGTCCCTTTTCTGTCCATTAAAATGTAAGTGCCCGATAGTCCGTGCTCTTTTGAATGAAACCAGCTCCATGGGATATCACCACGAAATTGGAAATAAGGCACTGCCTTTATAAGGGAAGCTCATGGCTCATACAGGTCTCTGTTAAGTGTCGACACAATGGCCTGGCCTGGACAGGGCTCCGCAAATGATACGATTTCTCTGACGCTAGCAGGGGGAATCCGCAGGCCGCTTTAACACATTTTTAACTCACGTTTTCCAGATTAAAATGGCCCTATAGAAACACGACGGGCGAGTTTAATTTAGCATTTTATTGCCCAGACAGCGGGTGAGCTGCTACACAGATGCAAATGGAGAAGACAAAGGGGAAGACAAACTAGAATGATGCCCAGTGCGGATTTGGGTGATAATTAAAATGGGAACTTAACAAAGGTACCTGTTTAACGTTGGAAGACAAGACCTGCTTACAGCCTGGAGTCCTTCTTAACACGCAATGCCTTTTATACGGCTTGCTGCCGAAGCCATTTCGGGTGAAGAGTCCCACTGGGAATAACCAAAGCCTCCATAACGGCATTTAATTCACCAAGTGTCCGGATCTGGGGACACTAGTCCACTCAAAGAGAATGAAAGGTCTCTGGCAGGCGGGGAAGCCATAGCCTGAGAGGTTGGGCCAGATTTTTTCCAAGTAACAGCTGGCTAAAACGGAATGAGGTGAGAAGGCAAGTGGAGGTAACCGGGTTGTTTTGCCCCGAGCGACAGTCGGGACGCGACCAAATGTTCCTGTCATACTGCCAAAATCGGAATAAATAGAGCAAAAAAAATATATAACAAATCCAACCCGTTGACCTTCATTCCTTCTTCAGCAGACAAGAAATGAGCCAGAATAGCAGCCAGCGGCGATGTCTACCACTACTCAAACCACACATTTGTGTTGGGCCCCTGAGATTTGGGGCCCCCCTGCTGGCCACAAACAGGCACTACACTGAGGAGGCCCGAAAGTGACCACAGAAACAAAAACAAAAACCCTCCCCAGATGGCCGACAGTTCAAAGATGGTGACAAGGACCAGTGACGTGTTTCTGGACCGGAGGGCCTCCACGACAAACGCAAACACGACTCCAAAGGCACAAACGACCCTCACTCACCCCCCTTTTGTTTTACGCCCGTGAAGAGCAGTGGCGAGGAGACGAAGCACTGAAAGAAATAAATGAGAACGCGGTGAGTAAACAGAGCTCGGCAAACAAGGGCGGCGTGGTCCAGATCCTTCCGGAATGCCTGATGAGAAAAGTCGGGTCCTTCTGTCTCAGCCCGATGGGATCGATGAATCCTAACCCTGTGAAGTCATCTTTCATTTTGTCTCTTTCTGGTGTGGCTGAAGCGTGACGTCTCTGAGAAGTAAGCCCTCCCCCGGCCCCAACCCACCCCCACCCCCAGCACCTGGGTCTGCCGTTCCCACCCAAAAATAAGGGAGAGGTGTCAAGAAAGGGGCAGGATAGAACCCCTTAGCATAAATCAGCATGTAAATGTGATTGGACATTGTGCCAAACACAGTCCACCCACACACCCATACATACAAGGAGCCCCGGGGAGAGCCAGCTATGGTGCCCCCCCGCCAGGTTTTGACCTTTGGCCCTGTCAAATCTCTGGTCCCCCTTCAGCTGGATTGGGGGGGGAGGGGGCTCCTTTGATGATCTTCACAGGTCGACACCAGCCAATGACAAAGAGGGAGCACTTGGGGCAGGCAGGTGGTGTAGTGGTTAGGGCCGCAACCACGTAATCCGAAAGATTGCTGATTCAAGTCTCCGACCCACAAGTACCGCTGAGGTACCCAGAGCGAGGTACCGTCCCCAAGCACTGCTTATGTAGCTGCCCCATGCTATGTCACATGGGTGAAATGCAGCAGACACATTTCACTGTTGTGCTGTGTGTCAACAATGACAATTAATCACTTACACTGTCAGAAATATATACTGGGGGGTGGGATAGGTAGTGGGGGGAACCTTAACCCCCCCCCCCCCCTTGTGACGCACCTTGTCTACTCCTTTGCCTTTCATGCCAATCACCTCAGATATGCAGTATTTCAGGTGTCGAACTAACAATGAAGAGATACAGTGCGATGAGTATTTATTACATGGTGGGCGGGGGGGGAGGGGGTTCACGGCATCGGAATGGAAAACACTGTCCTGCTTATGGTGTCTATAAATTTCCAGAGGCGTAGCTCTTCATTGAGGGGCTCAGATTACAAGCCCAGCTGCAGTCATAACCTGCCCATTAATACTGCGCGCTGACCCCCCCGCCTCCCCCCCGTGGCCACGTACTGGAGAGCGTGCCCTGCCTGCATAAAGGCAGCGTGTCAGGAGCGTGTGGGGGCAGCGGTGCGCGGTGTGGCTGCATCAGGCCCCTGTTCCATCTTTAGCAGCCGGACAGGAGCAGGCTGACGGACAGAGAGAGGCCACGCCTTCAGATTACTGCTTGGCAACAGGTGCAAGAAGGTGCTATAAGGGGGCGTGGCTGCTCTCAAAACCACGCCCCCACCATTGTCACCTCAATATAAATGGGCGCACCACATGATTGTGCTGTACCATGCCAAGCCCACTCCCCCCCAAACACACACACACACACACACACACATGCTTGGCCTATGACCCAGCGGTTTGTGTATGTAGGCTTTGCCATCTTGGCACATTCACTCTAAACACCCTCACTCTACCCACGAGGCCAAGCGGAAGGTCAGAAAAACATGCAATCCTTTCCTCTCCGCACCCCTGGGGAAGCACAGAGCCTCCACGCCTGGGGGAGACAAACCGATCAAGTTTGGAAATGTGGGTGAGGATTAGACCCAGCTAGCTGCCCCCTCCAACCCAGAAAGCTGGGCCCAAACGGTTCTGGGCAGAGATCTCCAAAGATATTAGTGCCGTGACTGATACCCCTGCCCCTCCAGACCTCACTGACCCCCCCCCCACCTCATGAACTTAATGAATCTAAGTGTACCATCTTGGACTGGCAGTTCATAATAATCAGGGGAAAACATGCCCTTCGTCATTTTCTTACCACTGTTCTCTGATATGCGGGCAAAATTTGCTAATGTATTTAAACGCAGCTTGTCCATCTGATAGATTTATTTACCTCGGTCATGCCCAAGGAAGAGCCCATGTGCTCTTAACCCCAAGAAACAATAATCATTTTTGATACACTGCATGCTTTTTTCCCCCCAGGCACTACAAATCACACATCACACGTTTACTGCCATGTGCACACCTCACCTATGTGCCAGTGTTTGATCTCAGGTAACGCTGCCCATGCGAGAGGTGCCGGAGTATTTTAAGAGCACGCCTGACTGCACGTTATGATGTCACCATCCCGATAGAAATCCTGTATCAGTGAGGCTGGAAATTCACAGGGGAACACAGATTTTTGCTTCTTATTTGCAAAGGATTTTATGGCCGATGAGGCTTCAGTCCAAGCCCATAAATGCCAGATAGAAGACACAAGATCTGCAGATGGTAATGAGGAACATGAAGGTAGAGCTCGAGGTCTGTAGGTGGCAGTGGTATATATTGGGGGGGAGGGGTCAGTATGCTGTGCCTGTAATCAGAAGGTCATATGTTCAAATCCTAGAGTCGGTAGAGTGATTCCACTGTTGGGCCGTTGAGCAAGGCTCTTAACCCCCAATTGCTGCAGGGACTGTCTGCTTTCTCAATTAGATAAAAGCACCAGCTAATGAAATGTTATATCCCAAGGACACATATTTAAATAGCTATAACATTATTGTCCAGATTCACAATATAATGTAGCTTATCGGGAGAAATAAGGACGCCACACAATTAACGATGATAGACAGTTATTTTGTTTAGACCACTCTATGGTTTCATAAACAAAGACCAATGTTATTAAAACCTGATTACAGGTCTCTCACAGAGCGATCTGCTATCTGCCCCCCCCCCCCCCCCCCCCCCAACCACCCACTCACTCCTCCCCACCACCATGTGCACACAAATCCTGATCGATGTCAATAAAGCAAGTTTCTGGGGACCGATCCGGCAAAGCGCCCCTCTGGTACTTCCAGGAAATTGGATTCTGGGACATCGACGGAAAGCACACCACGAGAGAATGGTCTCGGCCTCAGTGGGGGCGGCCTGCTTCCTCATAGCGGATCGATATGGTCCATATCATCAATAGCAGTTAAATTTCAATGAAAGAAGAGGCAAGGAAACCTGAAGCAATTCTAACAATACAAAAACAGCACACGGACTGCAGCGGGCAGTTCATTAAGAGCAACTTATCGCAGACAGACAGCCAATCACGTGGCTGCAGCTGAGTAGCGTACACAGTGCACAGTGACAGGGTCAAAAGCTTCTTTCTCTGTTTGACTAAGGATTAGGGCGGCTGAGGCGCGTGATGGCAGCGGCTCTGATCATGGCGCGATTGTTGGCGATGTTGTGGTTCCAGTATGTCAGACACAGCTGCCATTCTGGGATTTTCACATGCAGCAGTGTCTAGAGTTTACAGACTGGTGCGATAAACAAAACAAAAAAAACATCCAGTCAGCGGCATTTATGCAGCTGAAAACACCTTGTTAAATGAGAAAGGTCAGAGGCAAATAGCCAGACCCCTTAAAACTAAAAGATCGGAATTGACGGCGGCGATCGGCAAGTCTTCTCCAAATGCCACTGAACAGCTCAACTGTCTTTAAAGTGATTCTGTAAGCAGAACTGAGTATTAGCTAGAGGCCACTGAGCGTAAACCTCAGGTGTCCACCAAAATGCCAGCAGAAATGGTCCTTGAGCAAGCGAGACCTGACAAAGATGACGCAGAGGTTGCCCGTGGCGTGCCTGCCTCAAAACCGCCAAGGTGCATCCCCGTCTCTGCCACCATCCAGGAAGAACAGCGGAGCCACATCACAAGAAAAGGAAACTTGGAGAAAAGAGACAGATGACACAGCCGGGACAGCAGGGAAGGTTGACGCAGTGTTTAAGGCAATGTTTCTCGGCAACCGCCTGACGGTCCACATTTTAGCTCCCTCCCAGCTCCCAACACACACCTGTACCAGGTGTTCAGCATTCTTGATTGGCTGGGAACAGGGTGCGAGTGAAAATACGGACCGTCTGCAAGGCCCTCAAGGATTGGGTTGAAAAACGCCGCTTAAAAGGTGAGGTAGGCATTCATCAGACAGCCGACCGAGCGATCCATGCCGGCTACATGCGACCGTGCTTGTGGTGCTGTTGCTCCCATAAACTACAACCAGCATCAAATGGATTTATTGACTGGGAGGCGGTCGCCCATCGCGCCCCAGAGAGCAGAGATGGATGCCCCTGGTGAGGAGGGCTAGTTGCCGAGGACCGGAGTTAAATTACTCCTCATTAAAATTCCCTCCCATGCTACACCTTTATCTTACCTCACTCCGTCACCATCCCCCTTCCCCGCTCCACCTCCTTAACCCGTCAGTTTGAAATAACCTTGATTAAGCACACAAAGGCACGCATATCCCAGCATTCACATTATTCATTTGCATTAATTGCATCCAGCCGTTTTCAGCTATATACTGGGGATATAGTTTGGATACAAAAGCATGCATTAACACTTGCGGTTACATAATACTTCTGTTTGTTTGAAAATGAAGGTGAATTGCCAGTTTAGTTGGATCAGTGTTAGGACATCAATAAAATATGAGTTCATTCAAATTGATGAGTCTCGCGTGTTTCTCTCGGCACTAGGGAACTGTGGCAGGTCCAAGGCGAAGATCCACAGCAGCCCTAAAACCAGCTTTGGCTACCACTGTGACCCGCGCTGGAAGAACCCTGGGATATAAAACGGCGAGGTCCGCGCTCCCCCGGAACCAGCGTAGCCATCACTGCCAATGCTTCCGCCAATGCGGCGCACCCTGCTGGTCACCGGACTGGAAGCGCACATCGATTGTCCGCAAAAAGGGAGCGACACACAGCTCAGAACAACAGCACCTCCAGGCTAATGGGCGTGCAGGTTCAGCAGGGGCGATTTCAGGATTTCAGGGTAAGCATAAGATAGGTCATATAAGAGGGGTCATAATTCATACAGAGGGGCCAGCCTTATCATTAGCCAATGATATGTTTCGAATCCCTGAGTGATGGGGGAGGGATATTCTGGGGGCCAATCAGCTTTCAGCTGGGGCCAACGCCCAAGTGGCTCCGCCTATGTATATGCTCTTGGGGCTTTGCTTTGAACAGGTCCTCAGAGGAGAAACACCTTATGCCAGGAAGGAAGATCAGAGGGTGCAAAACCTGGTGAGCGGACCCTGGGGAGACCTTCTCAACGAATGGCGTGCCATGTATGGAAGCTATCTGTCCAGCTCGGGCCATAGATGGAGATGCCTGGCAGTCGCCGTGGGCACTTTGGAATGTAGGATGACATCAGCAGAAAGTGGACAACATTCATCTGGCCTCTGATGCTAATCACTTGGCAACAATTACTCAGCCACCACAAGCAAAAACCCAGATATAATTATTGTTGTGAAACTTTTTTTCATAGAAAAATCTTGCATCCCAGCTGACCGTTTTCATAGTAATGAAGATTTCTTTCCCGGCTCGTCGGTCTACAGACACAGATGGTTGGGTGACTAAGCGATGTGGCAGAGGACTCTTAGGGATCGCGGGTCACGCCATGGGATCTCGCAGGAAACGGGGACGGAGTGTAAATCGCAGCGCGAATCGGCGGCGGATCCGAGCGGATCCGAGAGAAATCACTAAGAGCATCTGTGGCAAAAAAAAAAAACAAATAAATGAGAAAACAGCCCACACGCAAGAGAGAGAGAGAGAGAGAGGGAGAACGAGAGAGCCAGCTCCCATTCTGGGAGTCTCCTGAATGTCAGATCCCACAATCACGCAGCTTTCACACGTTGTGGCCCCGGCATGCGAGCGAAAGGCACGCTGAGCCGCGAGCAGCCGACGCGGCAGTAAGACCGACGCCACTCTGATGGCGGGCGGCTCGCAGAGGCGTCCCTGTGGATAAATGTGATGTGAACCCCTCGGGTTCGCCTCATGTCTGGTTCGGCAGACCTGCTCACGGAAATGCAGAGCTCACAGCTAACCCCCCCCCCCCCCACCCCAAAGCTCTGGCTCTCACGGTGTTCATTTTAGATCTTAAATTAATAGATGTGAAGCACCTGACTGGGTAGTGGAGCACTGCGCGAGGCATCCCATCGCATCAAATAGCAAAAGTAAATGTGGACAGAGGCTGAGCAAGCGGAAGGTTGAGGAAGCAGGGCGACTGGCCGCGAGGTCTGGGCTTCTGCCTCACCGGCCTTCCCCTGGCTGTCATATAGCCATGCATAGCCATCAGCAGAGCAACCATGCAGCAAATGGCAAAAGCTGATGCGGGCTTAAGGTCTCAGATCTCCACCTTGACGCTCAGTCCCCTACGGTACCAAATGTACTAACCCACACACACAGTACAGTACCAATCCATACACCATATGGTACTAACTCATGCACCCTCCGGCAGTGATTCTCAACCCACCCCTGGGGGACCCCCAGACAGTCCGCAGGTGCCCGAGGGCCGGGGTTGAGAAACACTTCTATATGGTATCAACCCATATTCAATACAAAGCTGACCAATACACCACAGGGTACTAATCCACACACCATACCACAGGTACTAACCCAACCACGATACAGTACTTACTCAAACACTAACTAACCCACACACAACCGGGTGAAAAACAACATGCCATACAGTACTAACCCACAAACCATATGGTACTAACTCAAACACCATAGGCACCAACCCACACACCATGCGGTACTAACCCAAACACCATCTGGTACAGCAGTACCCCACCACTACTCATGGAGGCTCTCAGCCAGCCCTCGTGATGAGTTTGCGTTAATGGTTTTAACGGAGGCTGAGAGCACACTAACACATCGATGAGAGCTCTCCCCTCTCTCACCCTTTACAGCCTCTTTAAAATAACACATGGGAATGACACGATGCTGAAGCAAGCAAAGAAGGGAGTGAGGAAGGAGAGGGGTTCGGGGTTGACGGAGCTGCCAGGGGACTCACAGCCGAGAAGTTCTGTGGGCCGCATGGCTCGCCACGGTACTTGCAGGAGAGCAGCATGTCATCTAGCTGGTGACCCAGCCGGTCCATGAACTCCAGGATGGTGCCTTCAAAGTGCCGCGGAGGCAGGAAGAGGCGGAAGTCGGAGAGCTTCCGGAACCAGGCCAGCCGTTCGTCATGAAGCAGGTCCTCCACCATGGGCCGCGCGGTCCGGTTGGCCAGCAGGAGGCCCATCCAGTGTCCAGCGAAGTAAAGGTCACTCTTGGAGAGGTGCTGGAAGCGAACCGGGTTGTTGTTGCACACGGTGACCGCAGGGAAGGGCAGCTCCTTGGCCCACTCCATGTGCACCTTGGTATAGGTAGGGAAGGAGAGCCAGTGCAGGAGGCGATTGGAGGACCAGGAGACGAGCAGCCCGAGGGAGGCGCACAGCGCCAGGAGCCAGAAGGCGCGGCGGCCCAGGGAGACCCCGGCGGAGCAGACCTGCCGCAGGCCGTGCAGCCGCGTCCTGGACACCAGGGCCGGCGGCCCGCTTCCCGGTCGTCGCGGACGGCGACGGCGCCTCCCTCTGGATGGCGCTCCTGGCTCGCCGCCGGGCCCCTCCGGTGCCATGGCTGCCCGCAGAGCACCTAGTGCAGCGGAGATGGCGTCATCCCTCAGCCAGGCCTGCGGGTTGGGGGCCCACATGAAGCTGGGGGGGGGGCCCGGTGTCCGGCACGCCCCCTCACCCACCGCCCGGCCCCCTGGTGCATTCACGCCTCCAGACGTACGGCCCCCCAATCAACAAGTTTCCAATCAACAAGGGTTCTGATTCCAGGAGCTCTGCGTGGTCCTCCCCCCTCCCTCCCCCCCCCGGTCCTCTTCTCCAAAGGGGGTTCTGCGGTACCCTCACATGTCTGGGAGGAGAAGCCCCCTTTCGCCTTCGCCTGGGGCCCCCGGCTGCTCCTGCTCTCGCCGCGGAGCGAGAGTGGTGTGTCAAGCGGAGAAAGAGCGGGAGATAAGAGGGGGATAGGGAGGGAGAGAGGGAGAGAGAGAGCGAGCGAGCGAGAGAGAATCAGAGGGATAGGGAGCAGACTGAGAAGGCAGATCCAGTCACAGGGCAGGGGAGCGTGAGTAATAACCCCCCTCCGGAGCCCCGGGAAAGTCCGCTCACTGGCTGGCGGCTCGGCGCCGGCTGCTCAGGCTCCCGTGTTCTGAGTCCAGGCCCGGTGGACCCGTGGATCAGCCCCCGGTGCCAGGAGGAGCAGGATCTCCTGCCAAATTTACACCGGCACTGGTAAGTGGAACCTCAAAGCCTCGCTGACCCCCCCCCCCCCCCCCCCCCAGTCATCAGTGGGGATCTGCTCAGCGACACTTCCTCCTCCCTCAGTCACTGCACCCCCATCTTTTTACCCAAGAGCCCCCGAGGCAACAGACGGTGTCCTCTCCCTGGGTCGGCCAGGAGCTGCCCCCCCTGACAGGAAGGAGAACCTTGTGTGTGAGAGAGTGTGTGTGTGTGTGTGTGTGTGTGTGTGTGCTCGCTCGTGCCGGTGAGTCAACCTGCTGCCAGCGGGAAACTCGTCCCAAGCCGTCCGGACCGTCGCACTCTGTCTGCCCCCCCCGTACCCCTTTTTAGGTTCCGCTGCTCGTCCTCTTGTTCCTCTTCTTTATTTTTTTTGCCTTTTCTAAAAATATCCTCGCTGTGCTCGCCGTCACATCGGTTCCGCTCAGTGCGGCCGCAGCCGGAACCCTCCAGTCACCCCTCAACAGCTCCTGCCATCCCCCGCCTCTTCAGGAAGCGTATCGCCGGAGTCCCTCCACTCCCTCCTCCCTCCTCCTCCTCCTCCCTCCTCGGCCCGCACGGGCTCTCCGTCCTCACGCCGAGCCGTGGCTCCCAGAGCTGCTGGAGCAGAATCCGCCCGCGAGGAGAGTCGGAGGAAAACACCCTCGATGCGGCCGCGGCAAGTTAGCGCGTCTCTGCCCCGCGCCAGACTGGCACCCTGTCAGGCAGCGGGCGAGTGAAAGGGAGAGTGAGAGAGAGCGAGAGAGAGAGAGAGAGAGAGAGAGAGAGAGGCTGCATTTCCTCTTGGACTTTCACTCCGTCTCATATCTCCCCCCCCCACTCACTCGCTCGCTCTCTTTCTCTCACACACACACAGTTTGGGCATAATGTGCGCTCAGCATTTTAATTTCCATCAGTTATTCGAGTCGCACGCTTCGGAAACAGATAACCAGACTTTAGGGAAATTAAGATGAGAAGAGAGAGGGATTGTTTGGGTTTTGGAGAGAGGGGGGGGCGGAAATTAGAGTGATTAACTGGCAGTTATCTCAAGGAAATCCACACAAGCCAGTGTTTGGCAATTTCAATTATGGCAATATAAATAATTATGATGTTTTCTACTCTGGCATTGCCAGCAAGCTTTGGCAGGTAGGGGGTTTTCGAAAGGTTACGGGCGCCGTTTCGTGTTTGTGGAGAACAGGTAACGGTTTGTGGCATTTCTGACATTCCGCGTTCTTCTTCACAGCCAAACGTGACAGAACCGACACTGGCACTTGAAGGAGAAGTGATGACTGGGACTGTCAGTTTTTTGCCACATTTCGCTTCTTCCTAAGTAATACGACAGGCGGAACAAACGCATACACTGTGGGAAGAACACTAAACCAACCTGTTCCAACGGCACAGTACTCTATGTGCAGTACTGTGTGCACAAAGGCTATAAAGAATCCATCATTACATAACTTGCATATAAGTGTGATTAAAAACATTTCAGACGGCTATTCTTGTTCATCAGGGCAATTATTTAACTTATCTCTCGAATAAATAGCTGCCGATAAATTAAAGGCCGGGAGACTTCGTAAAAAGTTAAAAGGCCTTTCAAAGTTAATTTGCTTATCTGACATTTTACTGCAGGGACCTGACTTACTATTTTCAGGTTCATGTCAGCCTGCTAAATGATGTTTATTTCAGTCATTTGCGGTAAGTCACCTTCTTCAAGGGTACAGCAAGTTTTGTTCCGATTCGGTCACCCAACTGTTGTGTTTCAAACTCACCATCTGTTGCACAGGACACCTTGTGGTTATAAAAAAAACAGCTATGCTTCTTTCACATATGGATCTGTGCTTGAGTCTTACTACTTGGGATGAAAAGGGGAACTTTCACAAGGCATGTTAAAATTCTTCCATCCTCTCCTGCGAGTACCTTCAGCCTTGAACGTTTGCAACTATTATGGACAACGAACACCATCTCACTGTCATAACGAGCTTTCTGATTGGCTCCCAGCTGGACACGCCCTCTGACACACCTCTGGCACAAAATAAAAGACTTACAATCACGCTGTAGGAAAACCTACGCGTCCGGGTTTTTCCGTGGCGTGCTGAAGCCGTCAGTGAAGAAAAAGCGCCTCTGGGATCAAATCAACATAAATATGCTTTTAGAAGCCAATTAGCAGAAGTAATTAGCAGTGAATGGGATGGCAGATAAGGGTGAATGGCGAAACTCCGCCCCCCTCTGAATTTCCAATGGCAAAAAGGGACTCGGGGCAGCAAGGCGGGGAGATAGATTAAAAATCCCCCCAAGGCCAAGTTCATGAAAGGCCAACAGCAGAAGAGATAAACACTGAAAGACTACAGAAGGGGGGCCCTTGTGCAGGATAATAGCACTTGTAGGAACAAGGATATGGCATCACAAGCTATTGTAATGGCCCAAATCAAAGGAAAAGGTGGCTCCCTTTCGATGCGAGTACCAGCCCACTTCACATAGCCCAAGGAAACAAGGGCAGTTATTCTTTAACTTCAATGTAAATCTCGCAAGGGCTGAGCCGGACTGTACTAAGACAGTCAAAAGGTAAGGGCGGGGAATGAGGGTGACACAGCCAGGAGCCCAATCCACACTCAAAAATAGGAAAGGCCACCTTCGGCAAACAATCGATTTCCCCAATCATTTCTTTAAATAAGATTTTTTTTCCCCTCCATCCAGGCGCCATCATCTGGCAGACATGTTGCCCGCGGGCTGGAGTCGTCATTCCAGGAAATGTGAAATTCCCCAAAGAGTTGGCAGGCCAGCCAGTCTGGGCACTGAGGAGATGGTTTTTGGAGCAGAAATCCCGTCCAGGTGCTTTTTATAGGTCTGCCGTGATTTTGGGGGGGGTGGGGGCGTTGTCAGTAGGTGAGTTCAGGAGAGAGCCCCCGGAGCACGATTGGACCTTTCTGGAGGACAGGAAGTCCATGATGTCCTGATTGGACACTACAATCTCCTGTGCCCTCGTTAATGCACACTCGTTATGACACACTCGGTAGCCGGCGGCTGAGGAAACGCATGGCTCATGTCCTTCTGCGTTTCCGATTCCAGCAGAAGCCGAGGCAGACAGCTGCTCTGGGTTTGCCTCAGAAAAAAGTAAAAATACATCTACACACCACAGTGCTCTCGCGCTACCCCCCCCAATAACCCATATGCATGATTCCCTACTGCTGTGAGCCTTACCCCTTGCTGCTTTGGTTAATGACCCACTGTCTTCTACGGGCCGGTTTGACGCCGCTTTCCGGACACGTCCAGCACCATTCGAGCCTACACACCCTGACTCTCTCATTTGTTTGTTTTTTTTACCACGGATTCTGAAATGCTAGTGGAACATCTTGGAAGAGGGTGGTGGGTTTGAGAACAGTGCTGGGCCAAGACCCAGCAGCACTGCGGGAACAAGACCCCCCAGCAAGGAGAAAATCTTCAATTATGCATGAGGGCGCATTCGTTTTCGAAGAAGTGAACGGCACGGGTCACGCCACGAGACCCAGCCGCTCCTGGTCTCTGCCACTGGGAATGCTGGGAAACCACAATAGTTACCAGCCAGAGCCAATGTTCCCTGTTATATAACCTGACCAGTCAACACCAGCAATTATTGTGTTTGGCAGAACTGTTGTATCTTAAGGACAGGGGCCACTGAGTGCTATACCATTACCAGACAGAGTGGCTAAAAATCACTTAATGAGGCAATTATATTAATAATAATATATTCATATAAAAAGCTGATGGAAATCACCATACCATCTCCCAGAGCTGTTTGCTGGTGGCCTGCACCCAATACACAAATAACTTATCTCCAGAAAAAAATGCACCAGCTAACAGTGAGTCGGCATTAGAGGTGTGTGTGCATTAAGGAGGGCAGTGAAAGCCTCTGCTAGGGAAGTGATCTCACTTACCTACTGCACACAATGTGCACTATGCCACATTAATCACTTATTCTTATTAATTTGATACATTAATCCTGATCATCCCTAATTGCAGAATATTTTATATTATTTAGGCAAGGCACACACACACACACAAACACACATGCACAGTATTCATATCTTGGGACTCTCCATTCATTTCTATGAGCTGTCATACCCATACCCAGTCTTCCTGCCCCTCCCATTTTCTCCCTAGCAGGGCTAACGAGCTGCGCCTGCTGCCTGTTTGTCTCTCCTCTTGTTTCAGCCTTCGTGTGGATCACTCCAGCTGACACTTGTTTGCCCCCTCGTCAACCCTGCACAAGAGTGCCTCCCAGTCCTGCGCTCCCCAGTCTGGTCATTAACATCATCCCCTGCGTGTGCCTGTAGTTTCCTGAACCTGAGCTTCTGTGTTGTGGCCCCTTCGTTTTCCCTTTTGGCTTCCTAGAGGAGAATAAAGTTCCCTTTTGTTTGCCCCGACCCTGGCTCTCGTCTCTAGTCCCTTCTGGCCGCTCCATGGGCATCACCCTAATCCCAACAATGAAAACCTTAACCTCTACCCAGCCCTAACCTAAGACTTTTGCCATTTTTAGTTATTTGACTGCAATAATAGATTTTTATTAAAATGAGGAAAAAGGGTCCCCAAAATGTCAAAATAGCAGGTTTTTATCACATTGTGGGGTCATATATATATGTCATACCCTATATATATATATATATATATATAGATAAAATCTCAGGGATTCTCTGACATTTAAGGGTCACAGCCCCCAAGCTGTGGAACTCCTTCGCCCAGAGTCTTCATCTCCATGAATCATGTCCTCTCCCCTTATTCAAAACTCCCACCTCGACTCTCTCTGCTACCCCTCCTTCCCTGATAAGTGACATTTTGTCCATTATTTTTACCGTTTGTTAGTATGTCTTTTTTGCCCATGTTAGTTGTGATGTTATACTTCAACCATACCTTCTGCTTATCAATCCTCTGTAAGGCATCCCCGAGCTCATGAAAGGCACTATATCAATTTAACTTGTTGCTGTTAAACCATATTTACATAAAGCTGAAGCTCAAATGCTCTTTCTACTCTCCAAAACCTTGATTTTTCAATAGCAAAACAATAGGGCGACACAAACACTCCCTCTGTGTCCTCCCTGCTTAATCGGTCATTCAGATAATCAATCTCATTAAGGGAGCAATTGATTGTGTGGATGGAGAGGCTGTAGCACCACAAATGCCCCGACCCGACTACACCACTGCCACAGCAAAGGAACATAGGGTCTTACAATTGAATTAAAAAAAGGCTTAATTCATATTTTATTTTTATGCAGCTGATCCTTTATTTTAATTTTTTGTGCCTTTCCCTGTCACCCATTCTCATTATTCTGTTCATTTAATTATTCATATGGTGGGCAAATTCTGACACGGAGTGATGCAGTACGAATACATAGATTTTATTAATTTTTCATTATTCTCATTCTCTGGTTATCTTTTTTTTAAATTTCAGCTGAACATAGCAGCAAGTAAACATTTCAAGCTGATGTTTAGTAATCACTAATGCTTTAGAACAAAAGGCTGTATTTCGTCCTTGAAGAGAGTGGTGATTTACCTGAGCCCAATTAAAACACATCATTGTACATTTTCAGCGGATATACTTGCTTTAATTTTGTGTTCTCTCCTCTCAGCCATTTCTGGGAGAAATTTCCCACTTTAATTAAAAGTATCTGAAGATGAATACCTTGCTGAAAGTGTCTACATTAAGCATGGCTAGGAAAACGAAGTATTCCTCTAATTACTACAAAAGGGTCTTTTTTTGGTTGGGGAAGAATAGAGAGTGCTCATTTAAAATTTACTTCATAAAAGGGGGAAAACAGCAATAGTTAATTGCATTCAATAATAATGAAGGAATATGAAAATACAACTTGCGTCACACACTGATAAAAAAAAGTTTGCATTAGCACAATAAATGTTGACTCGTTTTAATCAGAAGTCAATCAAAAGACCTTGACCAGCACGAACGGGGATGCCATTAAAGGCATTAATATTAAATCAAATCAAGAAAAGAACTGTATCTTAATTCCATGAAGAAGCAATTCAGTACTACTGACAGATTTCACAGGGTCAACTGCAGCACAAAATGGGATCACATAAAATATTATTACAGACCGGAGTCCGTTATCGAAGCTAAGCACAATCACTGCACATTAGCAGAGTTCATTTTGGGTTAATAAACCCCGCTAAGATGTTCAGAGCTAATGTTCACCTGAAAAACAAAATAATACCTAAGTGCATGTTCACGGCCCTTCGCCCCACGCGGGTAGATGATGTTGATTAAGTTAATGGGGACTAGCGGCTAAGGCAGGAACCATTTCCCAGCTAATTTCCACTCACTCTCGGAATTGCTAATCAGCAGTCCAAGGAACGTCGTTTTGCCAAAACAGCATTCCACGCACGCTCCCAAATAATTTCTACATTTGTCCTCAGCCATACCTCCTCATATTTTCTCTCTGTGTTTCACTGGCAGCACATCAGTTAATGGCTGATGAAGTCCTCATTAAGCCTCTGATTGGCTAGAGTAGGGGCGCTAATGGAGGACTGTAATAAACGCGTGGAACACAGAGGTGGCTAAAGACCACACCTGTAAATTTGGCAATTATAGTTTTAATTGCTGATCTGAGTCACACAACATCCAGCCCTAGGAAATAATATCCGATCGACTGGCCTCACCGCGTCAATGAACGTGCAAAAAGGGGCGCATTCGGGGGATGGATTCCGGGGTTCCAGCACTTTACTGGGGCCCCTGAATACAGAGTTATGTCATGGGAGGGCCAAGGTGACATTTTGTTAAGGGGCCTAGAATTCTTAGCTACGGCCCTGATTGAAATGCATCAGAAATTCATAGCCGTTTACCTGCAATACGTAACAGCTGGATGCACAGTGTCTAATGCGACTGAAGGCTGTTGGTATAAGTCCCAGGAGACTGTGCTATAGTACCCTTGAGTAAAGGAGTTAACCTGAATTGTTCCAGTAAAATGTCTAGGTCTACAAATAGGCCACTTCAAGCCGGAAAGCACCTTTGAGCAACTAAACATTACATCCAATTCTACCAGTGAGACCCCATACACAGTGGCATTATAGGGAGCTCTGATTTACACAGAGCAGAAGCTGTACCCTGTGCTCTAAAAGCTTTTTTCCTGGAACGAGCTGGCTGGGCAAAAGTCAAACAGACGGTTCTGTGAATTCCCATAATCTAGGAAGCGATGTCCCACCAGCTGCGTGGCAATTCAAACAGCGGCACGGGATCACAAACGGGTAGATCAGACGTGCGAAGGACGGGGGGGGGGGGGGGGGGGGGCAATCACATAAAGGCCGACCTGCAGTCAAGGCAGCAAGAATTAACAGCAGCCAGGCGCTCTTGCTCAGGGTCACAGAGCATGCCACACATGCTCTCGGCACATAGGCTAATGAAGCCACAGCAAACTTGCGCCTGTACAGCGCAGCAGGTTAAGACGTCGGGCCTCAAATCCCAGGGTAACTTTGCAGTCGAGTACTTGGGCAAGACCCTTAACCCCCAATGGCTCTAGGGACGGTCTGAGCCTGCTTTCTCAAGCACGGATAAAAGCATCTACAACATAAGTACTATGTTATGTGACTATCCCCGACTTACGACTGGGTTCTTTTCTGACAGGCAGGCTGTACGCTGGAACTGGCAAATGCCGATATCTTCTAATGTGAGAAAATAATTTTTGAAGCCTGAAAAGCTATTTATATAACATATCGACTCATTTTGCAATTAACATGTATTAAAAATATTTCGTTTAAGTCTTTGACCTTAAATAGAGCAAGAAACCAGAAGTCATAGCTGTCCAAACATGACCAGCCCACACTGCTCTGTTTTCCTTCATATCACTAAGATTTCCATCCTGTACGGCTGGCTTCCTGGCGGTGTTGGCTGGCTGGGATGAGGAGGGGTGTCTGAATAGCCCCCCCTCGTACTTTCACACGGTGCTGCACATACCACTGGCAGATGCCAGCAGACATTTCAGACACTCCACAGAGTTCTTAGACATTTTTATACATGATTTTATTACCATTAATCAATTATACCATATACTGCACTTTGCCATGGCAACTATCGCACGGCACACAGCATGCACTAGGTAAGGTAGCTCTGCAGGGTTTGCCGCCATGCAAAATACATTTTTATATACATTTACTAATTTATTTATTTTAAAATAAGATCATATATACCACCTTGGGACAGTCTGTAAAATATATTGTGGTATAACTTGACGTTTCCCTACAGTCCGGAGGCCAGTGGTAATTTATGGTTGGCCGAACGTGACACCCAGGACACATATGTTACCAGGCCTCACTCCATTGTCAAAGCTGATGGGGAATGTTCCAGGTGGTGCGTCAGGTTAGTGCTGAAAATTCAGCATGACAGTGGGCAGCGAAGTGGATGAACAGCATCGCACAAGTGAAGGATCCGGATACCAAAGTGGGGCAGCGGGGGGTGTAGACATGTCCACTAAGACCCATTAAGGATATAGGCCTTCTTTGAGATTTATATTTAAAAAAAAAAAAACCAATTCACCTTAAATAGCTAATTTCTTTCACCAAATGCCAACCCGTCCCATAAGTGGAGGACAGGTAATTACCATTGCTTCACACTGCCACACAGGCTCTGACAAGGCTCTGGGAGACTCAACTTACTGTTCCTCTGACGAGTAGAGCGTTTTTTTTTTGTTTTTTTTTTTTTAGAACCCGAGGAATCAAGCGCGACAAAAATCAATACGGGGAGCCTGAAATCATCTCAAAGTTGTAAGGCTGAAAGCTTTTTAAGCCGGGCAAACTCATCATGAAGAAATCAAAACTGCGGCAAGCAAATCCACTGATTCTATCACTTAGGCGGTCATCACCGATTTTTTTTTCTGCAGCTGTTAATCGAGCGGTTTCCATGCCAACAGGAATCAAAATCAGGAAACCTATCATTCATGGATCCCTGCATGTTCGGCTGTTATATTATTACCGTTACCGTTGCAGAGGGCGCTCCATTCGTACCGAGTTCACACTCCCTGCCGGAATGTCTCACCTAAAACAGAATTATTTTAAAACAGCACATTTTAAACTCGTATGAAAAGCAGACCCGTTGGACTGTGTGCAGTTCTGTGGTGGGCACAATACACAACAGCGATTAACACTGTAGGCGTGTAAAGACGCATCGTGAAGAATTGAGATCTGTATTGTCTGAATCGGTTATTATAGGTTTTAGAGGAGAAAATCCTCTAAAAGATAATCCAGTACTGTACTGCAGGTAGTCATGCAAAGGAGCAGCACCAACCTTATCATGGCAATGATTTCCGAAATGTGGGACAGCGGAAGGGTCTTTAACATTCATAAAGGATGCTTTATTATCTTTGCTCTATGATGCTTTTGGGAAAAGCCTCACTTTTGCCACACACAAAAAAGTTGTCCTTTTTGCTAGCTATGGCAGCAATGGTCAGGACTTGATCTGAGGTAGCAAAAGTAAAAAACAATGTTAGTCTTTCAAATGCACAAGATATCAGGGGGTTTCCAACTCTCCCACATATGGCGTGATGCTCACACTTTCTGATTCTCATGTAAATCAGTAATATTCCATTATAAACCTAAAATTTAAAAAATTTAAAGCATTGGGGTAGTTTGTAAACCCTACAGTCTATTTACAAGGTAATAAAACTGTTACATGCATGTAAATGAGTATGCAGACCTGTCTCGAATTGAAAATCTCACGGCAGCCAACTGACCAAAGTTGGTGACACAGTATATCCGTCAACATATTGGTATCGGCTGATATCTGTTAAAAATCAAGTTACCAGCACTGGTCCAATGTTCCAGTATTGGCTGATATTTAAACTTTGTCAATATTCAAAGTTAGCTGTACCACAGCTAGAGACACAACTACTAGAAAAATTGAGATCATTGCACTGGATGCCCATTTTCCGTAGTGGAGGATGAGGCATTCCACTGGCTTATCCACCGCAAGTCCCAAACTACCACCCCACGACATGTTTATGATTCATTATCAAATCTAGCCTGCTGACCAATCTGTCATTTTCCAAAGAATAAAAAACACAGCGTCATTCTCCTAATCTGCCTTGCAGCACCCCCCCCCCCCCATTCTTTTTGAGAAGTGACTCAGAGGTTAGCGGTCATTGGTATCGGTTTAGACAACAGAAACCAAATTACCGTAGCCGTGATTCTGTAGGCAGAAACCAGGAAGATCTGCCTCCAACCTTCAGCAGATATTTCATCTGCGGTGATTTTCCACTCTGCATATTTATTCGAATGAATATTCAGTAACGCGGCTCCATTAAGCCTCTCACAGGACTTGATCTGGCAACCCTTCTGACAGGAAGTACTTAACCACTCCGCTCGTTCCCGACTTAAAGTGTGACTGATTGGCTGATCCCTGCCTCTGGTGTTTCCTCAGGTTGCGGGGGCTGTGTCAGCAGCAGGGCTGCGTCAGCCCACGTATCTGGTGCTTTCCTTCAGTTCTGCAGATCCACAGATCATTCCGGGGAGGTCAGGCTGCATTAGTGGTCTGAGAGACGCGCTTTCCCGCGGCTGGCTCGCAGCCACCACTGCCATAAATTCCCGCTGGTCGTCAGCAGTCCTGTCAGGCCCTTCTGACATCATTGCTGCTTAACCTACCGATTTACACCAGCCCCCAAAAGGCAGCCTCCACTTCCCCACCTGCCGCAGAACGCCTGCAGAAAATCCCTGGCCGCATCAACTGCTTGATGCACCTTGCGTCACGACCTTGATTAAACCAGGCCTTCAAAGGGCTGCGCATTACATATTTTAACATACCGTAAATTTGAGAGTTTCGTGGTGCTATTTGATGGCGTCTTTTGCCTCAAGCTTTGTGCCCACGTTTCCTCGCAAACCATAACAAGGGATAATCAACCAAGAGTGCATAACAAGCTGAAGCGGAACCAGGTGGCAGGGAAGACCGAGAAGCAGCTCAGCGAACATGCTGAAAATTTTCCAGAAAGGTACAAAGGTGATTTATCGGACCAAATAATGAGACAGGCCGCTGACAGGTAACTCGATAGGGCGTGACACAAATTTCACTCAAACAAAGCCACTATAGCTATACACTATAGCAAGGGGTTGGACTCCATTTCCCAGGGGCCAATGCAGTGGCTTCAAGATAAATGCCTGTTTCTCCCACCCAGTCCACATTCCCCCTCCTGAAACGATTAAATCGGTGTTTCTCAGTCTCCTGGAGTACCACCAGCCAGAAAGTTTTCACTCCAGTCTGACCTAAATTAGCATCAGGTGTTTCTTAATGGCCTGATGATGGAGTTGGCAGGTCATAGGCAGTGTGGGTTTGACCGAAAACTTTCCGGCAGGTGGTACTGCAGGAGCAGGTTTGGGAAAAACTGAATTAAATCATTTTGGGGGATGGAGAAAAGCTGGAAAAATCTCCCCAAAAAACACTTTAGGGCTGTCAGTGTGGTAGGAAATCTCGAGCATTTCTAACTTGATGGAAATCGCCAAGTCATTCATCTCTGCACGAAAGGAGAAATCATTAAATAAATTATAGACAGCTTCAGTTAGGGCAATTGCCGTAGGCTAACAGGGATGAGTGTGTCGGCACTGTGGAGACGCAGTGCTTAGAGGTCCATCAAGCAGCAGACCTCCAGAGGTCAGCGAAATCCTGTAAGAAACTGTTGAGTTCTCACAGAAGTGAGTGACATTTCCAAACGTGCCTGGACTGACTGGAAGGATTGGAATCAGGATAATATGTGGCCTGGGTGAAGGAACACTGCTTTACCCCAGCAACAGGCTGCAGTTTCATCCATCAGGCCACTATAATGTACCATTTGCAAGTAGAATGTTGCTGGTTTGAGCCTCAGCAGAATGGTCATGTGTGTCTGTAAAGTTCCACTACTGTATTTCATGTGGACGCCCTACTCTAGCTGTGGAAGCCCCCTGCAGTTACTGTTGACTCCCCCATGAAACACAGTCACGCTTAAGCTGCAGACACGGATAACTCATTGGACTAATGGGGTTACTGGGTTGTTCTGTACGCACCATTGGCATATCAAGGACGTCACCTTTTCCCATTTTCAACCAATTTTCATCAAAGGACAGAAAAAAAAAATCTGCAGATGGAAAAATGTCAGCAGAACAGTGGGGTGAATAACACTCAGCGAAAAACAGGTATCCATTATGAAAACGTTGACAATTTGCAGTGATTTTGGTACGACTAACAGGTGACGCACCGACTTTCTAAGACTAAGCCGAGGACCTGCTGATTTTATTTTTGTGGGTCTATACATCAAATTGTCCTTAAACATATATTGAGACTAGTACTGTGCTCAGATTGATTTAGCTGCCTTAGATCATTCTCTTATCTAACGCCAGTTACAAAATTGCATGATGGGGGTATTGATTCCCTTGACTGCCTGAACCAACAATTATTTGACTACAACGCCTGCTGTCTACTTCCCTGCCCACTTGAGTTTTTGGCTTTTCTATATATATATAGAATATAATAAATATTAAAAATATATGACTATATTTCTGTTGTGGTGTTGGATATTGTGGCTCCCCTGCAATACTCTGAGGTGAGGAAGACGAGACATGGTCTTATGAAACCCAGAGGGACACCAAAGTTCAACACCAAGCGGATCAGCTCAGCTAACAGTCAAATAACTTTTTGATCAGTTCCTGCAGCAGAAATAGGCTGCAGAGCAATTGACGGGGTAAAAGCAATTCTCCAGTCTAGTACTTTTATCCAAGCCCATTGTGAGTCATGTAAACAACATAACAGAAACCAATAATTTTTCATTCAGCCTTGCCATACCACAAGCTTTGTTGTTATTGGTTACTTTGAATAGTTTTTTGTATTCAAAATTGACTGAATGAATCTGCAATTTACAGCAGGGACAACCTCCGTGACACGGTTAAAGCCAGTCATACAAACTCTTAGCGTGACTCTCACGGTGTTCAGAGTTACCTTCTATTATTGCCCCCTACTGGATAGGAGTAACAGCTGCACCAATTAAGTCTACATACATTTACTAATTCAGCAGATGCCCTTGTCCAAGGCAACATCTAAATGAGGATCAGAGAACAGGATCAGTCCCTATCGCCAGAGCAACTGGGGTAAAGTCTAATATTTACATTTAATGATGTGGAAATTTTATGATATTTAATGATTAATCCATTATGGGGAGGAGGACACATAGGCTAGCACAGATGCTGCATACCTCCAAGTTTGGAGGGTTCAAATCCCACCTCTGTTCTGTGGACGTAGGGTTTGATGTTCTCCCTGTGTTGTGTGGCTTCCCTGCTGCAGCCCAGGGATAGGCAGATTGGCTGAATAATGCCTCTAAATTGTGTTGCGTGTGTGAGTGGATGTGACCTGCAGTGCTGTGTCTATGGAATCAATCATCAGATGTTGCTGTGGTAACAGATCTCTGGCTCCGCCGTGGGCCACTTCTTTGACAGCTGTTAGGCAGGTACATGTACATGTGTAATCGCCACGGTAACCACAGGAGGTTGGACCCCCACCTCGATTGCAGTATAATAAAACATATTCCTACACTAAAAAATATCCAAGGGAAAGCGAAAAAGATTACAGGTGTTACGAGCATCATTACCGGCGCCTTTGCAGACACTAATTAATTCAAGCTGCACTTAGTCTCTGAGGAAGATATATGCATCATTCAGGAAGAACGCAGCACGATAGGAACACCTTCCCCAAAATGCCCCCATACCATCTATATTGCTTTTACTCGAAAGAGAGAAGTAAGAGGGCGGCACGGTGGCGCAGTGGGTAGCACTTCCGCCTCACACCTCTGGGACCAGGGTTCGAATCCGGCCCAGTTC
>JAODKL010000119.1:943274-954902 GCA_026780765.1 Petrocephalus schoutedeni
CCCATTGCTTCCGGGATAGGCTCCGGACCCCCTGCGACCCTGAACAGGATAAGCGGGTTGGAAGATGGATGGATGGAGAGAAGTAAGAGAGTGAGTAAGGGAGCATTAATGTGTTTCCAGACATTTGCAGTCAAAATTCACCAATCAAAATGATTATCAAAACAAAAGAAAACAAAAAAGAATCTCATTGGCTAACAGGAGCAGGATGGGTGGAACCAAAAGCAAGACATGAATCAAACAAACACAATTAAAGAAGCAGAAGTGAGAGAAATTCACATTCACATCATTTACCTCAAGTATCCTCACCATCAGTATTAATAAGCCACCTTCTGTTTACAGTTCATTAGATATAAGTCCATCCCGAAAGGCAAAACATCTATTGCTGTACACAACCTTTTGCATCAAATTCAGATAATCTAAACAAGTAAGGCGAAGACAAAAGCAAATTGCGTGCTGCTTTAACATATGCAGACGAGAGGATATAAATTAATCTACATGGAGAGGGTGATGAGTCAGCCATCATGTGACCGAGGGACTTGGGGGGGGGGGGGGTGAGAATGACGGAAATAAGCCTGAAAACGAGGAAATTTATGGCGAGAACAGATCGTGACCTCATTTACTTCTGACCACTACCGGCAGCATTAAACAATTGTACGCGACTGACAGGATCTGAGGATGACTGAAAATAAGAGTATGACATGTTTCCTTTTAAGTAACAACACTAGGAAGTAGGACAGGTAAGCAAACCAGAAAAGGTACCGGTTTGGGTACCAGCAGTAGTGGTGCAGTGTGCCGTTCAGTGGGTTGGGATGCGCTACCTATAAAGAAAAGGTCATAGGGCAAAGGCCGCAGAGTGACTCTACTGTCAGGCCCTTAATCGCCATTTGCTCCATGGACTAGTTCAGGATTTCTCAACCCAGTCCTCGGGGAACCCCAGACAGTCCATGTTTTTTCTTCCTCTCAGCTCCCAGCACACCTGTACCAGGTATTTGGTGCTTCCATACCCTCCTCACCCGCAGAGCCATCAGCATTGCTGGTGACTCCTCCCACCTCTTACACTGCCACTTCAGCCTCTTGCCTTCAGGGACAAGGTACCAGACCCTCCGGTCCCGCTCCACAAGACTCTTAAACAACTTCATCCACCAGGCTGTCAGGATGCTACACTCTGTCGGTTACCTCCCCACTCCTGTAGACAGGAAGGCGTGCTTCGCAAGGACCGTGTACAGCTGCTCCTCTGATGAGCCCCCCCAACCCCCCCGCAGAGTGGATGCACATTTAAAGGCATGAAGAGCAGGTCCTGCTACTGTAAATGCCCATGAATAAAAGATGAAGCTGAAGACGTTCCAGTCGCTCATCGAATTGACTGGAACGGATTTTCAATTTGCATCTCGTCTGAAAGTGTCACTTCCAGGACGGGCCCGGGCCGTGAGCAATTGGTACATTTCTGGCCAAAATGCATCCTGATTGGCCCCAGCAGTACCTTGGGAAGCCAGAACGTAGAGCCGGTTCCATCAAAGACATTCCTGTTTGTAGAAGATGAAGTTCAACGTGAATAGCTTTCACGGGAATTGAATTAGCCACTCACGGCTGTTAAAATCTCCCCGACAAGCTGCAGAACGGCGACCCGGACATCAGAATTTCAAATCATGTTTATAGATAGTCACTCAATGGATGTCTGTCCACTGAATTGAAAAGGTCAACTTCCTTTCATTAAGGAGACTTTAAAGGTTAGGTGCGTTACATCAACAGCACAATCCCTTATTGGCTGAAAAAAAATGCTGCAGACTGTTCATTATCCTTGTAACCCCTCGCTTTCCAGTGATCTTCCAGTCAAGCGCCTTGGAGGGCGAAATGGTAATCAGTGTTTCTTGAACCAGAGCTTTAAATGCTTTAACAGAGTTTAGCCTTTTTCTTTTTTTTATATAAAAAAACCAGCCAATCAAAGCCTTAATTTCATTTCACACCTGCACAGCTGCCCTCGTCCGCCCGGCATCGCCAGGATTCGCCACCTCTGGCATCTGGCCCATTCACACGGACTGCCTGGGTCACCTGTTACCGTGAATGCAGATGCAGGCTACATTCTGCCTTCCCGAGGTTTGAGCGGGCAACCATCAGTGGAAAGTAACACACCCCCTTCCTCCTTCCCCGCCCACGCTGAGATGTCTGAGCTTCACAACAAAGCCTCCGGCGCAATTAGGACAACTCTGGGCGGCAGGTTTGCTTCAAGAGAGAAGCCTGCCCGTGTGGTCGCTGTAGGCAATGCCAGAAAAAGCACATAATTGGATGTTTTTTGTCATGTGGTGCTCCCGTGCGGAAAATGCGAGCGCAAACAACGTCGTAACATCTCAAACAGGGCTGGGATTAGAGGAAGGACATTTTACAACGAAAGATTTGGCAGTTATGAACGAACCACCAGTAGTTACATAAATTTTCAGTCTTTTCTGATTCTTTTTGGTTAGGTATGAATTATCCTAATGACAGAAGAGAAGCCCACAGACCTACTAAAAGGCTGAGAAGGAACACAGATGACTGACACCCCTAATAAGGCCCTCCCTCTTCTGTCATTGTTACTGAAGCCTTCTGATATGGATATTTTTCTTCCCCTTGAGGGCACCTGTGCTTTAAATCTCCCCCAGCACCCTACAACATGGCGTCACCCGTTACCGCCGTGCGATACTGCTGGCCGCGAGCGCCAATGTAAGGGTGGTCCGTATTTTTCACATATATGTGGAGACTGAAGACGGTCGAGAAAGAGAATTGAAAATGAGGGAAGGAACCGCCTGCAGCCATTATATGGGGACATTCGGGGAGAAACGGCGTGACCTGTTAAACACAAAGGAAAAGACCAGACCCCTAAAAAACCCTCTAAAACCACTGTCGCGGAATGCAGGATCAAACCAACATGAGCTGAAACCACAATGGCTGTTTTCCAAGCTCATACATTTGAGCAAACAAAAATTAAATTTATAGAAGATGAAATACAACTCATACCCATCAAATGATCTGCATTACATGAAATGTTAATGACTTGATATTAATTTGCAGTGATATTGTAAATATTAGACTTTGGTTTCCAAACCCAAGAAAACAATTCATTTTTTTTTCTAATTATAAAAGAAGACATCCAGATTACAAGGAGAAATTGGGATATGCTGCAGCAAAATACCCTCTTCCTCTGGCTTACAAGACACAAAAATAAAGATCAATATGGCAGAGCATGAATTTAATCTTCTTGTAAGGCACCTTTTATGAGTTTTTAATGTGCTTGCATCAGCTGGGCCGGATTAGAGCCGCTAAGCAAACAGGATCACAGAGCAGGATGTCTGGATGAGTGTGATGAAAGCTATAGTCCTCATGATCTTCCAGAGCTGTAACTGGCAAATTCATTTGAGATCTTCTGATCCCACAATTTCTCTGAGGCTTCCAGTGATACTTTACCCATCTCTCTTTCACAAAGCACAGTTCTCTAATTTTGTATTCCTGGCTGGAAAGCCTAACTGTACATGTACCCCGAGGTTAACCAGAACCTTAACTCAAAACCACTCGTTCAGTCTTACCTTCTCATATAAGGCTCTAACATTCAGTCGCAAGGCTACAGGTCTCCACCGGGTCAAGACAACTATCGAAAGCTTTCACAGATTTTTTTCCAAATGGATAAATTCAGAAAAACTCAATGAATGTCTGACTCTGTTGGGTCAACATCCCTTTTCTGGCAGTACTTGTTGGGCTAATATCAAAGTTCTCAGAACAGTTTGATAGGGTGAAGGCTTCAAAAAAGAACTGTGAAAGGAACTTTCAGATTCTGGATGCAGCGATGGAAAAAAAAGATTATCCCCCCAGTCCTTATAAAATATATAGATTCATTTTCCAAACTGCAGGGAGCCTCAATCCCAGGCAGTACAGGCACAAGATGGGAAGACACCGGGGTTGGAACGCCAATCCATTACAGGGCACAGGGTAGGGGTCCGCTTACGAAAATGAACCATGCTTTTACTATGGTTTTTTGGGTAACCAAGAGTTTATGACTCTTATGGTTTTATCATGGTTTCACTGCAGTTACCATGACGTGCTGTAAGTAAACCATGGTAATACTTTGGGTAGGAGCTTAGTAATCATAATTACCATGAGGTACCATAGTAAAACCATGGTTACTGTAAAACACACATACCCAAAACCCAAAAAACCATAGTGAATTTCCGTAAGGGTCACTCATAATGGGATGTCAGTCCATCCCAGGGCACACTGACACACTATGGACAAAGCAGAGATTCCAGTTTAGCTTGGAGCATGGGAGGAAATCCCCAAGAAGCAAGGAGGACATTCAAACTCCACTCTCACGGAGCCAGGAGTAAGAATCGAACCCCAGACCCTATGGCTGTGAGGTAATAGTGTTACCCACTGAATCCTTGTGCTTACAGAATGTTCATTAATAATATATCACTGCAACAGTGATTTCGAAAAAAAAATAAAAATACAGCACTCACCTTTTACCTTCAATATGGAGAACATTTTATTTCCCAAAAGCATGGAAATGACAGCCTTTGGTGTATATAGATAACAGCAAGATCCTTTTAAGTCAAAAATCTTGCTTGTTACGCTTGTCACATGTAAAGTTGCGTTGTCAGGGATTAAGTGGCAGACTGGGTCTGAAATCCCCGGCGGCGACGCTGATGATGAGCTCGTTTTCCTACATTAACAAAGTAAACATCAACGGCAAGCCACACACTTGAGGGATTCATTTGGTACCGTGGCACAGAAAACGGCTACTGGCTCTCCCCTTTCTAGCTTTCACGAAACCCCCTCCTCACTCTCTGAGTGGCGATAGGAAGTCACATTCACCTTCTGATCGATACACGTTCTGGGAGTTCCCCCTCACAGACCCCATGTGAGCATACGTGTATAACAAGCCACGGAATAGCTTTCTGGGCCACTTCATGATCACACGGGACGGCTTCACGCTACGAGGGTGGCGACGTCCATTTGACCATCTTTTTATAAACATCCCTTTGACACCAACAGACTTAATGGGTGTCAGATAACATTGGTATTTAGCGACGCTCTAAATGCGGATGACATGCCATCCCACAGCGATCCAAAGTCAATTCCCACAATGAGGCGAAGGACAACAGAGGAGAAATTACTTCTCGTAGTGACTGGAGACGGTGCTCGCAAATGGCCACGGCCACTCTGGCTTATTCACGTGGTTACCCGCGGTCTTCGTCAACGGCATTTCTGCTGACAAAGGCATCTCCTCAAATGCACTCAAGAGTAATCAATGTGCTTTCAGTCTTTAGAATCCAGTGGATCTGAATATCATCCCTAGTGCGGTCTTTTGAAAAACTGAGAATTGTACGTCCTTAACCCAAGAGCTAAAACAGATTTGAGCCATCTTTCTATGGTGGGGAAAAAATAGTTCTGCTAGAATTGGTATAAAATATAGCCGCCATCCTAGAGGGCCCCCTTATCCTCATATGTCTTCATCACTGCAACAGTAAAAAGCACTACATTTTCTCACTAAATAGACAATCAAGGGCCTTGTAATATAGGGGATAATGAATAGCTCATTATAACTTTGAACCATGACAATGAGTTAAGGTAATTTTAATACAGCCCAGAGTGGATCTATCCTGTGTCATGGCTGAAGATGCTCCCATGCAGCTTAGCAGACCCTGTGAGGCACAAAGGATGCTCCTTTCCACGGGTGGCCAGCTCGATGTGGCGGTAGGGCTTACAGCACTGCAGGGCTCTCCGTAAATGGTGAAGCGATGACCACATTGTCTGATTCATCCAGCCTGCGGGTGGGGCTTCTGGAACAGTTACGACAAGCTAGTTGGGCAAAATGCTAATGGTTGCATTGACCAGGCCGGAAAGAGGAGAGACCAAGACAGGCCCCCAGCTGGGCCCATGGGAACCAAATTCCCTATTCAGCTACGGAGGGGAAACTTATTACAGCAGACCACACTCAGGTAAAAATAGTCACTTAATGGGCTCCCGTCTGCTGTGGGAAACTGCATTCTAGTCATTCATTTTTCCAGTGAAACGAATGTGAAACTAATGTCATAGTGTCTCCTAAGCATGCTTTTGGAGAAATCACATAAGGTGTGTGAAGGACAGCAGAGGCAGAAGAAGAGGCATCGGAGATAACTATTAATGGCATTTAGACATATTCTGAATGAGAATTAACAAAGGGCCTTCTCTGGTTTTTTAGATGTGGCCTAAGCCTTTAGAGACATTTACAACTGAGGGAGACCATGTTTCAATCTAGGAGAAGGACAGCAGGAAAAACAAAGATAACTATTTCCTTTCATCCAGGTGGGCAGTGTTAAGAAGGTGTTGGTAGAGGTATACAAATTGCTTAAGGTTCTCTGAGTCTAAAACAACATCTTCAGTTTGTATTACAGACTGGATTTTTTGCATGTGTGACACCAAAAAAAAAACATATACATATACGTCAGTCATCAAAAGGATTTGTGTCACAGGGAGAACTCCAGGTAAGGAAACCTCATCTGGTCTGAAGGTCTGGCATGTGGCCCTTGCTCCTGACAGGATCTGATCCACCGGGCCGATTTCAGAGAGCAGTGCTCAGCTCCAATGGATCACGGCAGCAGAGAAGAGCACGTCACTAAACTGAGCTGTGCGATACCAAATCCCAGTTTCAGCATCGCTCATGCACGATTGGTCAATGGAAAATACACCCTGGTATGGGTTTCCGAGTCCCATACCTGACTACTTGCCTCACTGACCTTAAACGTTTATGGAGTGTGTACAACCTCCTTTAAGAAGCCCCAATCATTTTGGAATCAGTCATCACTGTCAACATGACCTGAACAAACAGCTTTTTTTAAAAAATTGGCCTTTTAACATGCCCCCACACCAATTTCAGGTGTGATTTATCCTGACATTCACATTACAGCCACTTACCACCCCCTATCTGCGAACCCTATCCCTGAAAAACTTCTGAGAGGCTACCTAGGAGGGGCCCCGTTGCTCGGCAACCCTCGCCATGGCTTCCACAGTGACTGGGCCGCACCCTGATCGCCCTTTTCTCGGTACACCCTCATCGCAGCTTTCATCGCAACCTCCAGCCACCCAAAACCATTGAGGACGCACTCCCCGCGCTCGCCAGCTCCTTCATGGCCGAGCCCACCCACTCAGATCTCCCCCATCACCTCATGCCCTGCCCGCCACGCTGCCAGCTGGCCTGAGAGCAAGATAACAGCTTCGGCCCAAGGACCGACACATCCATAGGAGCACGTCATGGAGAGAAACTCGTCCAGCACCCCAGGATTAACACAGCAGCAAGAAGAAACACGGCCATCGGGAGGAGGATGATAACTCCGCTCCTATAATCCGTCAAGGGCTGCCGCGCTATCCGAGTCGCCCAGCACGTCTCATCCAAAATAACAGTGGCAGAAATATCCGAATCAACTCATGAACTCGACCTTGTGGTTACTCATGGTGCCCGCAGGAATCCCCCCCCCCCCCCCCCAGAGGAACTTGTGACCGGCCTTAATTGCCAGCCTGCCCGCGGATTCCCCCCACCTCCCCCAGAGAGCACTGCACTGTGCATTGTGTCTGAGATCCAGCAGCGATGATCTCATCCCGCGCGAGGATGAAGCGTTAAAAGCGGGCAGGACTCTACCCACCTCAACCATCTGGCCGCCGCGGCGCACTCCTCGATCCGCTTAAGGCAGGTGGATTTTTCCGGGGGGGCTGAGGGCTGTGGAAGCTGATTACTTCACACTGAGCTCAAATCTGATGTCCACCTGTCACACCCATCATGGCCTTCAAACATCTAGCATGAGGTGGGGGGGGGGGGGGCAAGGGGGGAATTTAATAGCTGATTGCAGTGGGGGTTGCAGAAATTGACAGGTGACCTTTAATTCCGCTGCATTGGCTAACATTTCGCTCCTGCTAATTAGTCACCGGCACTCACAAGCTGCCATCCTGGGTGTGTGCTGAGGGCCCAGTTTTCCACAGGTCCTCCCTCAGATCACTACAGTTCTCCGCCAATTGCGACCAAGCCTTCAGCCGTAATGAATTATCACAAGCTGGCTCCGGGACTCTGCTTATTAATCTATTACACATCAAGCACAGTAATTGGCAAGCAAGAGGCAGAGTATTTTAATTCCTGTTCCTTTAAGAGAAGGACGGATTAATAGAGACAGATCGACTGCTGATATCAAACATGCAGGTTGTAAAAATGAGAGAGGCTTAAACCGCTCTGGCGGTCCGGAAAACAATTTCTTTCTGCTACCCAAAGAGGTAATGCCACACAGACAGCCTGCAGTGGTTTCTGTGCACTGTGCAGGTAGAGGTGACTAGGCTGTCACCTACCATAGCTTCTGCTGTTTGTGACCAATGAACAGTTTGTTGGTTTCGTTTCTAGAGCGCAAACCTTGGGGTGGGGGAGGGGGGGTATGTAGTGAAAAGGACAGCCTCTTTTTGCATCTCAGACTGGCGGCTGTATGGCGGGCGCACCTCAGATCCCGCCCCTGCTGCCATAGGTCATCGCTGCCGTGCCCACAGGCATCGCAAGATGCCTAATTACATCAGGGCGATGTGGACCCATGCCTGATGGATGGAACCCTTCAGCCCCGACTTACAAATGAGGGGTCAGCTCAGAGACCCCCGCAAGTGAAACTAAACAGGATTTTAAATCCAAGTGAAATACTATATTGAAAACAAGCAAAATTTAATTTAATTCACAATTCACCTTTGTGTTTCCATATATAGTCAATGGTATTTGCACCACTTTTCAAACGTCCATTTTGTATTTGCGAGTAGGTGCATGTTGCTTTGTATTTCAGTGCTTAAATAAGACTTGGTGGCGAGCTGCTTTTTGAAGAAATGGATGTCGTTCTTATTAAGACCGCCGTGGCAAAAAAGTCGATGGCGCGGCAAAATTAAATAATTAAACGGGCCTCGTTAGACAGCGCGGCAGAAATCGGTAGTAAGTACTTCCGTAATTACGTTTGCTGTGCAGGTTACGCCGAGATGTCTGGCATGAAGACTACGCATGAACCTTTAAATCTCACAGGGGGGGCCGGGGGAAACACCATGAGTGGAAAACAAAAGGTCCCACCCAACTTTCCCACCCAAATCACCTATACTGTATACCTCTCTCTCTCTATCTCTATCTCTATCTCTATATATATATATAAACAGACATAGGGTGGAGGTAATTATAGGAAACCAGAGATAACGCTATAAAATGGACTGGAAAGAGAGGAGCTGCAAAACATGTTAGGGTCAGTAATGACCGCAATCTCACTCAGATTTCCCCCGTTTAAGCCCCAGCGGGTGGCGGGAAGGCGCGAGAGTAAAGGCGCTTTCAGACCGAACGCGGCATGCGCGCCGCCCGGGGGGCTTGTGTGCGCACCGCGGGCAAAGTCAACGAAGTTCAACTTTGACCGCGGAGCGCCGTGACACATTGTCGCGCGACCAGTTGAAACAATGCATCGAACCGGGCGCAGAAATCAAAATGTAGGATAAACTTATATTGTCCTTTCCTTATTAATATAATATAAACTTATGTTGTCCATATTATATAATATTACTGTTGAAACTGGCATGCCAGCGGAATGGTTTGCAGGTCTTCTTGCGCTGAACCCCGCGGCCAGCGCAGCGCATTGAGCGCAAAGCGCTGTGATCGGAGGCTTGCGCAAACCTCGCGGCGAGCCGAGGCGCTTTCAGACCGACCGCACGCGTCGTGCGCGTCGAGAGGCAGCGCGCAGAAATAGCGGGCTTTCATCCATCGCCGCACGCGCTCCGCCAAGGGGGCGCACTTTTGCAGTCCCGTGAGTCCAGTTAAAAACCAAAACGAACAAAATCAAGCATACAGATTTCGTTAAATACTGTGTTGCATGAACGCGCCGTAAAAACACTTCTTTGTAACCGGCACGTAATAGTGCTTGTAGGCAAACCCATTTATTTTCATATGTTTAAGATATATCATTCATCTCACTTCTCACAATACAACTGCTCTGGTTTCCTAGCAACAATATAGCTCTGCCCGCCCAAATACATCGCAAAGTCCTTAGCGCACACTGAAATTTAATTGCACACACTGAATACATAATACAAAGACAGAGAGGGAAATAGACTTTAGTAATTCACAGCACACTAATTATAACAAACATTATACGGTGAGGATAGTTCAATGTGAACACAGACCTCAGACTTTTATAAATATAAAAACATTTTCATGGTGAACTTCCAGGATGCCAGTCCATCACAAGGCACGGTACTAAAACACTAGCAGAACCTTATGCTCCTGGACCCTGACTGCCTGCCATTCGCCATAGAGAAGAGCGTAGCTTCACTCCCACGCATCTGACAGCTGCGCTAGAAGACGGCTCTCGACCTCGGCCTCCTCCCACCAGGAGTGGCACGGGGCCCAATAACCCGGGGTCAGCCGGCCTATCCCCACAGCCCGCACTGACGAGACCCAATCGCAGACCTTCGGCTGACCCCAGGCCGCTCCGTGGAGGTCCAGGGAACATGCGAACCAATCTGCAGCTCTGCTAGCTCATGCATTCCTGCTAAAAAGCCAAGCTGCTACAGTCCGAATCCCTCCCGTAAAATGTGACCAGATTACGTCTGTGACAAATACTCTGTGACATAGAAATGAACTGGTCACATGGCCTAGAGTTCTAAAACTTTCTAGGTCTTTAGAGGTTGATAACTTTCGTACAGCTGATTTAGACACATTCATAATATTGCTGCTCAGAATGTCACATCAGCAAGGTGGTAGCAGACATAGTTACAGTATGTTAAATCGTACAACATGAGCTGGAAAGCTTTCCAATACATTGAACCAAGTTTAAACACGAAGACTTCACTTGAATTGGAGCTTTATAAGTAAAATACACAGCAAAATGAAAACATACTTCAGTTTGCTTTCAGGACTAGAGAGGGAAAAAAATGTATTATTCTGTATTCATGATATTTGACATTGACTTGTTTTCTCCAGCAGAGTCCTGGATTAGTACTCTCTCTCTCAGCAGCTTTCACACAGTACCAGTCAAAAGTTTGGACACACCAAGTAGCCTACTAAGGAGAGTGACAGAGTGGTGCATCACATGACCTGGCCACCTGACCTGAACACAGGAGAGATGGTTTTGGAGGAGTCTGACCAGAGACTGAAGGGAAAGCAGCCAATGAGAGCTCAGCAGAGAGCTTCAAGACAGCTGGAGAAGCATCCCAGGAGACCAACTCATGAAACTGGAGTCAAGGAGACAGCAGGGTCAGCCAGTCCCTGGAGCAATTAGGGGTAAGAACCTTGCTCAAGGGCCCAGTGGTGGGATCACTCTGCTGACCCAGGGATTTGAACCAGCAGCTGATCCCCCAAATTTTTTTTTAATACTTTTTTGGTCAGTGCATGATTCCATATTTGTACTTACAGTTTTGATGTCTTTATAATTATTCTAAAAGAGAATAGTACAAAGTCTTGAGACATCTCAACAAAATCAGCATGTGCCGATGTGCCTGAATTCCCCACTTGATAATTATTGTGATATTTACGGCAGACTTGCTGCTGGCTGAGATTTACAGGGGTAGACAGCAGGCTCTAGGGATGAGGTAGGGGGGGGGGGTGAGGCCAGGATCTGAGAAGCAGAACAGGTG
>JAODKL010000119.1:955274-991868 GCA_026780765.1 Petrocephalus schoutedeni
GGTGAGGCCAGGATCTGAGAAGCAGAACAGCTGAGGGGGGGGGGGGGGGGCAAGAGGGAAAAAAAACATTTATAGGGAGGAGGTGTGATGAAACTGCGGAACACAACAGACCGCCTAACCCCGCCTGCTGAGATGACCACGCCCCCTATCACTTCAATTCATGCACTGAAAAAACGTTTATGCATTCTGGCCATCTTGCAGAGACCGGGGCTTTTCAGCTGTTTAAACGTTACAGCCCCCCCTATGATGAAACTCTGTGTAATATTTTCACCGACCGTGTGAAACTCGAGGCTGCTGCCTTTTCCCTGGCTCTGTGCAGGAATGTAAGAATAATAATAATAATAATAATAATAATAATAATAAAAAGGTGAATAACTCCCAACATCCTGTTAGTCCCAGATGTTACATTATGTAAAGAAAACCCCATAGAGAGGTTTTACTGCTCAGAGCTATTGAAGCAGTAAACAGCAAGAATTAGAATAGAAACATCACAAATGAGTGACTGGGGAAAAAAAGTTATGTGATGGAAGCAGTTAGGAAAAGACCTGCACGGAGATCTTGAGTGTCTCCTGAGGAAAGCAGAGGTAAATACTTATCTAAGAACCAGATGAGATCTATGTTTTAGATCCATATGAGAACTTCAGCTTAAAAATCCAGGTAGTGGTCTGTGGCTCAGTGGCACAGGCTGCTGTGCCTGTGATCAGAAGGTTCCTGGTTTGATTCCCAGGACTGGCAGGATAATTATTACCAATGGGTCCCAGAGCTAGGCCCTTAAATTCCAAATGTGTGAGGACTCTGCTTTCAAGAAAAGTATGCTGCTTTGGATAAAAATGCCTGCAAATTAAAGGGAAAATGTGTGTGTGTGTGCTCCCCCCCCCACTTAATCTCCCTGACAGAAAGTGATGAGCTGGTAGCAGGACAACCTTATCCTTAGGACCGAGGGACTGCTATTGGCAGACGTGACAGCCAATGGGACTGAAGCAAGGCTGCCGTCAGGGAACGGGGAAAATATGACAGCTGTATGGAAACACTGGGGGACTAGGATGCCTACAGTGCTTTGACTCACGGCTTTGAGAGAACCTGGAAATTACTTTGAAGGGGGACTTGGTTCCTGGACCGTGACGTTTCATACATTTAGGAGATGCTTTTATCCAGAGTGCGGACATTTTTGAGAAAGCAGAGTCAGACAATCCCTGGGGCGATCGGGGGTTTAAGGACCTTGGCTCAGGGGCTCAATAAAGAATCACTCTACCAATGCTGGGATTGCACAGCATCCCAACCCACTGAGCGACGCACCAGCCCCTCACTCTGCCCTTATTTTATTAAAGTTGTGCAGATTAATGGCGTTTTAGTCCGACGTGTCCGCCCTTTCATGCCCCGCAGTCATTTTGCATTTACAGCAGAACAGGGCGCTTCTTAAAAAGCCCACCTTAACCTTTCAATCTTTAACTTAGTCATCTTAGCTGTTACTCTGGGATTCCAGCATCACAATCCTAAATGACCTCAAGAGCACATAAAAGACTGAAACGTGTGTATTTATACCAGCATTAATTCCTCGAAAGTCAGCAGGCGTTTGGCGGCAAAAATAAAAATGAAACATAAGCTTGCAGATCTGTCCTGATGCATTATTTATGACAGCCCATTCAGGAAGGCTGTTTGATATAAATGTTGACAATGGAGAGACAATGTGAAACACTCGTTTATCACTCGAGTCTAAATCCTAATGCCTTTGTATCACACTCACTGCCACGCTGGAACCTTCTGCTTGTTACCGCATCTTTGTTGTAATAGGAACGATAATTTCCTGACCCGGACGCCAAAACGGGTCACGTCCGGCAACCACAAGACAGGATTAATTTATTACATCTTTTTATTTGGTCTGGACTAAGTTCTGAAAAGTTTTTGGGCCTTTAAATCTCGCCCATCATTCCAGGCGCATTCCGAACACGCAGCTTCATAAACTGTGAAGAACACTGGACCATTACATGCTGTGATATATTTGCTTACACCACCATCTTGGACCGGGTACCACCGCCCCATGCTACCACCAGCGGAAGCCTCAGCACCAAACGCGCAGCGCAAAAAAAAAAATAATAATAAATTTGGCATGTGTCGCAATGCGGGCTGTTAAACCTGAACCTCATTCCTCCGGGAAATGTGTTTGACTGCGGGGGTGGAGCGATGGGTAACACGTTACGAAATGTAGGGAAGCTGATTGGCCTCCTACCTTGTCACTCACCAAGTCGAAACTTATCATTGGCTAGTGATAAGGTGAGCCGCTCTGTGAATTCTCTTAGAATTTGCCCCTGGCTGGTGACCTTGGAGAGGGCAGCTCCCTTCCCATCATTCCCTACAGACCTGATCCCCGGAGGAAGGCTGTCACGGCAACATCAGTGGGCGGATCTTCCCATCGAGATGTGCCGTCATCGCACCAGATAGAGGTGCCCTCAGCTTTGCCAAATTTATTTGACAGGATGCGTGGAAAAACCCAACCCAAGGTCTGAAGGCTGGCTGGTCTTTTATTATGCCCACATGTGACTGAAGGGACTGCCCCCCCACCCCCATTGAAATCCATCTGGGACCTCGTTTGCCGGTGCCGGATCCACATCGGTAAATTTTAACGACCCGTGCTTGTGAGACTCAGTCTCGGACCTTGGGAACCTCAGTGTCCTCAGGTCCCCGTTAATGGCCCGGTTCTGCTAATCAGTGTCCCACAGAGGTCCTGGGAGAGCAGCGAGCCTGACGGACCCGCGCTGGTCTCGGGGGTTCTGAATGTGTAGGGTCAGCTAAAACGTCACACGCAGTCTATGCCCACGGTAGCCCCTGGCGTACATTTGCACATCCGTGCATGTACACATAAAATCAAAATAACATGCACGCTCACATTCGGTCCTCACAAGTAAAGCAAAACCTGCACTCAAGACACACACACACACACACACACACATACACAGAGGAATGGGGTTCACTGTGCTCCAGGCATTCTTCAGCTCAAATCAGGAAATTTCACCGACAAATCAAATGCCAGCACTAATAAATTTTGAGATTGTCTGGGTCCCATATGTGGTTGGAAAGGTTTATTAAAAAAAATAATGTGTGCTGAAAATATTCTCCTCATCAGACTGCTCTCCTGATTAGAGTTTGCATATGTGTATAATTAATCAGCACTCTCCTCCAGGGGGAGACAAATCAAAGCCACACCGGATGGAGGCAGAAGGGCTGATACGGACCTCAGGTGCCCCCACCCCCCCCATAAGCACTGCACACCTGTCTTTTTTTTAAGCAAAACTCTCTTCCCAGCCATGGGTGTACAGCTAGAGATGGCACTCTAGGGAACAGGAAGGCAGATGGAAGAGATCAGCCACCAGTGGGCTATGGGACTGGGAGGGGACACCTGATGTTTTGGGGCTGAGAGGATGCAAGTGGCCAATCGTCACTCAAGGCTTACAGACTGTCAGAGGAGCACGCGCGTAACCCTGCCATTCTGTTCCCACCACCGCTGCTGCCGCCGCATCTGGCAGCCAGATTTCAGACACGCACATTTCAGGAAGCAGCTGCTAACATGCTAGCACCGGCCGCAAACTGTTAGCATAGCGCTGCAGGGGAGGATGAGATCACGGTACAACAGGTCGCGGGTGTCAGACGTCCAGCAAAGGTGGCAGGATTGATGAGCCTCACAGGAACAATCCAGGTGCCATTGTGTATTGGATTGGACAGGAGGGCCATTAATGCCACAACAGGTGGAGACGAAAGGTGGAGCTTGGCATCAACCCACTCCTCCCACAATGAGACCGTAACCCCTTAGTCAATCCTAAAACCTGTCACTTTGATAATCTCACACCGTAATTAATCAGAAAACACTTTTTATATTCACCACCTCCTCACAGTATAATTATGCAGTTATTACACTCTATTTAAACTCGCCTTAAAACATGTCATGCAGAAAGATAGGCAAACAAATTATTTTTGGACAAGTGGATGTGTCAGCTGTCATTTTATTTGCAGGGTGCTGGATTATCTTCCATCTGCCGTTCAGCACACGGCAGTGTTCTGGTTCATGCAAAGGTGTTTCTGATCTCAGGGGCCGACTTTGTGAGAAAAAATAACAAATATTCCAATCACCTAGGATCAGATTTCCATCACTTAATTAGCAATTTGATATTCTTGTTACTCGGTAATGGGGTCATAACATTGGCATTCTTTTTTTTCCGGCACCTTAATTGAAAAAGTCACAGATAATTGTGAAGAAGTAACAAAAAGCACAAATGTAATTATGGAGGTCACACCACACTTCAGCGTCCCGGTCACATCCATGATTTTTACTGTTTACCTTTAATATTCTCCCTTTCCATGATGGCCGAAGGGAGCGCAAAAGAATGTCTTTTTCCTTCAGACAGCACCCACCCAGTTTTGCATGTACTATCCGTGTTCATGGGGCTGATCTCTGGCTTCTTCCATTTCCTCCCGATGTCCAAAAACATGATGGAGTTGGGCTTAAGGAAATAATTACGGTAATACAGTATGCCATGGTATTTTGGGTATACAGTCGACCCTTCCACATTGCAGGCCCCATGCGATCGGGGAAAACCACATGAGATTTTTCGGTCTGCTTGGCCGAGCGACACAAAAAGATGCGAAAAACCCGAAATATGAGTATCACTGCAAGATCACTGTGAGATATCACGCAAGAGGCAGGCATAAAACGCTTGGCGTCTTCACACCCAGACCTGTACATGCATTTTATGCATTTACGAGTTACTAAACTTTTTGTGTGTCTGCGACTTTCGCAAAAAATTCCCATTTAATTTCTCATGCTGACCCTGTGATATATTAAAACCGCGATGGAGAAAGTCGCAATGCAGAAGGGTAGACTGTACTGTGGCATACTGAAATCTTGCCAATTTCCAAGAAGGCTGGGGGGGGAGTGGTCCCCCCTGAAAAAAAAAAAATATGCAACTTGGTGAAATTCAACATTGTGGGAAGACCCCACCCTGCCCTCCCTGCTCATTTTAATCGCCAAAATTTTGAAATACTGGAATAGCGTTGCTTTTGACCATGTCAAAATACCACATTCTTTGGTATAAAAATTTGATGCCACCTAAGTCTAGATCAGGGGTGGGGAACCTGATCCATGGAGGGCCGGGTGTGGGTGCGGATTTTTGGGATGACCTCTCAATCAGCCAATAAGAGTGGGTCCCCAGGACTGGAGCTGAGAACCAATGCTTTATTACTGGCTGACAGAGGTCATCCCAAAAACCCTCACTCACCCCAGCCCTCCATGGATCTGGTTTCCCACCCCTGATCTAGATGATGTGCCTTGGTGTTTGATACAGGCTGTGTCTATGCTTTCTCTCTCCCATCCAGGGTTCACCTGCCTCGTTCCCCACATATTCTGGAATACTCTCGGCTCACTGCGACCCTAAACTAGATAAATGGTATGAAAAATAAATAGATGGATGTTTTCACTATTTAACCTCCGCACTGCTAGGAGGTTAAATTAATGAAATATTATTCTTGCATATAATTACTAGTTCTTCGATCCTAATTCGACATTCACGGTGGCGGCCCTGTGATTAGATCGAAAACCCTGCATAATTTACCTCCTGACACGCTTTACACTCTTAGACTGGGATGTTTATGCATATCGATAATAAGTATTGTTTTTTTTTCCAGCCAATCCAGATACCCGTCTGAGCATTACATGCTGCAGTACACAGATAAGATGAAAGTCTAAAAATCAGAGAACCAATCTTAATTAGGTATAATCACTGAAGGAACGTTTGTATTTCTGTCATTAATTTAAAATTTGAAACATTACAGATTTAACTAGTAAGCCAAACTAAATGTTTACATGTTAAATAAACCACATATCATCTACTGAAGACTATATGGCATACTGCATCAAGGCTATATAGAACAAATGTCAGCGTAATGTAACCACCCAGAACAAATAATCAAACAATAATGCCATGCTATGGTTCACTGCTTTTTTTTTTTGTAGTTCTCCGTAAATATTCATTCAGCATGACGCCTATCGAGCGCCAGACTTACAGCCGTATTGGTTGTGTAGCTAAAGCGCTCCACCGTGCATAGTCAGACCTCAGTATGCCGCGGGCTGTATCCCGGGTTACACCGTATCGCCCCCCCCGCCCCCCAATCCCCCATTTGCACTCCTTAGCCTAGCCTCCCACTACTCACCTCTTACACGGGTCTCCAGCAAAGTGCAAATAAACTGCTGTTTGAACAAACGTCACGAGCATAATCACATTTCACCAGAAGTGGTAACCGAAGGCTCTTTAACTTCCCAAAAATATGTGCCACACGACACCACTGCCAGAAATAACCAACAAAGAGACGTGACTAGATTTCCTAACAGGTGCATTTCCTCATTGAAAATTAATGAATTAGCATTACTGATTTGCATTAACCAACATTAACTCATTAACAGTCTCTGAACAATCAAGGGGAAGGACTTGCATGTTTTACATATATTCATTCCAAGATACAGCTATTGCATTTTAAATATTCACAATCATCAAATTACATTAATAATTGGAATGCATTCATTGGCAGGGACTGGATAGATAGCTGGAAGATGGATAATAAATGGATAAACAAGATAAAAGCCTGTTTCTATGCAACACAATTCAAAACTGCATCACCCTCAACACAAATGTTGTGTACTGGCATTTAAATCATGCCAGGCATCACATTAATGTCAAGCAGGCCTAATTAACTTCAAGCTCTGTCGTGGTGACTGAATTCACCTTTGCCAGCAGGAAGGCACTGTTCATGTAAAAAGGATGACCTTCCCTGCGAACAAGCCTTAAGGCTTTAAGATCGGCGTCAATCTCCCAAAGAGGTCTTATCCTCCTAAAACTGCTACAGCATCTTTTTTTGGAACGAGTCATACTAATTGAGAGGGAAAGCGAGTGGATACCGGTTACTGGGCCCTGTCTTCTCTAAAGGAGGACACCCAGTGCAGTGCTATTAAACTTTCATAAATGAAAGCATTGTCTGCATAAATGGATAAAACATTGACCAAAAAAGAAAAAAAAAACAATGAAACATGAATTAAGAATCAAAGCACTGTGCATAAAAACCTTCATAAATACTTTAAGGCCGTTAAATTCAAAGAGTCCATTTAGTTATATGATAGGGAACACTACAGTTTTTAACGGGGGATTTTTTGGGTGATTAAAAATATATAACACACCAAATGGCAGTCAACGCTTCAGATATGGGCTTCGAAGAAGGCCCCGATGAACTGAAGACTACAGGAGCTGATTGTTATCTCCATAATGAACGGAAAGACATCACATCATCACAAATACGGTAACAAGCATGTTGCTGCCACAGATTCATCTCCTTGCTGGATGCTGACATTTATGCACTTCCCATTCTGCCCTATTTTTTTCCTTCACAAATAAGCTGCGGTGTTTTTTTTTATTCCCGACACCAAGGAACTTGTAGCAGATTGGCCTAAATTTAAGCCCGAAGACGCGTAACGAAACGGCCCGTTACTGGGCCCTCTGCGGCAAGACGGAGACTTCGCCTTTTCCGAGGAGGGTCCGGCACGTAGGCAGAGCTGACCGTATCGATCTATTCAGACCCGGATCCGCCGTCTTGACAGGGGTCCAGCTGAGTTCGGGAGAAGCCTGTCAGCGGAGCGATGTCGATTTCGGAGAACGCGGCGCCATCATCTCATCGGGGACCCAGCGGTGCCGGACGCAGTGTTAGGAGAGTTCCCACCAGGGGCAGTGGCCGTGAGCTCAGCGAGTGGCCTCAAATCAGCCCCCCACCCGACCCTCCGACAAGAGAGTGTGCTTTAAAAAGCAGAAAACCTTACCTCTTTATCAGCTCTACTTTCCCGGGTTTTAAAATTCAGGTTCATTAAAGCAGAGCACATACAGTCAGCGCATATTTTGACAACCGCGAGATTGAGAAATGATATATTGTAGGTAATCTTAGCATGAACGGTAAGTGGTTTTTTGCCTACTTCCGATTAGTGATTAAGGAAGGAGGAGGGGCGAGATTTCAGTCTCCCGCGGAACGGTCGCCACATTTCTGACAGGTACTTTGGCAGCAACGTTGGTGCAGTCAATTGCAAACAATTAGCTAAAATAATTGAACTCAAATTAACTGAGGAACGTTACGCTTGATTAACGAGGTGCGTCCGCACCATTCCAGTCCACTTCCGTTGTCGATGAAATTGCTGGCTGTTCTCCATCTGCCAGAGCGACATTCAGCGATGCATAATTCAAAATGTCAGATTATGGGTTTTTAAAATCATACTTATTTCATGTCCTTCATTATCTTTTGGCAATTTTGCTCGCAAAATGGGAATATTAATTCAAAACACATAATGCATTGAAAACATGCTGCAGGAAATGATCCGAATGGACATGATTAAAAAGTAAATATAAAAACAGGATTTTTCTACAAAGAGAAAAAAAAATCATTTTTACTTCACAAATTTTCCATTGATGCACCATTGTACTCTTTATTAATGGGAAGTTGGTGAAACACGGTAGTGTCGAAATAGAACATAAGACAGAGAACTTATCTTCCGCCACAGGAATAACAAAATAATTGAACATAATTTACCTACCATGCTATTTATTCTTCATTTTTTTCTATGATGAGGGAAGGTTTTAATAACCATCTGGCCTGCAGATATCTGCGGGCCAGATGATCATTAGGGCAAGGTTGGAGGATGGGGAACAGCCTCACATTAATGATGCACACATACGCACTCTACCACGACCTTGTGGGGACAGACCGCGGCAGAGACAGGGCACACTCAGAACCGTGCGCACACACGGAGGACACCCGGAGCGACAGTGGAGGGGAGGAACATAAAAGCTGCAAAAATGAAGCACTGAAGAATAATTTAATCCAGGGCTGCTCATTCCGGCCCCTGGAGATGTACCACCCTGCAGAGCTTAGGTGTGGCCCTAATGTAACACACCTGCTACAGATAATCAGGTGCTTCAGTACCGTCACAGTATTACAGCCAGCTATGCTAACAATGAGCAGCCCTGATTCAATCCATCCATCCACCCACCCATCCCTGCTCATCCAGTACAGGGCTTATCCCAGAAAGCCCAAGGCAAAAGAGAGGAGACACCCTTAGTGGGATCCCAGTCTTTCACAGGACACAGTCGCACACTCAGTCTATGGGCAATTCAAAGTGATCACGTCACACTTTGGCTGCAATGAGTTTGTAACTGTGTCACAAGTGACTGCGTGTTTTACTGTCAGGCAAGTAAAGACACCGTAGGTGCTGCAGTGTACGACAGAGCCTGGACCAATACTCAGCTCTTCCTCATCCAATAGCAATTATTCCCATACACACAATGCTAATTTTCAGTTTGATTATGGATGATTTAATGTGCCTACATTTCATGGGGCCCTTCCTGAATGTTACTCCAGCCGTTCCTGTACTGGGAGCTGGAATCGCAAGCCTAATACATCAGAGAGTCACAATCTACCCACATGTAATTGGGATACAGGTAGTCCCTGGGCTAATAACATCCAACTTGCAGACAACTTGTACTAACGAACGGACATCCATAAAGCGTATTATATTAAAAATTCTGGTTAAATACAATGGTCCTTAATAAAGAAAGCACACGCTATTTTCTAATGCTTGTGGACACCTTGCATGGCCTCAGCCGTTGGTCGGCTCGAGATAGAAAACAGTACCGTACTGTGGTCCCTTTCATTACTACTGCATTATTATGTACTTTATGACTTTCCGACTTCGTACTTAGAGAATGAATCTCGTTCATAGCCTGGGGTCTGCCTGTATATTTGATAAAAAAGATAATCTCTCATAACCAAGGCACTCCTTAAGTGAAAGTGTCTTTTAATAAAGACATTTTAACTTAAGGAGTGTCTTGGTTTGGAGAGTTTTTCCTCCCTTTTTTCATGGAATCTTTTCCCTTGACACCAAAGAGCGCCTGACTAATGAAACATTAAGACTCTTGAATATAGAGCATGCCTACAACCACCCTCCCAAAACAGGCATATATTTGCTTCACCAGCAGCAGGTTAATGTAAAGACGCTCATGGGAAGACTACTTTCTGCATTTTTTTTTTTGCAATAAGTCTTTAGGCATAAAAGAACAAGGAAAGGGACTTAAAAGACCTCAGGCCTATTTTCATTTTCAAAGGAGCAAGGATTCCACCGACGAAAGAGTGAATCTGCAACAGAGAGGAGAGGCACAATAGAGAAGCTAAGGAGGTTTAGAACAAAGAGGCAAAACGACAAAGTGAAAGTGAAACAGGGTCCTGCGGTTAGAGGAGGTGGGTGAGGTAGAGCCTCACCTGTCATCATGAAAAGCAAAAAAGAAATAATGATAAAATGTTTAGTCTATAATGTGTATGATTCCAATCATTTAAACAATTTTTTTAATCGAAATCGCTGGATTTGTATATTTCCCGTTCAGACAGAGATGAGCTTACTGACCCCTCACTGACCGCCCCGAGCACGCCTTCTGCTTTCTCACTGCATGCTACCAATGTCATGTTTGTACATACCTATATGTCCACGAAAAAGCGGGAGGTGAGGCAGCTAGTACCTCTGCCTCACTGAAGGGGGCGCACGTGAGCCCACGGGATTATTATTTCCGGTATGCCGGCTAAAACTCAATAGCACTCCCTATTTTTTATTTAATTCTTTTTTGTCTGAAAGAGCCAGTGCCTCACCTGCCACGAACCTGACCTCATGTCGCTGATGTGATCTAGATAATTTGGTGTGAGGGACAGGGAGATGGGCCAGAGAAGAGATGATAGTGAAAATGCCAAAAGACAAAAATTAGAAAGAAAAAAAAACTCCACTGGAGGACACAGGGGAGCAAAAGAAAATTGATATGGGAAATGTGCTGAAATGAGCAATCATGGAACTGAATCCCCAAGTTTTACCAAATTATGCAGTCTGGCTCTTAAAAAAAGTTTCTCACTAATGTGAATTTGAATATGACCAACACTGAATATATTGCACTGTGCAATAGTGTCTAGCATCCTAGCCTTCGTGGCTAGCTAAAGGTAGTAGGTTCGAAGCCACTCTTTACACATGGCCGTGAATGGAGGGTCAACATGGCTGGCTAATGCATGGGGCATCGATGATCATAAGACCCATTCATGTACAGTGGTGAACATCTGAGGGATGAGGTCAACAAACAATGCACAAGGCTTCACTGAAGTAGAGGAGGACAGGGAGTCATTTTTTAGGAGTCATTGATGACAAGTATGGCTTGGGTGGGCTTAGACACAACCAACAATCCTCAAGAAACTGCACACATCTGTATTTTCCTTTTCAGTCAGTACAGCACCCCCGGCCCAAATTGAACAAATCGATCTAATGTGTCTGAAAAGCGTAAATGTGGGCCACCCAAGTGCCTTCCCAATGGAGAACCCCAAACCTCCAAACACTCTAGCTCTCTAGCAGGTATATAGTATCACTGAGCACCACACACAGCACAACATACAGTTTGCTAAGAATTACTAAGGGGATCAGTCACACCACTGCTTTAGAACCATATCATCTTTAGAGGATGATTCTTCAGCCAGCAGTTATTGCATATCACATTTAATCTAATAAGCAAACACGCAGTGCTGGTTATAGGACGATAAGTCATTTAATTGTTTTCACAGCAATAAGATGCTTATCAGGTCCTATAGAATGTCTCAACCACAAAAAAAGGCAAGAAACATTTGTGAAAAACAACTCCAGAATAGGTGGCACAGAAGTCATACAAATGACCATCATACACGTATAAGAACCGCTGAATTCAGTCAGATCCCACACTCCATTCCACTGCTGACCAATCAGAACACGTCAATACTGCTACTGGACATTTTATTAAGTATTACTTTTTAATATGGCTCTGGGTTCACCCAACGGAAACCGCGAAGTCACACCAGATGGAAGTCAGATTCCCAAATGTTTGCACATTTCATCTCCTCCGGCCCTGACAGGCAAAATCTCATTTGACCCATTAGGTGCCCGATGCGGTTTCACAAGGAGACAAGCTGCTGGAGCTGGACCCATTCCCCCCGCCGAAGTTTCATAGCAGAGGCTGAAAAAAAAAATCATCTCAGCCAACGTGAGTACTGATCCGATACCTCTGATAGCTTTTTTTAAACTAGTATATAGAAATGAAAAAAAAAATACTAAAAAAGCTTAGTTGATTTGGCAAATAACGTAACACACATAACGTACTGTTCCACCCCGACTGCACATCTTGTCCTAAGCTTTCTTGAGGCATCTGCAGCACAGCTTGAATGTCTTCCAAGAGAGTATAAGCGAGTGGTGAATGTCCCACGATTCTTCTCCCACTAGCAACAGCGTCACTTACACGCCGTTGTGGCACTCCTACCCCTTTGGCGACGAGAGCTTATCGTACACCTTCCACGAGTCAGCAATCAACAGAGCAGGGCACAGGTAGAAAACATAGAGGTGCCCGGGACTATGCCAACACCGCGCTCCGAGTCACTCTTTGTGAGACTGGAAACACGGAAAAAACACAAGAGGAGACCCATCATTTCCCAGCACTTGCCTTAATTATCAGGTTCTCATTAGCACTCATTCCCAATTTTTGCCTACAGAAGAAAGACAAAGTATTATATGTGTCTCCATTAGTCTAATTACGAAAAACCAGACAAGAAATACAAAAAACCTTACGCCCTGGTCTTCAAGTAAATTTAATGGTGTATGGAATTATACATGTATTAAAAGCTGCTGGCAACAACCAGCTGGTGCAATTAGCATATAAGTATGCACTTGTAAACTGTACATATCCTTTTACTTTAATATATTACTTGGGTTGTCGTGTTGACAATGAGGAGATTGTGAGACTGTGTTGAAAATCTGCTCTAATGGAAACACCCATTTGAAGTCGACGGAAAGAAATGAAAGATCAAAGCAAGTGACTGACCAATTGAGCTGTCGCCTCTTTAGGCATAACTTCATTAAAAGCCCCCCCTATAAAAGACAATGAAGACCTCGCCTTGATCTACAAGAACAGCCTCTCTACGATCGATATCAAAAAAGCACCCATTCAGACACACACTCTCCCAACACCACTTCACGTCCCTCTGAACCACATGCATGTTCAAGGGCGGTAACCCGGCAGGGGGTGGTCAACAATGCCCAGAAGCTTCCATTATCGGCCATGCCGAATGCTGGCCCCAACCAGCCGCAATGTGCCACATCAGCCACAAGGGGGTGTGAGAGGGGCAACACACAGAAGAGGGACTGCAGTGAAACTACAGGACATGAAATAAGGATTCCCGGGAGAATGCAGCCAATCAGCACAACAAACGGGATCAACTGACACAAGAACCTGGCAGTAATTATCCCTTTTAAGGGTTACACACAATTCAACACAGAAAGAAATCCAGGGCTGGGTTTGTCAATGAGGAGTAAGGTAGAAAACAGAGATGGGGGGGGGGGGGGGGGTAGTGAGATTACAAGCTTGGGGATTGGTGTGACCTGGTAGGTGAATAAAGGGACACCCCAATTTTTTCCACCCAGCTGTATATGAGAGGAAAGTAATCAACATGGCCAACCCTGGCCAACCAGACTCACGCTCCTGGGGCGACCGCAGGTCACGGCCCCCTCCATTTCACCCTTAACAACCAGCCAAGTCAAAAACTTACTGCTGGCAAAATAGAAAAAAGAACAGAAAAAAGGGAGTGGATGTGACAGATACCAAGAGGAAGGACGGCGCACAAAAGCGCCGAGACGCGCTAAAGGGCCCCCGGGCCCCCGCGGCGAGCCTCTCGCAGCAGCTGCTCCAAAACAGAAGCAGCCGCACGTCGCTGCCACTACCTGGGGAGTCTGGCACCTGCCTGGCAGCACAAAACCATCCCAATCCAGGTCCAGGGGGGACCCAGCCATCCTGCTACAATTCCGGCTCTTTGAAAGGACAGAGCTCAGAGCGCAAAGCAGATTAGATCCAAGAAAAAAGACAGCAGCAAACAAAGTGCAGAACGATTGCGTGATGACAACTGTGCAAGCGTACTACTTTACTGGATTTATATACTGATTGCAAATCGTAGGAGTAAGTAAATATTTCATACAATGAGCACTATTTAAGCATTAAAAATGGATATTTTGCAGCTTGGCATTTCAGAAATATCTAGATGCATTAGGCCAGTCCCACCCCCTTCCACCCTTAAAAGGGTGAGTCAGCCATTCAGTGGGTCGAGATGAAGTCCTGAAAGCTAACGAGTGCCAGATCAGAAGGGAGACGTGTACATCAGCAGTGGGAGATGCGTCGGCCGAGCCAATCGGCGAAGAGATGCAAAACGCGTACCTTGAAATCCCAGCATTCCAAGGCTCCGCTTCCACACCAGCCACATAATTTGCTACTCATGAAAATCACCACCGGCTGTTAGATGTTAATACAAATTGAGGGGGGGGGGGTGTATTTCTTGTAAATTTGAAGGAATTCATGATGTGTGTGGGTGGGGGGAATTTATGATGTTTTTAAGGGTCCCTGAGAAATCTGGAACACAATTGTATTGGTCTGGGTTGGGGGCCGGCCCACCAGTGTGATAAGCTTTCATGGAGCCCAACAGCTCCAGCTGCTCCCCTGTGTGTGGGCACAGGAAAGAGAGACAGAATGCAGTTGGGAGAAATGAAAATGGTGGCATGAAAATAGGGGAAACATACACGCGGAGAGTGAACCATTTGTACAGTTAACCTCTAATGAATCCTTCTGGCAAAGCAACTAAAAGAGAAAAACTGTCAGCCATTTAAAAAAATAATAATAACCTAATCGGAATGCAACTTGGCCCACGGTAGGTCAATTTTCAGAAAAGCGTACCAAACAAGACGCCGCCGTCTCCCATTGTTGAAATGGATTAGACATGACCGCAGATTAGCTGGGTATGGGCGAGGCATGTCCGCATATTTCGTCGCTATGGTCTTATTACGGGGCTCCTACAGCGTGGCTCGGGCTGTTATATATTTTTTAGAGTACTATGCTGCTGTGCGATAGTGGGCGATCGTCATGCCTTCGTGGGCTTGACATTTCATAGAAAAACGGACTGAACTGCAACCTTTTTCACCGCTAATCAGCTACTCCTGGGTTAATTCTTTGGAAAGAGACATCAAATTAAACGGGAACAAAAATGTTTTTACAAATCATTTAATAGATTAGCATAGCCACAGAAGGGGAAAAAATCCAGCGTATCCACTTTCATTCTGATGCATTTAAAACGGTTAGGAATACAAAATTTATAATGTTTTTGTTCGTAAAGAGCTCACACATTTGATCTCAAAAAAAGATTAACATGACCCACGAACAGTGCAGGTAGACGCATTTTAAAAAGACTAAAGCTCGCTTACGCTTTGATTCAACAGAACTATACACGACAGTACAGCTGCGTTTAATTTTCAATTCGTTTCTAGGACGTGCCGCTGCAAAGAAAAAAAAACACTGGGCTCTTAAAAAAAAATATATATATATATATATATATTTTTTTTTTTTTTTAAATCTTCCGTTAAAATTCAGCTGCTGAGGAGACAGGTTAATCCGGAGCGGCTTACCGAGCCTACAAAATCAGCTCATTTGCACAGCGCCGCGTTTCCTCCAGAGACTGGAGGGTCAAGAGCGCAGCCCCGAAGCGCGTCGCCGCGGCCGCTCTTAAAGCGCGCTGCAGTCACAAGAGCGCAGCCCCGAAGCGCGTCGCCGCGGCCGCTCTTAGAAGGCGCGCTGCGGTAACAGGCGCCGCCCTGCAGGGGCTGCTAACTGCGCTCAGCGGGTTGCCATGAGGTTTCCAATTCCAGACAAATCTGCGCACTCATTTACATGCATGTAGCAGTTTTATTACCCTGTAGTCTGTCGGGATTGCAAACCAGTCCAGCGCTTTTGATGTAGCTAAATTTAGGTTTATAATGTGATAATATCGATTTGTCGTAAGATTTCTTGCGTGAGAGCTGACAGCCCTGCCTAGCCCGACGCGCAGCTAAAATCACAGCGAAAGATTCCAATGGACAGCGTATAAAGACAAAAATAAAATACGATATGGGACTCGGAAAAATACCCGTGGAATTAGTTTTGGTGAATCTAACAGGAAGACCACCTGCATTTATGGCGGCACTGACTTCCTTTAATTTAGTATCAGATACCCAAAATAACATTTCTCCTAGTGGAAACTATTTTAGATATCTAAAATGGAATGGTTGTCCTCTGAAATGAAATGAAATGAAAACCACAACACAGATGATTGAGAAAAGTGACGTCATTCCTTAACTGCAGATGTTTGAAATGCTCATTTGTTATGGTAAGAACTGAATTAGATATATCTGAAATGTCAGTTTGTACTAGGAAGAATTACAATGCATATATCAAAAGTTACTATCCTGCCAACTTTAATGTTAAAACAGCTTGCCATTTACATTTCCCTATTTCCCAAGCACAGCTACATAGGTTTTAATTTTTTTTTGGGCGGGGGTGGGGGTGCTCTCTGCTTTGTCATGTCATCAGACTTGTAAGGGGGGGGGGGGGGCTCAGAACCCAGCTGGGTACCGCTACAATATAAATGCCCATTAGAATCTTTACAGTCATGACGTCAATATAATCATTTTCCACGGCAAAATGCACTTATGACAGAGATTCACAATCTCAATGAAAAACAAATGTAAAGACTTATTGTCTCTAAAGTAAATTCCTTAATAGAACATTTTAGTAGGAAGTCATAGCGTAATGCAAATTTCAGAAAGATGTGCTATTTTCAGTGGTGAAGGGGAACAGGATGTCAGCGTCTCAAATCGGCTCACCAGAGGTGCCAGCCACAGGGCTGCTGCTAGGCATTATGGGACCTCCAACCGGGTATGGTTTTGGGCCCTCCACCCTATCCAAAACCTACAACTCAAACCTCCAGAGTATTACTCATACATGCCTACTTTAGAAAGTTAATATAATTCACTAGCTACCATGGTTTTCTTGGCCCTGCAAAACATTAGCTTATCAAATTGCAAAGTAAACATTTATGAATCAAATATACATATTTAATCAGCAGGTAGCAAAATATAATATGACTTTAAACATATACAAGCCAAGTGCTTAGCAGTTTGATGTTGCCCATTCAGAACTCAAAGTTTTCTGAACTCTGTCGTCTTTCTGAACTTCGAATCTGGAATACACCATGATGTCCATGCTAGGCAGACACTGGACTTTTTTGACTAAATAATTCATGTGAGTTGCTATTGCAACTAACAGTGTCGAGTGAGAATAATACTCTAAATTCAGTTTGGGCCTGGCTAACAAATGCCCCAGGAAATCACACACTCCCAAAGATACTGCCTATGGCAGAAATTGCACCCCTTTAGAAAATAAAAATACCTTTCAATATATGAGCGAAGGAACCTTCATTAAACATGAATCAGCAGTTAGTCTGTCTTCCATTGGAAAACACACACACATCTGCATTCCTATCTTAGTGAGGACTGTCCATTCATTTATGTAGGAAAATCCCTACAGCACAGTCAAGACACCCTTAACCCCTACCCAGCACTAACCCTAACCATAAGTAACCAAACAAAATACAAGACTTTTGGCATTTTTACTACAACATAAAATGAAATGTGAGATCGTGTGGTCCAGCCTATACTTGTGAGGTCTTTTGGTCCTCACAAGTACAGCAAAACCTGTACACACACACACACACAGAATAATACTGCAAACTCCGGCAACCGCAAGGCCTGAAACGACAGCTCACAATTTTAAAAGGCCATCCCAATGAAATGAAATAAAAAAATAAAGACTCCCCCCACCCACATCATTCAAGAAATCTCTACCATATCCACAACGATTTAACACAGTTGTTTAACTGTCAGCACCCAGCACATAATAATCACCGCAGCTCCGTGGTGCAGTCAGCAGGGCAAAGGGAAGAGGTCCCCCCCCCGCCCCCCGTGTCACGTGTCTACACGGTGCATAACTGGCGCGACCCCCTGGCAGGCAGCGCACTAACGAGACGAAGCAGTCACATCGATTCACAAAAACCGCCGACTCAGGAGACCGCGGCCGCATCTCACAATAAGCAAAATTACTGTGCAAGCGATTGAACGAATCCCCGGAAGACTAGCAATTAAAAAATTAACGGTACAATTAGGAACAAGCCAGCAAAACACGACACATAAAAAAGGATGCAATGCGGTGCTTCGCTTCATTATGGCTCTTTGGATCAGTAGATGGGCATTTAAATATCCCCACGTACGAGGGGTCGTCTTGGTATTTGGCAGCCTTCAGTGCAGTTATTTTTCGGTACTGGGAACTGACCTGGCTTTACAGTGATTTAGTTTAAACACACGTGCGCGGCGCCGATTCAAAACACGACAGCGATCATCTTACGGCAGCTGATCCGGAACGAAAACAAACGCCCGTGTCTGAGATCGCCGCGGGATGTGAGCCGCTTGCATTTACGCCAGGGGGCGGATTCTCCAATCGCAGATCGCACAGATCAAGAGCCTCTCTCCCCGAGCCATTTCGCCGAAAGATAGACATTAATCGCATCCATGATGAACCTACTTGGGGAAGCGAATACAGGCAGCTGCTAGCTAGGGGATTAAAATGTACACATTGCATCGCTCGATCGGTATGAATGGTTTTCGTAATAAAAAGTACAATTGTTTATCGGCAAGTACTTTTACATGCAAGGAATTTACTTCTGGGTGTCGTGCAAAACATTCAAGGACAATCAATGTAATAAAAAAGTCACGTGTCTAGCGCAGATAATGTGCATGATGCAATGTAGCGGCAGGTGGTTAGATGGGCGGGGGCCAAACGAAACCAATGGCTGCTTATGAGGCCTACTGCTGTAAATAATAGGAGTGTTAGGGGAAAGCCCGTATTCTCCAATTGTTTTCTCCCATTATAACGTGGCGCTCGGTTTATTCTGCTGCCTTTTAAAATACCTGTATTTAAGTGCATTCGCATCTTCCCCGGCCCTGCGGAAGAGTGAATACGGATCCATGGCAGGTCAATGTCGCGCACGACAGCCGAAGTTAAATTTAACGCCTAATTGGGATCCGCGGCTCCCATGATCAGACGCGCCGCACGGCCTCGAACCGCTAATGTCGTGTCAGATTGGGGACGCTCTTAAGCATTATTACCGTGCTGTCAGGGTGGCCGCATGGGGCTGACTCACCGCCGAGCTGGTAATTGAGGATATTCGGAATATCGCAGGCAGAAACGGGGGCGCGAAAAACATTTTCATTGAGTTCAATAGTCATTGAGTTCAGTATAAGATGACATTTAATACGGTGACATTACTATTAAATTACAGTAATGCAAATAACAGCCATATAATTGTGATATCCAATTTGTTGATATTGCAAATCATATGCAAATACAAAAGGTACATTACAATGACGCAACTCGTTTAGATCTTACGTAACTAGGTCACGATTGATCCACTCCTTACTAGCAGGTTACAAACCCCAGCAATTAATGCTACAGGCATGCCTGATATTGGGGTTCCTGTTTTCTTATAAAGCATCGTGTTATTTCCTTATTACATTACATTTGCACAGGTAATTTAAATGAACATGCCTTGCAAAAAAGGGGGGCTGTATCTCTATTTTAAAACACTATTTGGCGTTTTACTGTGGCTTGACCGTCTGAGCTCGCCCTCTCCCAGGCTGGTTGGCAGCCGCTCCGAGCCGAAAGCCGGCTAAGCGCAGTCGGGCTGCGTCTCGCTCTCGCCCGAGGCTACGGCTTTTAAAACCTGCCAACTGCGAACCACCATCTTCCTCCCCGGTGACGGACAGGACTACTAATGCCACAAGCCCCGGGGTTCAAAAGGGAGAGATGCTGTTGATTTTGTCATCCTAATTAAAACGTTCCAGCTGGTTAAATATTAGCGGAGGAGCCTTTGAATCCCCAGATTCGATGAGGCCTGCCGTCGGGGATTCGTACTTCCCCGGCACCGTAGGGGTTGTCATGGAGACCTCCTTACAACTGTTGCGCTCACAGGGTACCGAAATTTTGTCACTAGAAGCTGTGAAACACCCAAATAATATGCACAGTATATGCACAAAGAACAACGTTTTGGAGGGGGAGGAGGGGGGGGCAGTATATGTGACAAAAAAATCTTTGGCAAACCGGAGCACGATGACCAGAGAGAATCTCCAAATAAGCGAGACAGAACTGCTATGTCAGTTGATTAGAAAGTGGATGACTTGGGGGCGGGGGGGGTTGCGGATGACATGGAAATGAACTGCACCACAATGAAGATTACACTGGTCCCATTATGCGATGCCACAGGTCGTAAAATTGCTTCAGACAAAATTATAGCTGCCGCCACAAACAAAGAGGTGAAAACCATACCACCTCCTGCGTCCGCCAACATGAATGATTAAAATGGTCCCAGGCCCCACCTGCTGCCTCCCTAGAATATTCTTTAGATGAAGAAAACAAATACGCTTTTATTATATATATATATAGGTTTAATCAACCCTGCTTTGCTCCCTGTTTCCTCTGGCTGACTCCAACCCTTTAAGTATACTTGGTTATGGCAGATTTTTGGGTGAAGGATAAACCTGACATTAACTAGAACTGAGTCACATGCATCACGCCCAGAAAAAAATGGCCAGGGACACCATAGTATATATTTAATTACTGCCCTCAGGTTTTTTTGTTTTATTTTTCTTTCATCCTTCTCATTTTTATAAATCTGGTTGTCATCCTGCTGGTGATGATGTTCCAGTTCAAATTGCACGAAATACAAAATGAACCAAAGGTACAAATGATCACACGTTCTGTTCTTCAGATTTCATCTATTTTTCGCATTTCATCTTCGACATAATGTGTCCCAAGGTGCCCCCCATGCAGTGTCCTTGAAAGCCCACCCCCAGTAAAAAAAAAACAATATGTATTAAGACGAGTCTTTACCTGCTTTATCCACCCACCCCCTGCTTTTATCCTTGTTGTTTCTTGGTGCCCACTCAAGAAGTCACTTTCACCCCCCCACTGATGTTTCAAAAACTAAAAAACAGCCAGAGAGTAGAGTCAGGAGATCATAGCTTGCTGCTTAGCAGAACACACTGATTCTCTTGAATAAGGACAGCATTCATCATTTAGTGTAGAGACGTTGTGGCCAGTCGCCCCCCTACTGCAAACCTCAGGGGACCCACACCGCAGCATGATGTGAGATGTGGTAAACACTGCTGCTGCTTATATGACAGACAGATATAAAACAAATGAAGTATTCCTCACCACACGCCATTTTTTTTTCACAGAAACCACATGACAGCAGCAGAAAACAGGTGCTTATAAATACAAAATTAGCTTACCCTCCCTTAATGACAAAGCAAGAGCAAAAGGACATCATAGCAGGAGCAAATGCTCACCGGGTGCCCCGTGGGACACTGTGTCCGTGCATTTAGAGTGTCTGCTGCTGTAAGGACACCATCTGCCTTGAAAGCCAGTGGACAATCACAATAACACTGCTGATAAAGATCCATATTGAAGGTCATCTCAGTTGTTATAACCCGATTATACTTGATTATAATATGAAATATGCATCACATACAACACTCACTGCGCAATATGAGGCAGGCATTTTAATCAGCTTTTTAATCATTTTTCCGGTTTAACAGTTAAGGGTAACTTCATTCTGTGTGACAGTCAGCTATAACACGCTTTACGGGGAGTGTATTTTAAAGAAGTTACATATTCATTAGAAGACCAGGAAAGCATCATGTAAAACATGCCAAGACAGATAGCAGATCTAATAAGACAAAAACATTCAAATTTAATCAAAAACATATACAGCTCCAGGCTTTTGCAGAGACTTGGAAAAGGAGTGACAATGAGGAGGATTTAAATCACAAATTCTACATTTTGCAGGGATAAAAGCGTTACCCTGCCCATTTTGGTTTACACTAAACCCTTAAACTAGTCATTAGGCTTGGATTAGTAAGCAGACTAGTTATATCTGAAATTATGCATTACTTACTTGCTTCTTTTCACATATCCTAACTCAGTGTTTCCCAACTCAGTCCTCTGGGAACCCCGGACAGTCCACGTTTTTGCTTCCTCTCAGCACGCCTGTATCAGGTATTCGGTGTCCCTGATTGGTTGGGAGCTGGGAGGTAGCAAAAACGTGGACTGTCCGGGGTTCCCCCGAGGACTGGGTTGGGAAACACTGTCCTAATTCACTCTCTTAGGGTCTGAGTACTGAGTCAATAGTTTATCTAGCACCTTTGAGAGGCAGGGGTCCAAGATAAGTGTTACTATTGTGTCAAAGAAGGGATTCAAACCAGTAACCTTCCAATGACAGGCACAGAGGCCTAACCCACTGACCCACACCCAAGAAGAATTCAAACCCGGGTTTCCCACATGACGAGTGGGGGCTCTCACCACTAAACTAACGAGGAATCACTCAACCTGCGAAATATTTCCACTGAGCTTAAAAAATATTTCAGGCATTTAGGTCGACATTAAGCCATTAGAGAGGATTAAAGGAAGTGACTTGATGATTATGATGCTATTAACAATGACTCTGCCGTGACTGACGTCGACATTGTGCCCGCAATAACGCTACGTTTAATAAAAACGAGTTTTATTCAGGGTGCATGTATTTTTAAGATTTCAAAAGCAGAATAATAAGATAACGTTGAGGGACACAGTGAGCGTTTCTCTCATCTTTGAAGGAAAAACTGTGTGTGTGTGTTTGTGTAGAATGAAAGAGAGAGAGAGAGAAAGAAACCACACACGAAGGAGCAAAGCTGTGTGGGGCGAGATGGTGTTCCTGACTTGGGGAGGGGGGCACAGTACGTCCCATGAAAAGACACAGGGATTCAATAAGCAGCAGGCAGGAGCAAAGTACTTAAGCTGGGATGCTGGAGCAGATAAGGGCCCAGGCAAAACTAAGCACTAGAAGATTTCATACACCGTATTATATAAACAGCACGTACTGTACCGGCGGAATACACCTAGTGGGTAATGTGCAGAATGCCGTCAAAGAAATGATCAAATGATGCATTAAGGCTATTTTGAGTAAGGGTTGCAAAAGCAAAAAAATCGAAAGGGTGGGGGACATCAAAAGATGGGACAGAAGTAAATGGAACAACGAGCGAGTGATGGAGACTGAGAAAGAGATGGAGATGAAGGCCCAGGATGGCAGACGCCGGCAGGTGGGAGAGGTATAGCCAGGGTACTTTATATAATAGACATATAGATTAAATGACAAGTGTGCATGAGCAGAAAGCGAAAGTGGGCCGCATTCACGTATGTGGCAGTCAGGTACGGGAGAAGAGAGACCGGAGGAGGTGCCCGCAAAGACCCGAAATGGGACCTGGGGGCACGGCTCAAGGGACCTCGGCCGACGAGAGGAAGCCTTTCAGAGGAAAATTTCCAAAGACTCGTTTTCTGTTGTTTTTGACATGGGGCCACCAATGACCCAAAGTCAGGTGGAGACTCATTATGTTACAGCAGTGCTTCTCAATTCTTTTCCTAGAGCCCCGCCTGCCAGGAAGCTTTCACTCCAGCCTTACCTTATTTAGCATCAGGCGGTTCTTAATGGCCTAATGATGAAGGTGGAAGGTTGTAAGCAGTGCGGGTTTGACTGAAAACTTGTGTCAGACACTGTTACAGTATTCAGACCCAAAACTCACTCAATCCTGAGGCAATTCACAGATGATTTTCATTAAATTTCCACAGAAATTTTCTTGAAAACGTATCCTATGGGTCGAGTGAGATTTCGAAATTTGCTCTTCACTTCTGAAAAGGCTTAGGATTAACAGGATAAAATTTTTGCAGCTGTGTTTTTTTTTTTTTGCAGATTATTGCAGGCCTATATTTGATCGTTCCTTTCAGTCAAACGTTAACAGCCCTTCAGCATCGGCTGCCGAGACCCCTTCACGTTTTGTCGATGTAGAGAATCCATCCGACGCCAACGAGGAGAAAACCCAGATCGAAAGTGACACTTGACTGCATCAGCTCCCGGTACAGAGGACAGGCGAGGAGCTTGACTCTGCAAAATTTGGCGTGTGCCCCCCCCCGTTTGTTTGGGGGGCAGGATTCAAAGCGGGGGAAAACAAAAGAGCCGAGCCCACATGACGAAAGTGGCACAGTTTGCCTTGGGCTTAAAATTCAAAGCCGTCGCGTTACAGTCAACATGCACAGACCGTGATTGGAGGATTCAGAGAGATTCAACCCCAGGCCGGTAATTAGCTTTACTCAGCCAGTGAAGATCTTGCATTCCTAGACTCACAATCAGTTATTTTAAAAGTCAAATGGGACAGGGGACCTATCAGAATGCTATCTCTGTAAAGCTGTATCACACACACAGCAGCCGAACTTTTCCTAGTGAAATTAAATGATGCCTTTTTTTATTATTCATTCTCTAAATGATACCTTTTATTTATTATTTTAATATTATTTTATTATTAAGCCAGAGTACAGGGCACCAGATTGGCTCCTGTTTGAGACACACACACACACACACATAATTGACAGTATTTCTCCTTGGGGGGGGGGGGGGGTTAACGGCCTTGCCCAGTGGCCCAGCAGACATATGCCTATTGATCCAAGGCTGGGGCTCAAACCGGCAACCTTCCCCTCACAAGCAGAGAGGCCTAACTCGCTGAGACACGCACCACCCCACAATCATAACCCTAAATCTGTATATTTTTTCCTGGTTTCATTCAATATTCATAGAATACATCAAACATTTCTGAAAGAGTAAGGCATTTACCCAGATATGGTCAGCTACTGATTAATTTCCTCACATGGTTCCAGACTGCTGGGAACTGACCAGAACGCAATCTGAAGGGAGCGGATGGTGCAGTTCAAACAAGCGCGGCAGATTCACGTTGGATTAACTGGAGAAGGACGCAGAGCCCGACTACTGTGAGCCCCGACGTTCACAGCTGCTGTCTAAACGCTTCTGTTTGTTACCGTTATGCTTTGCCGCTAAATAAACGTTCCAATCTGTCTGCCCAACAGTAGCATCCTGGTGGGAGAGAAAAGGATTTTGTGCCTTTTATCCAACCCATAAACCCATCAGATGTCCAGAACAGCCCCCCCGGTGTGTCCCTCCGCGGGAGCTAAATGCCACAGCCGTGATGTTATTTGTATTGGCGGATAAGAGAAGGTAAGTTATTGCGCGATGACAAAGCGCAGTGGGCGGGGCTAAAGGGGGCGTGTCCCCGGCAGGCGCTTTTAAGCGTCGCAGCGTGTCAGGGGAGCTCCTTAAGCCCCTGATGGATCACGGCGTCCCGGATGGGTGGGCTAATTCATTACTCTCCCTGCTCCCTTTGTGAAAACGGCCATCCATCCGGGAGAAGCAAAGGAGCCGGCTGGGGTGACGGGACAGATTAGTTAAGCATACTTATCAGTATAATTTTTAAGCGGGGGGGTTAGAAGTTAGGTAACGGGAAGTACGGATACGTCAGATCAATGAGAAGTAATAAAACATAACAGGCCAATAAAAGCTAACATATCTAACGTAGTGATGTCCTCAAGTAGGCAAACGCAGGGCTGGAGCTCATTTTGCTGAACACTAAACTCAACAGCACAGCAAACATCAATATAATACCCTTGTTAACACATTCCCACTACTCTGTGAGCAATCCACTTATTGGGAGTACCAGATAAGCTGCAAAATACACACCTGACACGTCGCGGCATTAATATATAATGTCCTTTGACTTAATTCAACTGAGCTTCAAAGTGGATGAATCGGCCACCGGCGCGACGCAGAGCGAAGGGAGCCATTCTGCAAATTAACCTGAGATTCCGACGGTTCGCTGCGCCCATGGGGGATAATAAATAAATAAATAATAAAGTTAGGGACCCAGATAATAAAGTACAACGAAACGTTTTAAAATCTCAATGTTTTACTTAAGGGTTTCAGGCGATCCACCTTTAACAAACGCCTCTGTCTGAAACGGATTCGTAATCGAAGAGATGCATCAGGAGCGCGGCAGTGGATAAACAACCCTAATTATAACACGCCGATTGTTTTTGTTCCCCCACCCATTTCTTTATCCCTTTCCTCCTCCAAGCCCCCCCCATCACATTGTGACACTTATATGAAGTAGCAAACACACGCAGTAACTAATATTTTCTGTCCAGGAATGAATGTTGTTTTGGATTGATTAAACCAAGAAAAAAATGTGTGTGAGGGACGGAAAAAAAATATCGACCGGACATGTTTAAACTAATCAGAATTACTTATGCATTAATCAGCATTTGTATACAATGGACTGCTCACTCTAAAGTGCATCTGGATTATATTGCAGTTCCGTTACTCGATGGCAATTATTAATTATAGCCAATATAGCTGGCAAAATGCTGATGATTTAGATGGAGGAGGAAACACGCTACTACAGTCCGAAAGAGAGGCTGAATAATAACAGAAAAATGGACGCAGGGTGTATAACTTAACTTATCAAGCCAGGGATCGCTATTCATTAGAAAGGCTTCATTAGGGAAGCACCCACTTACTCCGCGATGAGGGTTAGAGGGCTGGAAATCAATGCACATTGCCTGCTCTACGTGAAGTGTACCGATTGCGAAAATACTCATGAGAAGAGAATATTATACAGTAATTGTTGATTTCGGTACCACGCCACTGGAACCGGAAGAAACCTACTTGTGCGTCAGGTGGTCAGAGGCTGCCATCTAGTGGTTAAAGAAGTAAAATACGCAAAAAAAAATTAAAATAAAAAATTAGGATACCCACCATTAGGATATTTATTCTGGGGCCCAATATCAATTTACGATTAGAATTAAATAAATAAGCGTGTTTGACTTAATGATTACAATTCCGTGGTCTCGCCTTAAAATTGGGCACTGGGGCTTCAAAACAGTGAGCATCGGGGTTTGCATTCAATATCCGTTAATTACCCTGTTATTGCTGCAGTCGAATTCCGTCCGTAACGAGGGAGCAGTATTGCAAAGCAGCGCGTCGTAGGAGAGCCTTTTGATAAATTACGCAATCAACTCAAATCGCTTTTGACTCGCCTGTGTAGGAGAGTAGAAGTCCGGGAAAACTTTGCAGGTAGCTCAGGTATGTTTAAAAATGGGCTAAATTAAGAAGGATAATATTGATCAATGAATATAAACGCCAGTCTAGTACCCTACCTCAGTAACAGAACCTTCAGCTCCCGTTTTAATGCATCAGAGCAACTTTGAAACTTCTGAAATACAGCAGCGGGTAATTCATATTTATGCGGCTTGAATTGCACGGCGGAGCAGCAGCTTCATCGCAAACTGTCAGCCTAGAGACTCAGTCAGCACCGCCGGACTGCAAGCTTGTGTTTTTCACGGTACAGGGGTTGGACTTGCTGCCACAGCGAAGACAAGCCGAATTGTCGGTCTGGCCCTTCCCGCATTTAAATATCAAAGGGGAGGGGAGGTACCGGAGCACCTGCCGCTTTTGCATGACGGTGCCCCCTCCCCCCCGTTTGGGGTCCCGAGTGCTCCTTTTCGACTACCCCTCGCTGGCAAATTTTACAGAGTACACATTTTCGATCACCGACAATCACGCAAAATTTGCCGGGGGCGAACCCCCTCGCCCCGGTCGGCTAATTTTACTGGTACAGCACTGTCCCTGGAAAAGTCTCTCCAGGACACTCATTAGATTTTTCTGCATGAATTAAAGTGGATGGCGTATGGGTAACATAATGCATAAAGTAATGTAACAACCTGTATTATGCACACAGTAGAATAAATAATTCAGCTTATGATAGTATTCAATGTCGGATGTAAATAATGTCCTGCTTCTCTAACATACAGTAAGTCTCCTGGGTGAAAGGAGACCTGATGAGTCGTCAAATCTGTATATGAGGTTTCCAAGGCAACGTCCCTCGATGTTATTTTGTAACACCATATTTTCCACAAGGGTGCAATTTCACGGTTGTCGCTGCGGTGTTTGTTCCCGGCACGGCGATGTATTTTTTTGCAATATGTTACGATTTCAAAAAGAGCGAGAACGAATTAGGAGAATGATGAGGGTCATTTGACCGTGTGCAGAAGATAACAGTAAGCCTTGCGGTCCCGGCAACTTGCTACGGCTGCCAGTGCAAAAAGTGGTCAGCAGGGGGCGACGTTAGCTCTTGGAATACCCGAGGTCACCGGGATGATGGGTCGGTGGCGGTAGCCACTTCCGTCTATCGATTTCACTCTCATTTATGGGTTTTTGTTTTATTTTTATTTATTTTTTGCTTTGATGTTGGCTTCTGGAAGGCAGGTCTCCCGAGATGGCCAAATGGAAAAGAGAGTGCTGTAGAAACTTGCGTAACAGAGTGAGATCCAGCAGACCAAACCCTGAAATCCTCTTTCTGAAACAGCATGACCGTCTCCAAGGGACACCATTCACTCACACAAGCACACCTACGGGCAATTCAGCAGCATCGTGTTTTTGGACGGGGGGGGGGGGGGAGAAACCTCATGACAACATGGGGAGACCATGCAAACTCAACAAACTATACACACCCTGAGCCATGGCAGAGACTCAAGCCCTGGTCTCAGAGGCATAAGTCAACAGTGCTAACCACAGTGGCACCCTGATGCTTTTATACACACACCCCTCACTGGGTCCCTGACAGTCTTATCGCTCACACTGCACCAACAGCATGGCAGCGGTCACACAAAACGACGCCTATTCCACAATCGAGTCGGCATCCTTGCAGTCTGCATTTGCACGCAGGGCCTGTTGATTAAAATCGGTGTTAAAAGCTACCCAGCATGACGCGGCCTCGCGGAGACGAAAGCGCGCGGCGGGCCGGCGCGTCACAAAATGGGTCATTTCTGCTCACCCACACCACTGCCAGCAATGAAACTGTAGCACTGGGCAACTGAGATCCAGTCAATCCCCTATTGATTCTTGTGGCTGCAGAACCATTTAAAAGCCTTTGTTCAATTATGAAGCTTAAGCATGGTAAATACAGAGAATTGTGACAAGCAGCGCTCAGTAGTTAGGATCATCCACCCATCCATCCATCCATTCCTCCTTAAGAACTGCTTATCCAGCACAATGACACAGTGATTTTTAAGCCTTTCCTAGAAAGCTCCAGGCAGGGGACACCTTGGCTGGGATGCCAGACCGTCTCTGTACTCTAAAGTCAAGCCACTTAATGTTTTTCCAGAGGATTTATCAGCTGCCGCTGGACGGTAATTCATCAGGTGCACACGGCAAGCGATTATCTCCAGACTTCATTTATTTTATCTTCACATCTTTCGTTATAAAGATTTTTGTGTGTGTGTGTTCATTCCTTTTCAGTGTATGGACACAAATTAAATATGACTGCGAGCAGCAAAAGGTGGAAGACAGGAGTAAACTGAAAGCATCTGTTACCTGTTTGGTGCGATACATAAATAATGATTTATTGCACCAACCTCCACCTTGTTAACTCTCCTCTCTTCCTTTCGATTAATGCAGCTTTAGCGCACACATATTTTAAGCCGAGTCCCTTCCTGTGCTCTGCCCCACCCCCACAAAATGGATTTGCATAGTATCAAGGACAACTGAGTTTACAGCCCTGGCATTAATCACCGGAGATGATCTCCGAAAGATATTGGCTTCAGTTATGTTTGAGGCTTGGGGCCTCATATTACATTTGCTTTTCACGTTAGCATCTTCTATCAATTTCAGCAGGAAGATAAAATATAATACTTCAAAATGCTAAATGTAATAAAAGTGCACTAAATGTTGATAAATTGGCAAGTAGAAAAGTGCTTAGTTACTTTTATTTTACCATATGGCTCAAGATGGCTCAAGAACTAACTAAGAACTAACTTGTAACTTCGTGCAAAAAATGTAACTTCATTTACGTTACATCGCGTTACATTCGCAGTACACCCGCGGTACACCTGCGTTACATTCGAGGTACACCCGCGGTACACACATTACGTTACATTTTTACCATTCAGAATGTAACGCAATAGTTACTGTACCTGGTAACTAGTTACTTTCATAACTCAATTTTTGGGAGAAGTAACTAGGAACTAGGAAGTCACTATGTAATTATTTTTTAACGTGCCCATATGGGGTGCCGTTTGTAAAGTAAGTAAGCACTTTTCTGCTTGCCACTTTATCAACAGGAAATTTTTATCAAAAGGAAAAAATTGTAATGATTTTTTACACTGTTTATTTCTAGCTAAATGTAATAGAAGTGCACTAAATGTTGAAAAAGTGACAAGTAGAAAAGTGCTTAGTTACTTTACAAACGGCGCCCCATATTTGAGGGCTGGTGCTAACTAGCTGGTGTCTGTAGTGCCTCAAACAGCAGCTTCGCCAGAGTCATTGGTGTGTAAAGAGACTCTACTTACCTAGTGCCATGAAGATCCATGAGTAAGTTGTAGCCAGAGGAGGTAAGTAAAAGAGAGAGAGAGAAAGAGAACATTGTTACACACGAATTGTGGAATAAATCCAGACATTAACAGGCGGCATCTAGCTACCAATCTACCTGAAACTAGAGCAAACTCCCCGAATATCTCAGACGTGCAGCCATTATTAGGTTCAAACTAAAAAACCTGTCTCTAGTCTTGGGTGTTTGATTGGTTTCCACATTTTTTGCTTTTCAGTGCTCCATAATTCATTTTATGCTGTTATGTAGCACTTCATTCACATTACTTTGAATGTCCTGAAAGTTTCTCTTTTAATCAGGTTTTAATCTACTTTTTAAAATGTGATTTTAAAATCTCCATTTATTCTATCATGATTTGAGTCACTTTGAATTACCTCTGTGTATTGAAAGTGCTACACAAATAAACATGCCTCGCTTAGGTCCATAATAATCATCGCGGTTCAATACATAAGTTTGACACCCGGCTCTGTAATGACTGCCAGCCGGAGCCAGTTAGCAAATCAATACAGGTCGGGTAAGCGTGATTGCGCACGCATGGCAATTTACAGTGGGATAATAGGGAAGCTTTTGCATTTTGATTTCACTCTGGGTTTGAACCAACTGGCGAAAACAATACTAACAATTCACCGCAGAGCAAAAATGGGAAAAATGGCAATAATAACACGTTGAGCTGGTTAGTCAACCATAAGAAGTCTGGTTCCCAGAAAACGGGCTAGATTTTTTTTCAACCTGGTCCATAGGGACCCCCAGACAGTCCACATTTTTGCTGCTGCCAGCTCCATGCACACCTGTACCAGCTAGATTGTTTGGTTTAGGTGTGCTGGGAGTTGGGTGGGAGCAAAAATGTGGACTGTCGGAGGGTCCCCGTGGACCGGGTTGAGAAATGCTAGTGAGATGAACAATAGACAGGGCATTTTTTGTGCTTTCCTAGAGGGGAGATAGCGGAGCTCCCTAGATTTAGAGGCTTCCCCTTGACCCCCACTTAGCTGTTACTCGCACATGGCAAGCCCTCAATACCAGAGACACGGCACTAAGACCTTGGCTGAGCACCGATGCGCCAGTAATTACTGCCTTATCATTCAATGTCCATTACAAGTGAAGGGGTCGTCAGACACTCAGCCAAGTATTTATATCAAGCAGCCCTGGATCTGGAAAGCTGCTCGCAAAGACGGCAATGGTTACAGATCTGTAAACCTGCTGTCCCGCGATTGAGATGCTGTAACCACGACCTAAAGTCGTGCTATAACAGTCAGTATTATCCCGCGGTGTCTGTATACATATTAATAAACTGTCGCCCCAGTCAGTTCACAGTTCAGCAGACTCATAGTAGCTAAAAGGAGCTTGCTAAAATCGTTGCATGCAATCCGTGAGCCACACCTGATGCTGGTGACCCCGCTCAAATTTCACACAGCCGAGAAACCTGCCAGATCGTGTCATATTATCATGATAAAGAGAAGAAGAGGTATAATAACAGTTTTTAATTGTTTCTGGTATCTAATAGGCGTCATTAATCATAGGCTATCACGAGGGAGGAGAATTATCTTTAATAGATGCCAAGACAAGGAAGCATCCTTCACCGGGAGCTTAGTTCCTCCTCCATTCCTATATTATTCTTCTTGGTTAATACATTATCAGACTGAGATCTCTGGGATTATTTTCGTCATAGAAATAGACAAGTGGGTAGTCCTGGCTGGTTTAACTCGGAGGTCATGTCTCTTTTGGCCAGCAGGTGTCGCTGGCCATCCCATTTTGTGTTCCCTGCGTCCTGCGCTCTTCACAGGTCCTACTGTGTTCCCCTGCTCCCCAGGCCGACACCTTATTGTAATGTCATTTAACTACAGAAATTTCCAGATATCCCTATGCGTACATGTCTACTGGGTAAGGAATATGTTTAGCCGCATGGACGAGAATGGCTACACAGAGTCGCTGTTGCCATCAGACCAGAGATTTCAATTTCACTACTTTTCAAATGCAACATCCATTATGGGCTCCTCTGGGATTTCTGTCTGCCTACGCCGGTTCTCAGAAATGTCAGCCAGACTGAAAAGCTTTTGAAGTGGTTACACTCCGTCTATGAAAAAAAGGGACACTTGAAAACTTTTTTTTTTTTGTTTAAAGATGTAACTGGTGGTCCAACTGCTTTCTTTGGTCCAAAGGAGTACACCATCTGCGACCCGAAAATGAGTCGCCCCGTCTTGCAAAATGTCACGATGACCTCAGACAATCGTTTTGTTAGCTTTCCATTGCTTAGAGCCTTTGAACATGATGTCACTCACTTTTGACTTGATGTAAAGGGAACAAATGGGCGACGGTACAGAAAATGCTGGAGCCAGATGCCACTGAATGTGGGCTGCTTCTGAGAATCCTGCTCCTAATCAATAGTGTAAGAACATTCTGGTATGAACCTTCAAGAGCACTTTGCATGAATAATAACCTTGTAAACAACTTCCCATAAATTGCTTGTAGAATTAAATGGCACCCACTGTCAGAAGCATGATATATTATCATTTAAAAACAATCGAACCAAGTGATGGATACATGATAATCCCACCTGAAGACAGATCTCTGGCAGTAAGAGGCAAACAAAATACACCGTGGGCAATCTGGGCATTCTAGTGAACAGGACCTCATTTAGTTGGATTTAATCAGAACCTGATTGGACAGCAGAAGGAAGGAAAAAAAACAATATCATTAGGACCGCAGAGTGAGCCGCCCATTGCACTGGTGTTTTGTTTTGAAATGAAAAGGATTTTGGTCTAGGATCACTAACGAAAGAAGCATGTTGATAAACAGCATGTACCAATATATACCAAGATGGAGAATGGCAGAAATGTGGAACAAAATCAACACCAATGATCACCTGATTACGACTGCCATATTAACACATTCTGAACCTGATCGGAAGACTGAAGTTGCCCTGTCATGCAGTATGGCTGTAATGCCTGTACATGATTTTGGAAACATATAAGGGGACAGAATATCACCAACAGTCGTGGAAAAGCGCAGCGGAGCATCTCGGCAGCTATTCCCAGCGGCAGCCCCACCCACACCCCTTGTGTGATATCGCCAGAGCCGAGCCCAGACTCATGACGAAATAAACAGCTGCGAGCTGCTTTAATCCACCCGCCAACAGACCAGCCAACTGTGTCGTAAACAGGTAATCAATCTGCCGAAAAATGCCCCCTTCGGCAGTTGCTCTTCCCCTATGGCTTGATTTGGGGGGGGAGGGGGGGGAATCAGAAATAAAGTGTGGTGCTGTTTACGTACAGGCTGGCCACAGTGGCCAGGCCATCACTTTTAAAGATGGCTATAAACAGTGAAACCCTTTACAAGTGGCTGGAGGGTCAGATTGCTTTGCTTTATGCAGGACAGATCCACAGAGCATGTGCACAGGGAGTGCTTTGTTAGACAAATACTGTGCTTCTAAGGCACACATACTGTATGCCTTATCCATACAGGCATCAAAAATACAGCAAATTAGGGGGATAAATCTGGGCTATTCTACTCATTTGGCTATTTAATATCTACATGCTTGTAGAGTATTATTCCTAATGACTCTACAATCTGAACTCTGTTAAGAATCTCCTTCCAAGCCACCATTTGCCTTTATTCTGCTGGCCTACTGTCATCGTTCTTGAGTAGCTCCCATCTATGATTTGATCTTCTGAAAACCAGCAGAAAACCCGATCTGTTCCCCTTACAGGCATTTTACACGCGGATCACCAGCATTCCATTTCCCTTATGCTTTAATCTGAACAGAGTCTGTGCTTAAGATGATGGATTTTGGGCTTAAGACTAACCAGATTCAGTGATTTTTTTAATTCAACCTTGTGTGGCAGGCCTTTAGCACAGGGAATAATTGCAGCTTTTCACCTAAATTTTGTCCTGATAAAAAGGAAGATGCCGGTGCTCTGATTGGAATGCATCGCTGTAGGCTTGTGTGAATAAACGGTCGAGTCCCAATGGACGAGCCAAAGCCGGGAAGGAGTGACTAGCTTTAGCAGAAGAGCGAGCTGACAAATGTTAGCCGAACGGAGACTTCTGGAATGAGCAGAAAGACACAGCTGTCAAGGCATGGAGCTACTCTATGGGGCCCGAGCCAGGTTTTTGGCTAATTTGCACACTGCAAACTACAGGAAAGTGACAAACACGGCACACGGACTTAGGTGTGTTCAGGCACGATATTTATAGGTAGCTGAAAGGCAGGGTGACCTGGTTTAATTTAGCCACTCTGATTTTGTGCTAATTGCATTAACATACATAGCATTTTACTCTCACTGCCTTTAGTTCTCAGTTGTTAACCACTATGCCGTCCGTTGCTCTGTGCATTAATTCATCTTGCGTAACCATTTATCCTGAATAGAGCTGAGGGGATCCTGTCTCAACGTAAAGCACAAGGCAGGGGACACTCTGGATGGCAAGTCTGTCCATTGCACAGCACACACTCAGTCACACAATCACCCTATAGGGCACCAATTCACATAAGTACATGGTTTTGGACCAAAGGTAGGCGTGATTGGCAACCCTATGACACTGGAGATGGTGGGGGATTTGGCTACCCATTGACCTTGGACCCCCAGAATTCTTTTTCTCCCTACTTAGAAGTTGGTGGTTCCTCTCCTCCATTGTTTTCTGGCATTCATTCTGTCCCTTTAATGAGTTTCACATATCATTTTGTATAAACAGCATAGTAATTGATTTCCACACTCTTGTCAAGTGCCTTGGGGTGACTCTGCTGAGGAAGGTGCTATATAAAAGAAAACGGAATAGAAAGCTGTTAAATACCATGCTACGGCCACTCAATAGTTACATAACTAAAAACACTAACGAATATACATTAAATGGAGTATACACCAGATTGTTGTAGTACTATGAGCTAGTGAGACCAGTGACTAGAGTGCAGTATGAGAGTCATGCACGACTTGCTTATGACTGTTGGTTCTACTGGATCTAACTGCAACATTTGATTTTGACGACTGACATTTTATTGGCTAGAGCAGGGGTGCCCAATCCTGATCCTGGAGAGCTACCACGCTGCAGAGCTTAGGTGCAGCCCTAATTTAACACACCTGATACTGATAATCAGGCCCTTCAGAGGCATCTCAATTAGAGTCAGCTTTGCTTCAACATAGCTAGCTCTAATTGAGATGCTTCTGAAGGGCCCGATGGGCACCCCTGGGCTAGAGTCTTTGGTTGGTGTTAAAGGGTGAGAGGTGGCCTGGGCCCATTCATTTTTAACTGACAGTCACCAGTTTGTTCATGCGAACAAGGAATCCAGTGAATCCACCAGAGTATGGTATAGTGTCCTTGGGCCCACTATTGTTCACCTTCAGGGTCGGTGTCCGTTATCTTGCCCCATGCATCTTGTCCCCGTTTGGCTAGCAGGTGCCGCTAGTCATCGTGCTTCTCCCTCTCTGTCTTGTAGCCCTTCAGCCCCTAGTGTGTTTCCCTGCTCCCTGGGCTTCTGCGTAGCTCAATGGGTTGAGCATGCAGCTCAGAGGCTGAACCCCTCCAGCCCTGAGTTTGAGGCCGACTGTTATTTATTATCTATTGGTTTTCTGTCTTCTTAGCGTCTGCCCCTATGATAGCCTCGTTATCCGTGTTGATCTAAGCGCCTGCCCTCATGGCAGTCCTCAGTCAGTCATCACTCCATTTTGCCCCATCTCCCAGATACGTTTCTTTGTGGTTGCTTTTAGCAAGTTCTTATTTTTCCTGCTTTGTTCTTGACCCCTTATGATCCACTTATTTTCTGGTTTTCCTTAGTGTTCCATTTGTTAAAAAAAACCCTGTTAGCTGTGAGCCGCCCCGTGGATCCTGCCTCTTTTCCCTCCTTCGTGATGCCGCGTCGCTCATAACACTCATACATACCAGCCCTTGGTGATATTAGGAATCGCAGTGTGAGTTTTCATTGCTATGCAGACGATGCAAACCTGTACATATATCTTTTAAAACAGATGAGCTGCCTCAGCTGTCAAAGACTGAGGAATGCTTGGCCAACATTAGGAGCTGGGTGGCCGGTAATGTCCTACTATTTGAATCCTGACAAAACAGAGGCATTACTACTGGGCTCTAAAAGCCCAGTATACATATACACTCACCGGCCACTTTTTTAGGTATACCTTGCTAGTACAGGGTTGGACCCCCTTTTGCCTTCAGAACTGCCTTAATCCTTCATGGCATAGATTCAACAAGGTACTGGAAATATTCCTCAGAGATATTGGTCCATATTGACATGATAGCATCACGCAGTT